>VZTB01005010.1:172577-216062 GCA_013397245.1 Thryothorus ludovicianus
TCTTTCTTTTACATTTGAGCCTCATAATTACCCTTCTGGGCCTGCAGGAAAGGCCTGCAGCATTTGTAAAGCTGGCAGCAGGATGGTATTTCCAGGCAGGAGGGGTGGGGAGCCTGTCCATGGCTTTGTCTGAGCAGCTGAGAACTTCCTCTGAGGCATGCAGCAGTGTACATAACACCGACCTGTGCCATCGGCAAGGGAAGCACTGAGCAAGTGTTGGGGCCAGTATTTATAGATAACTACAGAGAAGTCCTGGAGAGAGGGAGGGAGTGAGAGAAAAATCTTGGCTGACCTGAGGGCAATTTTATTTCAGGTTTCTGTTATTTAAGCAAAATCAAAAAAATCTCTGTGCCTCTATCTCCTCTCTGAATCTTAGCAGTCCTGCTTTGCATTATGACTAGGTGGAAGCTACAGATTTCAAACAAGACATTTGAGGGTAAGTCACTGATTGAGTGTCACTTTTACCTCCAGTGTCCCAGCCAGCTCACTGCCCTTCAGGAGCTTGGTGTTGTGACTGAAGCATGGTGCTGCCTTTATGTAAAGATGCTCTGCATGTGGGGAGTTTGTATACAGTTATAGAGAAGTGTTGTGTAGCTTTTTCATTTAGCAACATGCTTGAAAAGATCAGTCAGCATCGGAAAAGAAATACACACACTCTACTTCCACTACTTCATTTAAAATACTGTCTCATAGTAATGTCTAGGTTGTGGCTGAAGGCATCTGTTTCTTGGTGTATAGCTGGTTGTGCTTGCATGGCAAGACTGCTGCCCTATGTGCACTGCTTTTAGCAGCAGAAAACAAGAAAAAAGTTTGACTCAATCTTCTGTCTTTTTTTGTATTAGCCATTGGAGCAAATATTCCGTCTTTCTCTGAGGAGCAGGACAGTAGTTCTTATATACTATGAGGAGCAGTGGATGTTCTTATATACTTCAGCTTAAAAAATGAATAATTTTTAGAAAGGTGGGGAGTTGAGTGGATTATTAGGAGAGAAAAATTCCCCTTCCTTTGTGAATTGGTCAAGGTGACATAGAACATACACCCCTGCAGGATATTCCCTGATAACAGAGGGGAAATGATTGTTTACAGCAAACTGTTACAACCAAAGTGAAAGAGGGATTCTTCTACTCCTACCTTCACATGGGCAGCTCCCTACAGCTTTTGAAAAATGAACCTTTTTCCATTACTCACAGTATCTTTTTCAACAGCCTCCTCAATACACACACACAGGCTGCTGAGTTCATTAGTCTTCTTTGTTTGCGTATTCTAGGGTGTAATTTTAAAAGCCAGGTTACCTAAAAAGGGGATAATTCTTCTAAAACTCTCTCCTGGCAGCAACATGTGAAATCTATACAATTCAACATTGATGTTTACTATGGTTAGTTCAGAGAAGATTAATGTGTTGCTTAAAGAACACAGCGTTTCCCTGAATGAAATTTATCAGTTGACAGCTCTGGAATTACTTCTTTAAGTTAAGAAAATATAGACTTTGGCACTGGTTGAAGATTTTTGGGGGTGAGTGGGAGGGTGGCTTGCAACTTCAGAGGGTGTTAGACACATACTGAATACGTGTTGAAAACAAAAGTCTGTTGAAATAACTTTAAGCTTGAGGCTCAGACTAACAAATAAAAGGAAATGCAAGGCAGAGCTCACGTTAGATCCTCAGCTGTACTTGTTAACGCCAATGTTTTGCATGCATGGGGTGAACAACACAGGTACCTATCCATCCATTTAAGATTCAACAAGTAAATGACAAGAAAAGTGGTGTTTTCCAGATAAGTAAAGCAGTCTGTACAAGAACCTGTAGAAAAGCATGTCTGTATTTCAAGATCAAGATGATTATTATTTCCTATGTGTATCAGTTCACATTTTGGTTAGATACTGTTATCGCTAGAAACATTAAAAAAATACATTAGGAAATGCAACAGAGGAGACAGAAATGTACATTAAATGGACAATTAACACTAATAAAATTAATCTGCTGGGAAATCCTCTCATTACAGAGCTATTCCGGTACATGGGCAATGAAAAAAATAAAAAATATAAAGAATCAACTGCCTTATAACTAGTGGATTTCATAGAGGACAGCACTGTCACATCTATTTGAGGTTTATAATAAATAACTGATAAATTCAAGATGAAACTTCCTATTTTTTTCCTCTTCTTTACCCAAATTTATCTGTTCTTCTGTTTGCAGTTATATGGATGTCCTTTATCTAGCACCTTGGCCAAAATGCAACTAAAAAGGAATAAGAGAAATAAAGCTATTGAAAAGTGACTTAGCATACTGTATTTGGACACATCAGATTATAAGGTGTCAGTCCACATCCTCAGAGTTTCAATGTTGTGACTGCACATCCCTAGATGATCACAACCTGGACAGGTTTTACTACTGTTGTATTTTACTCCTACTGTTATTGTAGAATTGGTGCCCCATTGCTGAACCTGCATGGTCCTTACACAGCATAAACTGTTCTCCAGTAGCTGAGGTGCTCTGTATGCACGTCATTACCCTGGGTAAATGTGTCTTACCTGTTGGCAAGAGGTAAAAAATGTCTCTCATTTAAAACCAGGGCCCATAAACTGCAAGTGTGAGCAGTATTGCAGAGCAGCTAATGCAGCATGGTATCCACCTGACCTTACAGTGAGATAGGCTCTTTGCTTACCCATATAATTTAGTAAAATACTTTGCATCTTGCAAATGTAAGGGACATTCAAGGAAAGAGGTAGATGAGGTTTCAGAACTAGATATTGCTGCTCCAGGGAAGGAAATCGCCTCTGAGCTGAATTTGACCTTTTCATAAGGATCTTGATAGAACCATGTATGAGCTCTGTAGGTATTTTTTGTTCTTTGTGATGGAGTTTTCTTGACCCTTCCTAAGCCCCACAGAGAGATGCTTTAATGGCACGTTAACCTACTGATCAGTGAACTCTGTGCTAATGGGTCATGCTGGAGGCAGAGATTTTCTCTCTGATTGCTGGGATTATCCATGGAAAGTCCAATTACCTGCTGGGACTGGGGTGAGAAAAGTCACACGCTGCCTCTTTGGCATTGTGTGTGCAGGAGTTGTAACAGCACTGGGTGTTGCAGGGGTAGTGTTGGGGCTTTCTGTTGTGGACATGCCTGGGAGAGCTGTCAGTGATTGCCTGCTAGGATGGGAGGAACTCCTTGGGTGACTGACACTGTTCATCTTCCAGAGGTTTTAAAAGACAGACAGCTAGGAAGGCTTCATGGGGAAGGATAATAGGGTGAACAGGTTTTATGATCTGACTTCCTTCATTAGGAATTGGAGCAGGAGCATAGACATAAAAATGCATTAGTGGCCATGACTGTGCTTCTTTACAACTGTGTTGTGTTTGGTGTTGGATGAGGCTCATTTTTGGTTTTTTGAGTGTCAAAAGTCAGCCTGCCCCTTTTTAAGTTGTTCTGGATCTTGAAACTCATTATACAATTTCAGCTTTAGGAAATGCATTTCCAGAGATGGTATTAAGCAGGATGCTTTCTTGCATGTCGTCTTGCCTTGCTATTTATCTTGCTCTTATGTTCTGTTTGAAGTCCTCATCAAAACTTGGTAGCCAGGTTGACACAAAAGCTCTGCTTTCATAAGGGAAATGAGATTATGACATAGTTAAAAAAAAAAAAAGTGAAAAAGTAAGTGTTTTTCTCAGAAAAAAGGGCACACATATGTATGTGTAAAGGTAACTTCATAAAAATAGGTGTGTGCCTTGGTTGAAGGTAGTCCTTTGAAGTCCTTATGCTGCACAAATGACATCCTTGGAGGGTTTTGGGATTTATCAGGTCAGGGAGAGGGCTGAGCATGATTTCTGACATTATTCCTAATGATTGGGTGCCAGTATGGGAACTTAGCTTGTAACACATCAATTTTGAAGCAAATGTGTTTTGGAAAGCTGTCTTGGATCTTGGAATGCTGCTATAGTCTGGAGCAGAATCACAAAGACCATTACATTAACAAGCCAATACCTGAAGTGGAGAGCACATATGTGGGTTGTGAAGGGTTGAAGTCTAATCCCATGAGTTTGTCTGGTTCAGATCAGGGATGTGGGGCTTAATTTCCCATGCTGTACCTGAGCGCTTCAAGCCTTTCCACCTGTGGTTATTTCTCTTTATATATATGCTGAAATTCCTGTTGAACTGAGGGCTAAGACCTGCATCTCCCATATTGGAAGCGACACTTCTAATGTCTGGGCTATTGACTCATTCTGTGTTTTGTGATCTGTTTTAAGAAATACTAACTTCCATGTAAAAATTCTACAATTCAGAGCAGGATATTGGGTATTTTTTCTTTCCCTCCATGATTTTTGAGGAAATCCTTTTGAAATATCTTGGTTTCAAGAGATTAAAGAGTAAAACCTATGTTTAGGTTTGGGGGTTTTTTGTTTGATTTTCTTGTGTTTGTTTGGTTGAGGTTTTTTTGTTTGTTTTTTAATATTCCTTTCCATTCAGATATCATCTGAGACAATTTTCCTAGTAATAAACATGGAAATATTTGTTTCCATCTTCAAGCTGGTATTCTCTGCAATGTTTCGTCCTTTTAAAAATGTGTTCCCCTGCAAAAATGGGAAAATCTACATAAATTTACTTTTTGTGCCAGTGTTGCCTTGGCTGCAATACTTTTCAGTGTCAGAAGAGTGGCACCTTCCATTTTTTCATTTCCATAGCTTGCTGATGATGACTTTGGGAATTCTTCATGTTTTGTAAAAAACTTGAGAACAAATTAACAAAAGCAAAAATCTGCTTATGCAACCAAGGAAACCATTTATGTTTTGGGAGTCAGTGCTCTTTCCCTCTTTTAGAGAGCTCCTCTTTGACTCCCATGTCTCACCCAGGTGATTTTGCATTCTCTTTTCCTTACCACCTTTAAATTTATGAATAGCCATGTTATTTTCCTAATCTGAAAAACCTTCCTAATCAGAACTTTTGAACCCTGCCTGCAGGTGCCCTGTACTGGCACACTGCCGTGACTTTCTAAAAACTGAGCTGGCATCAGAATTTAGTCCTTGCACGGGTAATGAGTATTGGATTTTTCAGTTTGATTTGTGTTTGCAAATCACTACCAAGCACTACTTAGTATTGAATTTCACCTGTTACTGAGAAAAACTTGGTTAAAGTGGTTACATCGAGAATGTTATGTATGGATACCATGAAAATATTTAACATCCTTGGGGAGCATTACTTAGCCTGAGGGCAGGTGCACATTCAATATCACGTACATTTACAGAACACTGTATTTGTGGGCACTAACTCCCTTGATCACTGACCTTTATCTTTTTCCCTGCACAGAGGAAGTCCACTCTTATTTGAGCAAGACTTAGCTGCTTAACTGGTGCTCATTTAGGCAAACCAAGAATGCAGAGATTTATGTGTGGTTGCTCGTTAATACTGGTTTAGAAACAGCATTTGCAGTGTGAACAGTCCTTTCAAGTTTGTCCTAGTCTTTGTCATGATATGAGAGTACTTAGAGCATAAGAAATCTCAAGTTTTCATGCCATTTAAAAAATTTATTGTATTTTTTTATGTGTACTGCTGCTGCTTCCAATTTTTTTGAAATTTTTAATATATGTGTGAAAAAAAATATAATGCCATTCCTAACACTTCTCTGTGAGTCATAGTTAAAACTACTGGATACTGGTAGTCCCAGACACATCTTGAAATCTGATTTACATTGCTATTCTCATACTTAGGAATTACAAATGCACAGTATCTCCTTGACTATACAGAAAGAAGGATTTGGGAAAAGAGGTGGAGCTTTTAATGTGTTTTTTAGTTAACATGCTGTCTTTCATGTTGGAAAATAGAGGCAGATTTTAACATGGATGACGTCAACAAAAGCATAGTGCTTCAGACAGTGGCCATGAAGAGGAAGGACCAGGCGACTACTGTGTTCTAAAGTGCAAATTGAAAGCCTTCAGCCTGTTGTTCCTGTGTCTGACTAGCACTCAAGAATGCATTTCTTGCAGCAGAGAACAAAAAAATACTCTGATTTTTCTTTATCTTTGTGGCTTATACTGTTACTTGGCTTACAGGCTCTATGTTTGAAATCTCTCACTTAAGGTCAGAATACCTCTTTAGTTAAACCTTGCACTATGTGCCAGGGCACGGAAGTGGGACCATGGTTTCTATAAAAATTGAAATAAGCCAGTGCATCGTAGTTATTTACTGTATTTCACCCCACCTCAGAAAGCATAAGTAGAAAGTGTGATTTTTAATTAATGAGCACATTGTCTCAGTGCTTTGACTTGGAAAATTACAGACCAATATCTAGAGAGTTTAGCAGACCATTCATTTCTTCCTCCAAGCAATAAATAGTATCCTTCAACTTTCCAGGAATGTTTTTCTGCTCACTTTTAGCAGAATAGGTACTTGTGAAGTATTAATGATGAAGGTAAAATAAATGAATAGTGATAATTTAATAAAACTATGCCATTTGCAAAGCAAAACAAAACCCCCAACCCTTTCCAACACTGCCTCTCCTTTGTTTCATCACTACAATGGCTCATGATGACATCCACTAAGAGTTTTGCCTACTAACCTTGAAATGTATCTTTGTGTTTGTTGTCAGGATCTTGCTGGCAAATTGAGCTTGACAATGAGATGGTGAAGGCAGGGGGAAGCAGGGTGACCTGGGACACACAGTTCTGCTAAAACCTTTCAAGGTCCATAGAGTGCCTTTTCCTTTCCAGCGAATCAAATTACCAACTGGGCAGCTCATTCACTTAGCTAATCATTAATGTGGGACCCGTGAATTATGGAGCTTGTAACCCTTTCTCTTGCTAATTAATTTTTTTGTGTGCGCTAAAATACCCTTTCTCCTGGTGCTGTGAGAGCCTTTCGCGGCGGCGAGCGCCCTGAAGCTGCCCTGGGTTGTCCCAGAGCTGGGTTGCCCAGCTTGTGCCCGGAGCCCCGCTGCCACCTGCGCTCGGAGGAAGCCAATTCTGCCGGCATCTGCCCGTGGCCAGCAACACCGGGAGCAGCCCGTGGTGGGTGCAGTTGGTGGGCAGCTCATTCCAACCCTATCAGCTGCCCCAGGGTCCTGGTTCCTGCAGAGGGGAGTGTGCGAGGTGAGATTCTAAGCCAGTCACTTGGGATGATTTTCACTTAGAATAACTCCTTCCTCCTTCGGAAAAGTGCAGGTCTTATAAGCCTGATGCATGTGTAGTGTTGTACTTCTGGTTGCTTTAGTAGATCTGTGGCCTTTAGCTATCTTGCGCCTGCAAGAGCTTAACAATTCCAGCTGAAGTTGGTCTCTATTCCTTCTTCACACAGCTTGTCTTTGTGCTTGTCTTGGTTTGTGAGTAGCTTTTACATCATGTTTTCTCAGCATAACAGAATGAATTTGAAAGGGTTATTCTTGCACCTATGGTGTAAGGATTTGGCTTTATTTTACACCAGTTAGAAAAAAAGCTGTTTCTTACTTCCTCATAGCACGCAGGTATTAAATGGCATGTGCTGACTCCATTTCTGAAGCCACCGAGAGCAGCTGTGCATCTTTCACAAGGAAAGAGTTTTTTCTGCAACCCTTTTCAACATTTTGAGGGAAGGAAATCTCTGCTTGTTGTGACTGGAAAAGGATTCCATTTCAAATGCAGACACTTCCCCAGTTTTTAACAAGTCCAGCTAGGATGGTGTACAATAGGAGATTTGTTTGTAAAGTCCACATATGGTCAGAAAATGACTGTATAAATGCTATCATCCTTCTTCAGAGATCCAAAATCTATCTTGCAAAATACTTCTGCTTTCCATAGTGCAAAAATAAATGATGATGACCTTTTTCTTTTATCTGCTCTATAGCGGTATGAGACAATGTGCTGGATTTTACTCTGGTTTGTTGATTGTCAACAGAAGCGTTAATTGCTTTCTAATGTGAGCCAGAGAGCATGCAGCATGGCTTCAAATGTGGTTTGTAAAGCAGGGTGTTGGAAGAACAACTTTTTTGTTGTTTTGTTTGCTTTAAACATGATGATTAAGAAAATGTACTTTGTAAGACAAATAGTGATTTTTCATTGCATCCTTTCAGTCAAACCACTTCTCATCCTATACTTGCACTACCAGGTCTTATTTCTTTCATAGAGTTTTTTTTAATCTTTCTGGCAGTTATCAGCATCCTTACTTTTTCAACACTCAGAGCCCTTTAGAATACAGCAGTAT
Organism: Thryothorus ludovicianus; assembly: GCA_013397245.1. Lineage (NCBI taxonomy): Eukaryota > Metazoa > Chordata > Aves > Passeriformes > Certhiidae > Thryothorus > Thryothorus ludovicianus. Next base: position 180,742 of record VZTB01005010.1, read on the forward strand.
GCATCCTGAGATTTTGAATGTCTCCATTAACCTGTCTTTCCTGAGGCAAACAGCAACGTGCATGTTTTTAAAATGAAAGCTGAGAGTGTGTTAAGTAAGTCGTTCTAAGCATGCAAGGAACTGGTAGCATTTAATCTCAGAGTAAGTGGTTTGAGCATGTAATTAACTTTCAGCTCAAAGGATATGAATGATTGGAAATTAATTACAAGAGAGAAACATGAACTGTAGTGTTGTTACTCCACCTGCGCTGAGTCGATATTTTATAAAACATACTGGGGGGGAGAGTCTGACTCTTGGTCCTGAGGCTGGGCTACACATCTGGGTGATAATATAACATTGAAATGAGCAGGATTTGCCATAAGCCATCTGCCTAGCTCTCTTACTCAAATGAAGTAAAAATTGCTCTCTCTTTTTAGCGCAGGTTTTCCATGAAATGCAGGGCATGATATAAATTAGAGGCTTACTTTCAGCAGAGAGTCCACTATAAAACTAACAGCAAGACAGCAAATCAAGGGATGAGGGGTCGTAATGCAGCTCAGTGTGAAGAAGCAACTGAAACCCTTGGTTGATTTCAGTGAGCAGTAATTTAGTGATTCAGAATGATGCAAGATGTATCATGTCCTTGTTTTTTTTTAACAGATTTTTTCGTATCCAAGGTAGTTAGAAAGATGAATGGTTAAAAAAAACAAGCAAACAAAAAAGCTCTGTTTTCTTTAAAAATGATGAATGAATTGAGAATGCAATTTAAATCAGGCTTGACAGTAAATCATGATATGGACATAATTCTCTAAATAATCCTGATGATGATGGGTGTGCATAATGCAGTTCATTAATGGAAAAAAGGGGGAAATTTTAGCATTAGGTAAATTTGTTAAATGTGTTTGGTGTTTATATACAAACTATAGTTAACCTGTAATGCCCAGCTAGAGAATACTGTATACATAGTAATAGTATATTGAAAAAACTCAACATTTAAACATGAGAGCTGTTTTATACCTTCTTCTAAGCTGAAGCATAGCCACAGTGAAAAAATACAAATACTGGAGATTTTCCACAAAGGAAAAGAAAAAAAAAATTAATGAGACTAAAAATAAAAAAAATACACTCAAGTATATGCTATGTGAAAATATTATCTAATGTATTCCCTCACAGGTGTATTTCTCTTTGTCAAGGGGAGATTCTACTGCATAGGAAAGGAGATATTATAGAAATTATGTTGTTTGGGAGGTTTCAGTGACATTGGTCATGGAGGAGGATATTATTCCATATTAGTATGACTGGTAAAATTTGAGGCCCTGGTGGCTAGCTTTAAAATACTGAGTTGCACAGGTCCTCAAAAGATTTATGAGAGATACTTACATTTCAGTTGTTGACAATATCATGCTTGCCTTATTTATTGGCCCTGACATCTCCGTGCTTTTGGAAATATCACCTCTAATTGTTCTGAATAATTGCAGCAACACCTGCTGGCAGGCCCAGACCTGATATATTGGAAGCTTTCCCGTTGTTGACGTCAGCCAACAAACCATTTGTGTCTTTAGCAGATGTTTTTCATTTCTTTTTCACATGGGGTTTACTTAGATCTATTCTCTTCCTCCAGTAAAGGCCAGCCACCTATTTCAGGCTGTTTACCATCAGAAACTATACAGACTGGGTAACCGGCACCAAACTTATATGGATTTTACTCAGCCGCAATGTTGATGTATTTTGTGTTTTATGAATTCACTTCTCCCCTCTTCTTCTATCTTTCAGAAGTCTCATATTTCATATTTTTAGCCCTCTAATTTAATTAAAAAAGTCCTCTACATTATCTGCCTTGAGATTGTAGGTCAATCTGATGGTGTTGGCTGTTCTTTATTGACATTTTGAAACTGACTTTTGCACTCACTTGCTTTTAATTCCCAGAGTGCTTTGTTCTTTACTTATTTACAGTCTGTATAATTTTACAAATTTCAGATTGCTTCCTCACTGTTCCTTTCAGGGTTGTTTTTTGTTGGTTTTTTTTAAATTTAATTTTATACTATGTGCTACAAAGGCTTTGGTTCTCATTGAAAAACAAAACGAAATAAAAAAAAAATTAACAAAAAATGAAATATACCCAGATGAATGGCACTACAATGGAAAACAGTAACACCACTACCACACCCCCCAAATAAACATTGCCCCATAATATGTATTTTAAATCTTTCTGTTCTTGGGATAATGTGTCATCTAAGTAGGAACAAATAATATCAGCTTCTTTTGACAAGATAGATCTGGGTAAGTTAAAAAATTCACTTTATATGGGACTTTGTAAGTTGAACCTTTTAGTTCACTGTTCTTTGGTAGGGCAGCTACACTGGTGTGTTGTTAACAAATTGATATTTTGTCAGTGTAAAACATGGACATATACATTCAAAATGTTTCTAAAGGTTTCAAGCTGGATTGTGGTATACAGCAGCAATGTTTTCTCTCTCTGTTTTCCTCCTTTGCCACAAAATTACTCCCTCCTTCTAAAAAAAGTGCTAACAAGCAGACTTTGACTATCACAGAATCCCCAAGGGGCCTAGCAAGCCATACTGTTTTATAAAGTGTAGTAAAATTGTGTGCACTTTCTCAGTCTTCCTGCAGTGAAGGAAGAGCAGTAAAATCAGTGCACTGTCCTTCACTCACAGGTTCTGCTGGACAGCTTTATAAAATGCAAATCTACTAAGTCTTGGACATGGGCTCTTAATTCCCTCTCATGGTACTGGCCCCTCTGCTGTCAACAGGGCTGACAAAGTCTCTCTACAGTCTCTCAAGGTATTAACCTTATATACCCAATGCCAGAAATGCTTCTTGCCTCTTTCACCTAGGTTAGTTGTTACCATTTTGTGCAATACTGTGGATATTCTTTCTCTTCGTGAGAAACCTCTTAAAGCTGTTTATTTTTCATCTAGGGGAGCTTTCATTGTGAGTCAGATTTGCTTGGTACATGATCTTTATTTTTCATAGGATGTTACTTTTCTGTCTTGGATAGGTAAATGAAGGTATTTCAGTGGCAAAACTGTATTACTTTATCTTAAATGTACATTCTCAACCAGCTTTCATACTGGATAACAGATTTCCTCCTATTTTGCTTATTATCCTTAATTGTCCTTACCTGACAGTTCTGTCCTGTGACTTTTGAAGCTGTGTGGCTGTTTGTTTCTTGACTCAAATCGAAAGTAAATTCCACCTTGCCACTTCTCTTATGCTCAGTTCTCATCCTAATCAAGAGGTAAAATTCTCTGTGCATGATGCCCTATGCTGATATATTCCTTAATATGGTATAGTTTCAGTATCTACACATCAAGTTGTATTAGCTACAATTAAAGCTGTAAATTGTACACTTCTCCCTCATCACTCGTTCCTTAGTGGTAAGTCACCAAGATGTTTGCATTGATACAGTTAAGAGTTTACAGCCATTCTTTCTTTTAGAAGGTTCCAGTTATAATTATCTCCAGGCTTCAATTTGTGCCATACATGGCCATCTATGTGGGGTTTTGTACCCATTCCAACCACCTGGGTCCCATTACTACCATTTGGTTCCCATTGCACTGACTTCCTGTCTGTATTATGGAATTTATTTTAATTTTTGAACATAAAACATAAATGGTCTTGTATGGTCTGTATGTGAAAAAAAAATAAAATTACCGCCCCATGTTCTAAAAGTATAATTTAATTTCTGCATATTACTTGTTGTAATATCAGTCTATTGGAAGACAATATCAAAGTGTAAGAATGTCTCTTGACACAGCTTCTCCAAGCTGTTTTTAAAATACCAGGGTGTTTTTAAAATACCAGTTTTTAAAATCCACATAACTATTTTTAGAGAGTCATAGAAAAATGTTGAAAGAGATCTCCCAGGGTCATCTGGCTGTATCCCAAGTTAGGATCTTTATAGACTTAAGCCACTCCAGAGAGACAGTTTTCTGGCCTTTTATTAAGTGTATATTCTGTCAACTTTACTGGTGTCCCTAGACCACATGGTATGCAACAAGAATTTTTGTTGTGTAGTGACGCCTGATGCTGAGGTTGAATTTACTATTCTCTTTTTCACTGGGAGTTCTTTGGAATTTATGGGATGCTTTTTTCATTTCCTTAAGCTTTTATTTTTATTTTCAAAGCATACATATATGTTTATATATGTAGATATATGTATATATTATTACATATTAGAGCATCTTTCATAGCTTAAGTGTTTGCATCATACTGCCCTTCAGGAGAGATTAATGGCAGGTAGACAGGCACAGCCTTTTACTTGCAAGCAAGGACAATGATGGTGCTATGCAAGAACATGAAAAGAGTCTTGAACCTTCCTGCGTGACTGCATAAGGACAGAGGAGAATTTGGAAGAGAGAGAGTAAAGTTCTTTTCTTTCTAACAAATTAGGATTTTTTATTACATTTTAGTCCTGCAGGTGAACAGAACCTACCTCCTGTGGCAAAGGAGGAGGTAAATGGCATCAGTGGCTAAGCTCCTCATTTCTCCTTTAGTTTACTTCCCAGGTCAATGCCTTCTGCCCCAACCTCACTGGTATTTTCTTTCTCTGATGCCAGAACCTACACATCAGATGCATTAAATAATCAGTGCATAGACCATCCAGTCCAAATTGGGGATTTTGTATTGCAGCCATGGATGTCTTTTCCAGGTTCTTGATCAATGATACAGCAAAATTCGCTCATGAATGGGAAGTTACAGCACCCCAGCAGAAACAGGGCCAAAACCCCTCTCCATGCCCGCTGCTCTGCCATCTCAAAAAGCAATACCAAATGGCTCCATACCAGTCTCAGAAGACTGTGCAGGGGATACACAATGACAGGGTAACTCCAGTAATTTTTGCTGGGTAAGAAAACAACTGAGAGCTAGAAAGGGGTTCATTTCCACAGTCCTTAAGCTGTTGCCTCATATTTCTTTCTATTATGTGCCTGTTGGGGTCAAGAAAGCAGAGGGAAAATATAGGTCTTTGCTTCCTTAAACTGGAAAGGCTAGAAAGCTATGCCATAAATTCTAGAATTCTGTGAATTTTTAACTTGGTTGGAGGGTGAAAAGACAAAGGCACAGCTGAAAACACTAGCTGATTAGTCTTGTGTATAAAATCCATTTAAGGGGCAATAGCAAACTTCTGTATGAAAATTAATTAGAACACAGCACAGTCAGTTGAGATCAAAGAGCATACATTTATTGTGAAATATATGGTTGCTGGAGACAATTCATTTTTAATTTATTAGATTCCATAAATTGTTTTCTGATAGGTTAGGAACAGAGATCTATCAAGCTTATTCACATAATGCTGGCTCTGGCAACAAGCTAAGTGAATTATTGTCTTGAAGTATATGCTTAGCCTTTAATGGTAGTAGACACAGCAATGAAACTACATGGAAGTAGTGCTAGTGTGTTTTTAGGATTACAAAAGCATAGTAGGACAAGTTGATACTAGCAAACTAAAACTCCATGGTTTTCCTGTAAGGAGTGACAGAGAAAGTAAATGTTGCTTTCATCTTACTCATGTGATGTCTGTTTTTTCTGAGATGCATATTTGAAAAGGTGAAACCTGAGGTGGCTACATCCAAGACACTTTCAGGTTCTTGAAATCTGGATAGGAATTTGTGGTGGAATTCCTCTGTGCTGCTATCTTCTACATTGTGCTTCATTTTTTGCCAGAGATAGAACCAATCTATTCCGTTCAGAGCATGACCACCCTTTCACCCACCTGGTTTAACTTTGCTTTCAGGTTGCTCACAGGGGTAGAATTTGGCCTCATCCTGCTGCTCCAGCAGCTTCTCCTGGTAAAAGAGACCCATAAGGCCTTGGTTACCTCTTGCTTTGTAGTGTTACCTCTTTGCTTTGCTACTGGAAAAAACTGTAAAAGTTAGAGGTCTTGCTCACCTTTTATATTATTTATTTCTGCTTTCATCCACAATGCTGTGGTGAAATCAAGGATGTTGTAAAAATTACAGTGTATATAGAATTAAAACTTCAGTGTCAGTCTGACCAGCTTATAGGCACAGACACTGTAGGAGTATGGGAATGAAGAAAGGAAAGCGAGTAGTATTCTCATTTTGCAAACCCTTGACTTAACTGCACATTTTGCCTGCTGCTCTTTCAGTGTAACTAAGCTTTTTCGTTTGAGCTGTGCCCATTTTATCCCAGTTCAGGTTTGGATTCCTAAAAAATAATTATTCTCTGTGTCTGTGGAAGCCAATCTTATTTTTATATTACATAAGAAAACAACTTTCATGTTTGTTTTTTTCACCTTTTTCTGCATCTGTTATAATTAATTTTCAAGTACAACTCTATGAATTTCAGAGGTGGACTGATAAGCAGAAGAAGATATTTTAGTTTCAAAATAATCCTAAAACATCTGCTATGTAAAGAGATCTGATGGCAGAAGGATGGAGAGTGCTTGTATATTCTCAGAATTACAAGAATTTGAGTATCCAGTACAGGACATATGCCAAACTCTTCAGGAAAGCACCAGGATATTTTTATTTTAATATTTTTTTGATATCTTGAGTCTTTTTTATGTTGTCGAAATATCCTCTAGCAATTTAAATATCATATGCTCGCTCCTCTCTCTAATTTACAGGAGTGAGATTCTCAAAAAGAAATTTTCTTTTGGGTATGTCCAGGTATGCACATCTAAATCCTGTAGAAGGTTGAACAGAATCAGACCATTATTTCCTGAAAAAAATAAGCTATTGCAAATCAGCAGGCATGAAGCCAAGTTATAATAGAATAATTTATTATAATTTGATGTAGATGGTGGATAGAATGGATAGATTGTAATTGAAGCTAAGTGAATAATTCCAGTAAATAATTTATTCAATGAATTTTATTCCGTTTTCCTGCTCAGATATTGTTTTTCCTCCCCCCTCTCCCTTCCCTCCTTATATTTTATAGCCCCTGGTGTTTTATTGTCTAACCAGAGGGGCGAGGGCTCTCTTTGCTTCATTATGTGCTGGGCTGTGCTGGCCACTGGGCAGTGCTGCTGTTTCACACCTCTGCATCCCCAGGTGTGCACGGCTGGAACCCCATACTCGGGGAAGTCTGGTGGGGCTCTGGGTGGGACATACCCATCAGGGCAACAAGACTTCCAGAAATGTGGGCATTCCTTCAGAGCAGGAATTAGTTATGTCAGGGGCTTTGAGCTTTACAGGTGGATAGAACTTCCTCAGCAAAGACCTACTCAAGTCAGATAATAAGGGGCTTTCTAGAGGTCAATCACCTTTCCCTTGGGCTGTCAACATCTTCAGGTTTTATGTGTGTATGTGCAGTGGGAGGGAAATTTGGCTTTGGTTTTCCAGAAGAGACTAGAAATGTTTGTGCCATAAAAATTCCTTCCAAGAAAATGTCTCCAGTCCAAGGAATTTGTTTATTGAGCAGAATCTGTGCTCTCAAAGCCTTGTGTGGTTTTGTTTCTATTACTGTATGTGCTTGCATCCTGCCGGTTGATCAGGCTGGCCAACATGCTGTGTCCTTATCCTGTCTTGTTCTGCCCTTTCTTCTAAGGTGTCTTCCTAGCTTTTAAAACAGTGTTTCCAGGGTTTTGAGCTTTTAATCAAGCTTCGTCTCTCCTCAGCAGCCCATCCCTTCTTTGTCAGGAGTTTGGACAGATGCAGGCACATTCAGTAGAACCATCTTTTCCTGGTTCCCTCAAGGACCCAAGCTAAGTCCTCCCCCTTTCGTTTAACATTATATGCAGATATAATTGTAACATTTCATCTCCTTGCTTTGAGTAGGGATTGAGTTTCATGGCACAAGGACTGATGTTCCTAATTGATATTTGGAGTAGCACTGACCAAAACGAATTGAGCTACAGACATCTCAGTACTATTCTTATTCCAGACAGGTTGCGAACTTAAGTAGGCATTGCTTCATCAGGACTATGATGATTACAGATTGCTTAGTGCTCAAGTAAATGAAGTATCAACTGAGACAAAATTTGGCAAAGAGTGTGAACTTGTTTGATTTTGAAGCTCTGACCCACCAGAGTGGGATGTAGAAACTAAGTTTAGAAGAAACTATGTATAGCAGGGAGCATGTCCTACCGTGGTTTATGGATTTACCAAATTCATTTGGTAAAGATTTTGGTATTATCATTCTGTTCTATGTGTTATCTCTTTGCCCATCTTTTTTATGTTTGTCACATTTTAACACAAAAAAATCCTAGACCACAGAATCTGCCCTTCCATGACCTGTCTCACTTTCTCCCATAGCTCTAAGACACCACCTGCACCTGTGGAAAAGGGATTTAATTCTACACTGCATCCCCAGCACGGGTTTGGAGTGATTTCACACAAGATTGTCCACCTTCTCTGTGCTGCTGTGGGTCGGACTGCTTGTCATTGAGCAAGACATCAAGTAGCAGGTTTGATTTCTTAAGGAGGCTTGCATTTTTCTTTTGACACAAGTGGAATCTTTTGATTTCATGTAGATAATCCATATATTTTTCAAAGTGACACTATTCCTCTTAAACAACTTCAAAACATTTGGCTTTAATATTAATTTGTAAAAGCAAATTATTGTAATGATAGAATGTATGAACAATAGTTTGATCTGTTCAGCAGTCTGGTGTATTTTTTAATAGATTTCTATATTAATATTGGAGCAAAGACAGTAATTTCTGGTGCTTTTACAGCTGTGAAAACATGCCTATTGCAAAAAGAGACTAAACTGTACCAAAGGGTGCACTGTGCCAGCAATATTTAATACTTCATTGTAGGTCTGCTGTTTTAAACATCTGTCCCTCATTTAGTATATTTTTAATGCAGAATTTTTAGTGTGGGCAAAAATGTAACTTTTTATAGTAAAATGCTTTCTCTGCTACTGAGAAAAAAGCAACTTAGGGTTCTGTGAGAAAAAAGTATTTTTAATGATTTTTATAGGATTTGGGTCATTTGCCTTCAGCTTCCATAAAACAGTAAGTCATTTTTACTGAAACAAACACATTTCTAAGAACATTAATGTGGCTGATAAAGGAAGTTTCCGTGAAATATGGAAGCTGGAAAGGGAAAATTACCCTGTAGCCCCTTACTCTGCTGCACATTATCTGTAAAAAGGAAAAAATTGAGTTATGCAGGCTAAGGCAGGTGAGAGCAACAGACTCCTGCAGTAAAAAGGAAGAAATAGGAAATGAGTTGTGTGTGAAAGACACTGAAGTTATGGCCACCTGATATGATTGTCAGTGTTCTGTGGGCTTTGTAGAACATCCAGGTTGGAAGGGACCTTGGGAAGTCATCTGATCCCAGTCCCATCTTCAAATAGTGTGAAATGAGGACATGGAAAGGTGTTCTGGGGTTTTGCTGTGAGTGAACAGCCCATGAGAAAGGACTTGCCCTTGCTGAGGCTGCCCCTCGAACCCTGTGTCTGGTTTTAGGCCCCTCGTGATAATAAAGACATTGAGGAGCTGGAGTGTGTCCAGAGAAGGGCAGCAGAGCTGGGGAAGGGTCTGGGGCACAAGTCTTGTTTGAAACAGCTGAGGGAGCTGGGGATGTTTGGCTTGGAGAAGAGGAGGCTCAAGGGGCACCTTATAGCTGTCTGCAACTGCCTGAGAGGAGGGTGTAGCCAGGTGGGGGTCAGGCTCTTCTCAGACGTAACAAGAGACAGAACAAGAGGACATGGCTTCAAGCTGTGCAAAGAGATGTGTAGATTGGGTAAATATGAAGAAAAATTTCTTCAGTGAAAGAAGGTCTTTCTTCAGGTCAAACACTGGAACAGGCAGGGAAGTGGTGGAATATACATCCTGGAAAGTGCTAAACAATGGATAGATGTGTACCTTAGGGAGATAGTTCAGTGGTGGCCTTGGCAGTGCTGGGTTACTGGCCGTACTCAATAACCTTAGAAATCTTTTCCTAACTTAATTACTAGCTACAGAAGAGAGCAGCATGTGTACAGTGTAATTTCCACTATCATATTCTGGAAGACTTAAATGAGTCAATCTTCACAGTTTTTTATGCATGTAAAAATAAGAATATCCTTATCCTTACAGAATATCCTTGTACATTAAAGTCTACACAAAAGCAGAAGAAAACACAGTGGTTAACATATACTGAATTAAATCTACAAATATGTGGGAAGTGCCCATGCTTACCCATTTAAATATTTATCAGAAATACATCTTAGATTAATTCCTCCCTTTCACAGGTATGAGACCGCCCAGCTTACTTTTGAAAAGGACTTAGATTTTCATCTCTAACTGCACAAAAAAGGTCTATAGTTTGTTTGTTTATTTGTTTGTCCTGCAGTAATGATGCTTGGACCCCAATCAGCTTGTTCAGATGACATTTTCCTAGATCAGCCTGCTGGAATTAGTTGGTGGATGGGGATGTTTTATCCTGCAAAGTAGGAACACGAACACTAGATTTGCTATTTTGATCTGTAAAAGGAATAGTTCAGGGAGGGAACTCTGTACTGGGACTCAAGAGTTTAATGGTGAGACTCAATGACATCTTAGTTACTAGGGAAAGTTTATCAGTATTGTGTGGAAAGAGCACTTGAAATTATATCCACGGAATAGTTCAGCTTCCATTTATTCCTGTCTTATATCTCAGTAGAATTAATTGATGAAGATTTACACTCTTGTCTCTTATGTGAAGGGACTGTTTTAAAAAAGGAAAATCATTTGGCTCATATTAACTTTGTCTCAGCTATACCTTTCTTTACCCATTTAGTACAAGTATATTACTACCTGAAAAAAGATTACAAAACAGGCTAAGCTGGGAACCTCCAGAAAACAGAAAAATGCTCTTTTTTACCCAGGAAATGTTTCTTGGTTGTGTGTTGTCTTGTTGCACTGGCAGAGTTTTTTCAACAAAATGTAACAGACAGAAAAAAAAAAAAATTTCTAAATTTATATACAGAAACTAAATACCTCAAATTCTTCTCCCTTTTTTTTTTTTTAACAAAGTATATCTTTCATTTTTAGTAGTATGTGAGGTCAATGTGAACTATAGGAATTTAACATCTTTTATGTTTTGAGTTTGTCTTTTAGCGGGTCTTTTCTTACTGTTTTCGGTGATGTAGTATGTGGATTAGAATTGTGTCGCGTTTTAGTGATGTTCCTGACTTCTGAACATGCAAGTTAAAAAGAAAATAAATTCAACAATACACCTGATGCAGCTGTTAATAGCACTAGAAAAAGAGGCCAGAAAATTTCACTCTTAATTTTCCATAAAAGAAGGAAGTCCACAGGTACAATGTATTTTAGAAGATCCATTATCAGCTAGATCACCAATCATTGGAAGCGATTTAAAAAGAATTATTGTTAACATAATTTGAGAAGACCAGATATTAACTAAGAATATAAACCATCTATTTTTTTGTAATATAACAAGCATACTTTCTTGGCTGTAGAGGCAGCAAGCATATTCAGATGATAAAGCTTAAAAAATGTGTCAAAGGCAAAAAAAACCCTGTTTCCTTTTGAATTTTTTATTTATGTACACTCACTAGGGTGCAATTTAAAAAAAAATTATGTAAAGAAAAGCATACATGTGTGTTTTTGAGGATGGCCATTATGGGCACTTTCTTCTTATAGGAATTCTTCAGGAACAAATCCTGTGTCTGGAAATATCAGGATGTGGTCAAAGGCAAAATCCCAGTTCATAGAGGCATGGGAAGATTTGGGGGACTGCTGAGGTAGGAACTGTCGGACCGTTCCTGTTATTGGCAATCTGGTCCCCTTTGCCAGGCCTTTGTCCTTGTAGGAATGCCAGGATTAGGCCTGCAGCTGTATGGACGTAGTCATTAATTAAGAGAACCTGATTTTACTTGGGTTTACATCCCAGGTTAAAGCTCTGAGTGAGCCAGTTGAGATATTCAGAGGTACTAACTCCATTCTGGATGTCACCAGGATCACTAAACTTGTCAATGGTAAGACTTGAATGCCCTTTCTTAAAGATATTTAAAATAAATAAAACCTCTCCAAATTGTCTTCTCGTATAAACCTGAAAAACAAAAAAAGCTTTTCCCATCCCTTGCCACCATATGCATGGATAACTGTGGTTCACATAACGTTTTAAAACATTTTAGGAAGAAAATAACCCTAAAATACGTAAGTACTAAAGGCTTCATTTGTACCAGGCTCAGCAATGCATTTTCACTTGACTGTATTGTGAGATAACGTCTGTAAGGTGGCTCCAAGGTAATAAAAAGTGCTGATTTCATAGGAGATTGTAAATGACAAGCTCCACGTCAAATTTAGCTGCTCTTTGGAGATAAAAATGGAAGCACAGAAAACTAAGAGCCCAGTATAATTGAACGGCTTTCTCAACTGTTGCATTTTATATACATAGTGTTGGTTTTCTAAGGAGAAGGCCAAAATAAATGTTTGGGGTTGACTCTTAGTTCTGTGGTGCAGCAGAGATTGCCGTGCGTTCGCGGCTGCATCATGGACACTGGAAAAACCCCGCTCACCAGCGGGAGGAATGCGCTTGGCACCCAGTCAAATGCACAGCGTGGAAGCATTCACCTAATTAGTGTTTTAACAGCTGCCTAAGGTTCGTTTCAATGGGAAGAAAATTATTGAGCACAATTTTATGTAATTAGTAGAGCATAAAACACGTGGTGTGTCTAATTAAATGTTTAAAACTATTGACATTACGTAGCTACTGTTGAGGTAAATGAAGTGGAAAATCGTTATGATTTCTTCGGTTGGTAAATTACTCCACAATATGCTCAAAGGCCCATTTGATAAGATGAACTCAATCCTAATGCAGAATGATGAGCACCGGGGCCTTTTCACACCCCACAGGTATGTGGAGGTCTCACCAATTTAACTGGAGGAACTGGCTGGCATTTCAGGGCTTTCAAGTCTTGCCAGCATGTGCTCCGCTCTTCAGAGCACACTGTGTTAAATGCAAGTATGTCCCGCTGCTTTGGTTCACAGCTCCTTTGTCCAAAGGGTGACAAACTGTGCATTGTAGAGCTGAAGTCCTCGCTTTCTGATCCCAAAACAATAAAGCCATTGAGTAACGATCCAGCAGGCACTTAGAAAAGAAGAGGAGCTTGGCATTGCAAGCAAATCTGCTTGTAAAACTTGTTGTATTTCACAGTTCACATTGTTGAAGTATTTGGACTTTGTTTTGCAGTTCTCAAGATGGATATGAAAATGTAATTATATATCATGCACCATCAGTTGTGTGATTAATTTAAATCTAGTTGCATTACAGGTGCTTCAGCCTATGCTTGTAGCACCCTGTTCTCATATTAATTTACAAAGGTATTGAATAATGTTGACAATAAAGCCCAAAGTTCTGAGATTCAGTTTTTCCCAGTTTGAGTAAATACAGTTTCTGCCTATGACACACTTTGTTATGTAAACCACATTTTTTTGTTTTTTCTATTTCAAATGCAATTGAGAAGAAACAGCAGAAAAACAGGGAGTGGGGTTCAACTGCAGCTGTGACACTCAAATCCAGCAAAGACAACAGAAAACCACTGAATTACACTGGGCTAACTGAAGGTTCATCTGTCGTTTTTGTATTGAGTAACTTAGCTCTACAAGCTAAGTTTATCATTCTATATAATACAGTAGCTGTCAGTATAACAGTAAAATGAGCATATTCATAGTGGAGAGGTAAACATTCCCGAAAAGAAATTATAGTTTGTAGAAAAAAAAAAATTAAAAGGGAGCAGTTGCCTTTTATTCCTTCCATAGTTTTGCATCTCATTTATGGCCTCCAGGAAACCATGAAGTAAGGTTAAGCTGTGATTACAAGTTTGCATAATTTGCATGATAATGCCACTGCTTGGAAAGGCAGCAGATCACTCTTCTGAGGAGGGAAAGTTGAAGGTGCCGTTCCTCAGTGTATTTCCTCCAACAACTGGGAAAAATATTGAGGCCCCACACATGGGGTACTTATTGATTCCTCTTTATAGCACAGCTTCAAGTCCACAGACTGAGGGCAGGTACAGTTTTGAACCTTCTAGAAGGAGGAACGCGTTCTGCTAAAAGTGATACGGGATTTATACCAGAGAGGGGCAAATGGCAGTAGCTCTTCCCTTTTCAGGGCCACCACCAGCCAGTTGTGCAAGTGCTGAGGCAGGCTGGACACAGCAGTAATGGCTTTGGTAATGGCTTACACTGCATAAATCCAAAGCCAAAAGTTTCATTTCTGGTAGACTCTGGATTCCCCAGGAAAATAGATTGCAATTAGCTACTGCTGCTGAGCCTTCCTACTTGCAGACTTTTGCTCCTGAAGGTATCCTACCCAAGAGATTGAGAGAGAAGATTCTTAGGAGGGGAGGGAGAGAAGGAGTCAAGCACCTATGAGCAATTCCTACAAAATTAAAACTTTTACCTGTTACCTGTCAGTAACCGGAATTCTACTCATGGACTTGTCTTAAAACCTCTCTGGTATGGCATGAGAAGTGATCTACATTTTCCTGACGTACCTCAAAACACAGTAAGAAGTCTGTATTTTGTTTTGAGGAACCTTTTCAATCCTAAATGATTTTATCTGCTGTTACATTTAGTAACATGACATAATTTTTAAAAGTTCCCTAGGAACTTCATGAAGAGCAGGAGTGGTCATTCTTCCCTAAACCATGGGGAAGAGGGGTCTGGAGAAGCCTGCTGTATCTTTTCAGTGTGGGGCTTTTGGAGGGTTGTAGCAGCATCAGGGCTGTATGTGAGGCTACGGAATTTCAGCTGTGTGCTGAAAGAGTTAATTTTCAAGTTCATCATGAGCTGTGTTTACTGATCCTTTCTTATTCCTTTGTGATAATTGGCACCTCAGATTCTCTGCTAATTAATTGGGCTGCAAGGGGCAGGTGGCGCCATTCTGATAATCCCTGTCAGCAATGTCTGTATAATCTCTTTGTTTAATTAAAATGAATTTGTAATAGGGGTGCATGAACTTGCAACAGTTTGGGATTTTTTTCCCCTTCTCTTTCTTTCTCTCTCTCTTCCTCCCTCCCTCTTTCTCCCCCTCTCTGCCTCCCTCCCTCCTGGCTGTGCTTTGCTTCACTTCAGCAGGCGTTTGCTGGGGGGCAGTTCTGCACTTGTGCAACCACCACAGTCCATGTGCTATTGTCACTCTGCAGTCTCTTCAGAAATTTCTTACCTCATTAACACTCCCCAAGACATACGCCATTTATTTTGAAATGTCTTCTGTTTTTCCCTTTAAAACAAAGAACATATCGGTAAAGAGATTTCAAAACTTTTTCCTACTTTAAGTTTAAAACAGTTCAGAAGGTGCGTTGAGGAATAAAATAACTTTAGCTAAAACCAAAATATTTAACCATTGAAACTGTAATTATTGCATTACTGTAATGCATTATCAATTCATTGCTCATTTATCTCCATAGCCCTGACGAAAATTTCAAGCAAGCAAACAAAATCCAGTGCCAAAAGCATTGTTTATCTTAAGTCAGTTCAGGCAATATGAGCAAGGGTCAACTTTTTAACACTCTCTGACTAAGGACAGATTTCAGAATAAAGAGCTGGAAGTTTAAATTTCTGCTAAAACATACACAGTTTCAGTGTGTGTTTTATTATGATTATCGGAAATTTTTCATGCCAACTGCAAATACAGAATTGGATTGGGAGCCTTGTCCTTGAAGAGGCTGCATGGCTTTGAAGCCAAGTGCCTCCCTGATGTTTTGTCTAGCTTCTCTTCACATTCCAGAGCAAAGGACAGAGAGTCGCAGGAGCCGGAACAAAACACAGGATTTGTTTTACAAACATTTTAAAGGGATAAGAAGGTGAAGGATAGATGACAAAGGCTTCTTGTATCACAGAGGACATTTCACATCAAGTGCTCATCTTGTCCAGTGGCCTGACAGCTTGCTTCTGCTGGCTGCTATTCAAGGGGAAAATTATATACTTTGCTTTTTTAAATTATTTTTTAGTCTTGTGCCTATTCAGGAGGCACGCTGGAGCCTAGCAGAAATCAGAATCCAAATTTTGGCTGAAATTTAACTGCTGATATGTTGCTGAAGGAGTTTGTCAAACTTTTGTCGTAATATGAATGCCCACAATTCCCTAGAATCTAAAAATAATAAAAAAAAAAAGATGGTTTATAGTAGTTTAATTAAGTTATTATCCCTTCTGTGTTCAGATGAGGTCACTCAGGAACTGATAGTGGTACTTGTGGCTCCTTCATGTTTATTTGAAAAGGGTGGCACAAAAGATCGCTTCTTCAGTGGCATCTGTCTTAGCATTTCCACAGATCCCCAAGACTCTCCTGTTGCAGATATTTTTTTTCCCTGCTCTATTGATGTGTTTACTTGTGTGCTGAAGCCACACATCCCGCTCATTTTCCTGTGATGTGTTTACTAGTGCCACAGGTGGGTGTGAGTATCCCTGTTGTACATCCAGAGAACTTGAAAACTGTGAGATGCCAGGAAGGTAGGATGTGTTTCATCCTTTCCTACCCATTTCATGTGTCCCTGAGGTCTTTCCTTTCCTCCTACTGAAAAAGCTGCTGGTGGTTCAGTGTGAGTAGTTAATGTCCTACAACACTCAAGTCTCATATTTGACATCCTCACACCCAAGAAATCAGCTCACAGTCAGGAGATGAGGTCCTGAAATTCCAGTGAAGAATGTTCTAGAAAGTTTCATTTGAAAGATTTTTTTGAATTTTTTTAATAGACGTCAGTGAACTAGCATTTTCAATGGGAGATTGAAGGATAAGCTGGCAAACTCGTCAGCATTCCCCTGCAGTGCTCTGAATGGATACCCAGAGCTTCCAGCATTTGTAACCCCATCATTGGCCTCCCAGTCACTGCTCTTTGTCAAATATTCTTACTGTCCACACTCAAATGGTCACAGGAAACTGTTCCAATGAAGTACAGCAAAATGAAGTTTCTAATCTTATCAAATCTTATTCATGTCAAATTAGGGAGAAGTTTGAAAACTCAAAGACTGGTAGGGGATAAAAAAAGAAATCAAGAAGTTCTTCTGTTCAAGTCATCTGTGTTTTTAAGAGATTATCAAAAGGCTTTTGTTATTAAACACAATGAAAACAAAATGAACACAGTCATAAACTGTCTTGCTGCTGGTTGCCCTTTTCCATATGGATGCTCTGCAATGCCTACATGACAAGGAAGAGGAAATTTCAGTTCTCTTTCTTGGTATTGGATGAGCATCACACTAGAAAGAACTTCTGCAACACAGTGAAAAGCAATCCCCAAACTTTTCAGAAACTGGAAATGCATCCAAGGATTTGCCTGCACCACAGGCATTCTTAGAATTTTCTCTTATAAATTGCATCTTTAAGGTACAAGACTGCAGATGTTTAAAGCAGAAAAATATCTCCATGTACAGTAGCAAAGGAAAAAAAAACAAAACAAAGCTGAAATCCTGAAAAGCTCAAGTGGTCCCCAGAAGGAATCTTTCCTCTAACGTGTCATTGAACATAGCAAGTAGGGATCAGCTCAGAAGCATCTAGCCCTTACAGATGGTGCCCATTGCGAGTATGACTCCAGTGTATTTCCTTTTTCTGGTAATTAAGATGCTGTTGTGTAAAGGTGTGACTTTGAAGTTGTGTCTGGGCCCCCCAGTCTTCTGGCTTATTAGCACATTTCCTGGAATACTGATAGCTTCAAGGTTTTGCTGAGCTCTGTTTGTTTGTGAATCCAATTGAAAACAATGGGAGAGTTGAAACAGCTTCTGAGATATGTAAAGAGCTTTCTTATTTGGGGTGTTAATTGGATTTCTGTCCACTTGGCTTTAGGTGAAAGATTCCCAGGCAATTCCATGGTTTCTGTACAAATGTCTCCTGATTGTGACTATATTATAGATATGTGGTGTTAATTAACAGACTCTCAGTTCAAGCTATGATACAGAGTTTTAGAGAAATGTCTGTAACATACACAAAACATAATAACTGATGTGGCCCTGGCAGTACCTCTCTTCCTCTGTTTTTGAGCCTTAGCTTTCATGGTTTAGCTCAGGTCTTTTTGGTTCCAGACCTAGTTACTGCTGGATTGCCACAGGAAAGTATGAACTCATTTGCTCCATATTACTCTGTAGACTAGAGGTAGAAACTCCTAAAATGCAGCATTAATCTGTGAAAATCCAACTCTGAAAGGGAATCATTTTATATAGGAATTTCTGTCCAAATTTTAGTGTGGCAAGATCTGAGTGTCTCCCACAGTGATCCTTCTCCTTCTGTTGGGCATCAGCAACAGCAGAATGATGATTCAATTGCAAAGACTGTTTTGGAATCTTTGAAAGTACTGCATGCATGCTAGAAACTGAATAAAATTCACTCATGCCACAGAGGATTAAATGTGAACACGGAATTCCGCATCTGAAACGTGATTCTGTTCTTGCTCAGATGCCTTGGCATGGTAAGTCCATTTCTTTGGTTTGTAGGTGTTTGCTGCAGAGAGTTCAGCTCTGCTGATGTGAAAGCAAGGAGCTAATGCTGTCAAATGGTCTTGTGTAATTGCACTACTTATGTCTCACATGTAGATTGTGAATAATTTTTAAATTGAGGTTCATAATGTACAAAGGGATGCTGTGAATCATCCAAAACTTTTTTAGAAAGCAACTTTCCCTCTTGCCATCTAGAATGTGGGTATTAAAGAAATTTGGTTTCTTTCTGCCTCATAAATTGACCAGTTCAGTGGAAAAAATGTGTCAGCTGGATATCATATAGGAGATTGGCAGTTGAACAAGTAAGTGGTAGGGTAAAAAAGACTGAGCAGTAGGAAAGAGTCATAAAACTGTATAGGGAATGAAGAAGCCGCATGAAAAACTCTACAAATCACTTTAGAACAATAGAACCTGATAACTTCTCCATTTACTGACAAAGTTGTGTGTCACAGATACTGACCCCAACTGATAGACATTAGGTAGCAAGTAAATGTGACAAGTCACATTACACATTATTAATTGAGATGATTTCCACTCCACAGCCAAAAAATGGTTATTTGGAGCTGGCAAATACAGTGGCACTGTAGGTACTGTATTGTTGACAAGAAACAATCTTCTGAAGGGATACTGGGAAGAATATATTTGGGCAACTGTTGCAGAGACTTCTACTGTAGAAACTCCACTCTTTCTTGCAAGATTGTCTTTGACCATTTATAATGTTCCTTTATCCACGGTATCCAATGCTGACTTCTGTGACTTATATTTTCAAGCAAGGCCAAGATATCATGTTGATTTTTGCTTGGAGTTGATTCTTCATAGGTCTTAGATGTGAAAGCTCATGCCTTTTTGAATATCTGTGAAGATACAGAGTTAATCTCTAATACTGCTAGCTATTGACTTTTATATTAAGACTTTTTTTAAAGTCTGACTGTCCTAAAGTCTTACTGGAGATTCAAACTGTTTAAGGTATTCTTAGGTGGTTTCCTTAAATTTATCATTACCTGCTTCATGTTTTTGGAGAAAAAAGTACCAAAAAAACATCTCAGAGTTGTCAAGACCTTTATGGGTCCATTTATCAAGAATTAAGATCAAGACTACCAAGTTAATGAATCAAGATGCTCAATTATGCAACACAGGAGCTTTTGAACAAGAACTACATATTTTGGAGTTGTTTGGCTCATGGCGGAAGGAGTATCCCAAAATGCCAAGGTTTTGAATCCAAATTCTCAGTGTATATAATGTTTGTCCTAGGAATTATTTATTCAGTATACTTTTTTATTTTTTTCCCTGCCATAGGCAGACTGTCAGCACCAGGATTAACTTGGAAATTAAATATCCTTTGTTGCAGTAAAATTTTAAACGTTATGGTGACTATGCTTTAATACTTTGGCTCCTACTTTTAAATACTGCTTTTTAAAAGGTAAACAATTGCCTCTAAGGAAACATAGAAATAATGTCTTGATTTGGTAGCAGTTCTGAGAAACAGCACTTCTTCATTGTGCCTGACTTTACCAAGCAGAATATTTATTCATTCATTCATTTTGTTAGTTATTTAAAAGCAAGATTAGTTACTTCTGGGAGTTTATTGTATATATTAGTGAGCTTATTGTATATATTAGTGTTATTGTAGAATTATCCTCTCTGCCATATTTGGCTGAGATTTGAGGGCACAAACACTCTGGCCACTGAGAGTGACCACATTTGGCCAGTGGATGGCTCATCTTTTACACTGGGACACCACAGCAGGGCCTCTTATTTCACTCTTTCCTAGCTAGCTCTTTCTATTCTTTTGAGATAGCTCTCTGTTTGCCCCTAGCTTTGAAACAGTATTTGCATCCTGTGCAAATAAATTTATTCCATCTGTGCATAAAGCACTATCTCAGTCTCTTATTTTAATAATTGTCACATAGCAGGCCTGAAGCAAAATACTATCACTGATTTCACTGACTCTTGGATACTGGAGAAGGACTTGGGATATACAATTATCTCCATCTCATTTTGCCAGTTTTCAGCCTTAGGTTAAAAACTTCCCAAACACAGAGGTGTGAAGGAAGCAGGTAGCAGAACTTTCTCTACAATAGCCCGTATCCTAGCAGGGTTAGAGGGCTTTTAAACCCTACACCAATGATTAACACCTCCTTCAGATCCTCCTTTACAAAGGTACATGTGCAGATGGCTGAATAGCTCTGGAGAACAAGAAAGAAAAATGGGATTAAACTGTTCATGTCATGTTACTTCAGCCACTGAAGAGCCTCATGGTGACTGCTCCATGTACCTGAGAAAAACCCTTTGCAGAGATTTTGAAGAGACCATGATCAGCTGTAAAGTGATATGTTAAAAGGACTACCAAAACCACCCATCAAAACTTGAAGCACTAAAGAGGCAATTGCTGGAGACAGACAATGCAAATGGCACAGCCACCGTATTGATTTGTTTTTCCTGGAATTACAAACTCATTCTTCACTTCAAATTAGTGATCAGCAGGGGCTGAGTTACTCAATTCATTATCTAGACCACAATTTTCTCCCTCCAAAAAAGTCTGTATGCTTAGGCATAGGTAGGCCAGATGTGATGGTGAACTGTGGTCCCTTCCCTGCTACGTTCTCTTCTGGGGGGCTCTCAGAGAGATGTGCATCCTTCCTCTTGCTAAAGACAGAGTTTCAACCCATCATGGCAGAGAGGAACCAATTGCAAAAAAAACATGCTTTCTTGATGTTTCTGCATAAAGGTGAGGCCTGTTGTGACCAAAAAAAAAAAGCATTAGCATCTCTGGTTCACGTTGGTTGGTGGCTGAAGCAGCTTTCTGGATATGCACAGAAGCACCTCCTTATTGATCAACAGAGAAAAAAAAAAGCTGATATGGAAAAAAGCTGTCTTTCGTCATCATCAATTTGGCAAACACTTCCCCTTGCCAGGATTACACAGGAAATAAGAAAGTTTTTATTATATGCAATGATATTTATGTGTAAGCTCCTGAAGTAGAGGTTAGTAAAGCTGGTCAGACCATAGCAAATGCTTGTGGAGATTTGCTCTATGATCACCAATCAATATGTAAACTGAGTCACGATCAGAAGGGTCTGTTAACTTTAGCAGACTGCTCATCTGAAGTTAAGAAGGAAAATTAGTAATAAAATTGTTATTATTGGCATCCTAGCTTGTATTTGGGACTTGTAGTACTGAAAATTATTAGTTTGCCTGATAGACATGATAGATAATAACACTGAGCTGCCTTACAGTGATGAACTGCAGGTCCATAGATTGGTAAAGTAGAATACAGACAGATGCTTGCCACTGGAACAGATGTGCTGGTCTTAATCCATTACTGCTTATCTGCTGATGATTACTGTCTGAAGAGAGGTGGGAAGACCCCTGACTGTTCCTCATCTGCTTCAGTGGAAGCTCAGATATCATGCCTTAAGATGCTGTTGAAGGCTGTTTAAACTAAGCCCAGCTGACTTTTCTGTGAAATAGATGGGGATCTCAGGCAGTTCACTCTAGTTTTGTAAGGAGTAATAACATTTCAGAAGAAAGAAGCAGATGTGATAGCTTTCTGTGTGACATGAAAAGTAGCAAAATGAACCTTGAAAAAGTTTCTAACCAGATCGAGATCAAGAAGATAGGAAGGGACATAGCTGTTAACGTTTGTACATGGAAACACATCATTGACTTAAACCCCATGTCTTCCCAGTTCACAACTCTTTTTAAAAGTCATTTTAATCAACCCTTAAATTTCCTAAAGCCTGGAGCTCATTGAAAATATACTGCATTTTCAATGTGCTCGATTTTGCTAGCAGCCTTTACCAAGTACACAGATCTGTGTAGCAGCTTCCTCCCTTATTTTTGCTGCACCTCCACAAAAGTAGAGAAGCAGCATCTTGGCAACTAAGAAAACAGTGAAGTTAAACGAAACTTTTAAATTTATTTAAATGTATTCCCTAGGTTTAAACATATTCCCTAGATTTCAAACAGAGAGTGTTTGTTTAATGCAGATCTGATTTTTGAGCTGGGAACAGGGCATGTGTTTCAAGAGATGCCACAAATACCTGCTTATGGGAGGCTGTGTGATACTGTGGCCAGTGTTTGTGAGAAAAAATGTAAGCACTTTAAAGATAAAATATTATGTGATGCCTTAAAAAGGCCAGGGTGTTTTACTTGTAAGGTTGCATGTTAAAGTTAATAGAAGTAAGAAAACATTACTAATTGGAGTGATAAATCAATGGAACTGACCATCTTTACGTAAAGTTCACGTTTCCTTCAGTTCTACTGTTTGATTCCATCCAATGATTTTAAAAAACAATAAAACACATGAACATTTTACAAAGAAGATTGGACTATTTCTTAAATAGTCCTTGAACACACCGTTTCAGCTGTAAAAGTAGCTCAGACTTGCTTCTGCAGGTTTCTTGCTTTAAGGTTAGGGGCATTATGTTCTTGTATTGTGTAGACTGCTTGCATGAGTTGCTGCAAAGTTCATTATACTGCTAAGGCTGTCAGTGGTATTTATGGATATTCATGTGCAGTGAACCCTTGAACCTGAGCAAGTCATCTGAGCGTTGCTTGTAGTTAGAGTTGTGTTTATGCTCAACATCGGTAGCAGTATTTAATTGCTCCCTAGGAAAAATAATTGCAATTTGAACTCAGTTGTGTAGTAGACAAGGGATTGCAAAAATGCCAGGCCCACAGGAAGAATTGTCCTTCTTATATAAGTATTAATTATTAGACTTCTGTTTTCAACTCCCATTTCCAGAGTTTGGAAATTAGTGTGGAGCAAGTATATTACTCAAACTGTGCCATGTCCCACTCCCATTAAAATTAATACTGGCAAAAATTGTGCTATGAAATAAATCCTATTTCAAAAATATTTTCCAGGCATTTTTCATGTCAGCTGCAAATGGGAGAAAGGGTGATGATGCCATTTTGCAATAGAGAAGAGTGGAGCTCTTGCCTTAGACTCATCTGAAGAATTTCTAACTCAAAGTACTGCAATGTTATCCCTGCTAAAGCTGCAGTTCTCATAACCCAGTATCAGATGGGAAAATCCCGCGTAACGCCTGGAATGCCAGCGGGGCTGTTATGGTCCTGAGGCGGGTGGAGCTCTGCATGTCCTCAGCTGCATTTTAGTGCTCTCCTGCCAGTGTGGAGGGAGTTTATATTTCTGTAACTCTAGTGGGGATTCCTTTGGCTTGACACAATCCTGGGAATGTCTTGCAAACCATGTACATACACAGAACAGATGGCTTTCATGGGAAGCAGGAACTACTGTTCAATGTGCAAGAATTAGGGTTTTTTCCATTTCTTGGTAGCTTTCTAACTTGAAATAATCCTTCCACAGATACTGTGTAATGGGAACAATATCTTGATTCTCTCCTCCATCCCTCTCTTATTTTTATTTTCCTGTCAAGCTCAAGAAAAAAAATTTTTCACATATTCTAAGGGTAGAGGTGGGATTTTTTTGAGTTTTAAATTCAGTTACTACTGAATTTTAGCATTTGTAATGAAAGCCGAATTACTGAAGCTAAGCCTTAGTGGGGAATTTAACAATACAGCGCACTGTTCCTGTCCTCTCAGGCATCAGTGCCATCTGACCAAAACTCAGGAATGTAGTTATTGACAGATATGTAGCTGCATATGGAAAATAATCTTTAGAATTTTATGCATTTTGCTTGCAAATTGATTAAATATGAACATTTTGTAATACCATATAGCAACATCAGTGAGTGATACATTGTGACAGATTATAATATAAAGTGACAACAAAAGATAATTAAAGATCATGTTGAATTTAATTTTCATGTTCTTGCACTTAGGAGCTTATCACTGTAAATGGACAGTTAATAAATTGGCTGCCTCCTGCAAACATTGACTCACTAAATGGCTCTTTTTTCTTATAACCATGAGTTTGTTTCTCGTGTCTTGTGGCTTTATAGAACATGAGCCTTTTTTGGGTACAAGAATTGCAATAAATAGACCTACTTTTGCTTTTGTTATGAGTACACTCTGCACTCATCAGTCTGGCAGAGTTTCTCATAGATTTTGTTAAAACTTCTCTAACTTGCTAAAAAAATGAAGAAGCAAACAAATAATGGAAAAGAAGAAAACTTCTAAAATTTGGTATGTAGGTATCTTTTTTAGTAAAAGTATTTGACCTTGTAAACATTTCCCAGTTACTACCAAGACAAAGAACAGAAGCTGTAGGTTAATATTCAGCTGCCTGTATAATAATGAATTACAACCTAACATTAGAGAGAAAAAGTAAGTGTTGTCTCTTGTAATTCTTTAATTGAAAATGTATCATCATGGAATTGTTACTTGGATACCGCTCGAATTCTTATGGAAATGTATTTCCTTTCATTAGCAGGTCGATTTATTTGATGATATTACAGAATTGCAGGTTAATTTTCATCTGCTCTCCTTGTGTCATATTGATACTCTCCAGCTACATGTTTTAAATAAGCATATGACTTCTAGAGTCTAGTTTTCATTTTCCATCTGAATATTTGCAAGTGCTGGGATTAGCATATAATCTACAGCCAGGGAACTAAATTAGCACATTTTAAGGAAGTGCATCCAGAGGATATATCAAAAATAGATCAGCCCAAATTAGTGAAAAACATGGTAAAACTGAATCTAGATATGAGGAACTTACTATGTTAGACCTGAGTGAATATAATCAGAATTGAGAGCATAAAACATCTGTCTAAATAACTTCTCTTAAAGATGGTAGGGAATTGTTGGAGAAAAACAGCTGCTGTCATGTAAGATTTGGGAGTCTCCCATCAATTTCTAGCTTGCATCAGAGTATGAGAATTACCATAGCTTGGTGATGGTTTAAGGTCATTTAGAGACAGTGATGACACCAGAGTTGCATCAAGACGTGAGTTGACCATGTAGATGAAGCTGAATCATCTCAGCCAAACAAAAATTATCAGCACTACACTTTAGCCTCTGTCTTGGCTGGATGCTTTGGCTGAGGTGGCTGGAGTTGCATTGGAGGCAGGAAAAAAGAATTTGCAATGTGTTTGTGTGTTTGTTCTATGGATGGAGCTGGAGTCTGAAGGCCAGGGCAGTGCCCAGATGGGGCCCTGCAGCAGAGAAGGTGGTGGCAAGACTTGCAGACTTTCAGTGCTTGGGGATTTGCAACCAATTCTATTGTAAATAAGATGTTGTGATTATGTAGAAAGTCCTAATCAGTGAAGTCTCAGACATCAGAAGTTTCCTCAAGGGTCAGTACACAGGTTGTGCTGTTAATATTTGCTCCCTTCTGCACTGAGAAGTAGGGACAATTTTCAGATAAAAAACTGTGAGCTGCAGTAGCAACTCAGACTGCAAACAGCCTGTGCTCTGTGCCCTTAAGGGAGTAGGTTTTTGCAAGATAAAGTCTGTATAACCCTTATAAATTTTACTTAAAGCTTATTCAGAGTAGTAGCAGGCCAGTCATAAAAAGTTTATGTCTTAAATAAGACGAACTGTGCTTTGATCCTGAAAAGTTCATAATGCTCTGATGCTCAGCTTCATTCTTCCTGACAGCATGAGATATCCAGCATTCCCCCCTCAGTCCTTGCTCTTTCTGCTGTGATCCTCAGCGAGCGAGCACCAGTCACTGCTGCTTTGGGTGTGGGACGTGCCCACTAGGGCCCTGGTTTGTGATTACCAGCTAATTTTACACAGGCCACCCTAGAAGCTGTTAGAGAAATAAATCACTGCAGAGCTGTCCTGGATTTGAGCCACTGGAAGGCCTATAAAAATATTTGCTACCCAGATACCTGAGCTGGCCAGCCTTTTCTACAGAACTTAAACTGTCTTACACATTATGCATTGGGCTTTTTGGGTGGTTTTAGTCAGGCAGGTTAAAACAGTATTTTTTGGCAGCTGGAGCAAGAAATGTGCATTTGCCATTTAAGTGCATGTAAATAGCAAAAAGTCCTATTAAAAACTGACCAATTTGATACAAGTACTTGATGCCACAGAGGTTTCTCTAATGCAGCCTAAAAATTGTTTTCTATCTCCTCTTGGAGCAGTTTAGGATGTCCCAGATTTTCTTGCTCCCAGTACCTTACTTACATCTGCTTAGCACCCAAGGCTTCTCTGGGGAGGTTACTCACCTTGGAAATGCCTTCAGAGCACCCCCAGTACAGCTTGTATGATCTGATAGAAGGTACATCTATAAAATAGTCAGGCCTCTTTTTGTCTTGCTTTTGTTCCACACTGTCCATTCTCCCTGGGGAGGTTTGTCTCCTGTTCTTGGGAATGGCACTGATGTCTGAGCAGCCAGTCTGCTCATGGAGCCTCTCCCTGAGAACACAACTCCTTTGCAATAAGTACTTCCTAGGCTAGCAGAAAGAGGAGCTTTGGACATTTAAATAGAATGAGTTACAGGTAGAGGAGCTTGCTTAGCATATGGTTTGTTTTACATGCAAAAAATACCAGGGATTACACTTCTAATGTGGTTTCTCAGCTGCAGAGAGAAACAGCAAAGAGCTGCTTCATCTCTGGATTTGTTCCAGCCCCTTGACTGGGGCTGAGCTTTGAGCTTTGGCTCCCCTGCACCGTCCTCTGTGAGGAGGGGTTTGGGTGACTCCTTTTCTTTTTTCTTTTTTTTTGCACAGAGATTGCTTAAGCAACCAATCCTTGTTCCACTCGCCCTGGTGAAGGAAATCCTGTATGAACTGGAAAGTGTTAGAAAGGATTTAATGAGATTATCATGAACTGTTACTTCACAAAAGAAAATCTTAAGCCCACAAGCAGCTGTGCTCTGTAACTGTGGACAGGTGAAGGAATGGGAAGGGCTAAAGAAGCTGTCTACTTATTTAAAGAGGCAGAGCCAAAGGGTTTTTTTAATGTCTTAATATGCATTTTAGCTAATAAAAAAACCCCAAAAACCAAGAAAACAATATGCTTCTCCAAAAGGAGGAATATTGTAGAAGTCTAGTGTCTTCAAATTTAGATTTATTTTTTATAATATTGCAGAAGTAAGTGATACTGAAATTACTGTTTGAAAATTCAGTTGCCCAGTGGACTATGCAAGCTCTTACTTGCCTTCAAGATCATCATATCAGTCAGAAGTGCCTCAGGTCATGTTGTATCCACATCACATTAGGAACTGCTTTGAGGTTTGACTTGTGTTGTAATACACAGAACTTCGTAGCAGTGGAGTGGAATTTGCTTGGTTTGGGGTATTTTTTGTTTTGTTTTTGTTTTGGATGATTTTTTATGTTGCTGCCAAGTCCTGCTTGCTGGGCTCTTGATTATATTGAAGTCACAAAATGCATTTGCTTTCCATGTGTTTGGTTGGCTTCTGTGGTCTTTGTGTAGCTGTAATGATAATAAAGTTATGAATGGTGGCTGTACATTATGAAGGTAAACTCCTGGAGAGGAGGGCACCTAAAACCAGTGTGCCACTGTGGTTCCTCAGGGTGATATGCTTTGCAGTTAAACTTACAGAGCAACGTAATTGTAAATAGAGGAACAAGTTTTGCTCAGAAAGCAAAGTTATTTCAAGTGGAAAATGGTAGTACGTAAAGAGGTATGGGGAGGGAAAAAATACCTTCAACAAGCATTAGAGTAGGATTTATTTTGGCAGATTCCTATCTTGAATGTATAGGATACTTTCCAAATCCATCGGACATGCTTTTGGGCTGGGAGTGGGGTTAATAAATCTATGTCTTTGTCCATTTATTGCTTGGGAGAATAGCTTGGAGGCTGAAATCCAAACTGAGCTGAAAGAAACTTCTGAAATATTAAATTAATGTACTGATACAATACTGTACCAAGAGACTGTAGTGTAACTTAATTGCTGAGAACACTTCACGGTATAAAAGTATTATTATTGTTTTTATGCACTCATTAGTATAAGTTTTCTCAGTTATAAAAGCCCTGAAAAAATAATGTGAAATGATTAAAAGAATTTTTTGAGGGTAATTACAGCTGTCTTCACACACTCCTCCCCTCTGTGCCCAATCATCCCACCAAGTCATCCCACCTCTGTTGGGCTTCCTCTTCTGTTGTCTTGCAGCTTCATTCTTTGGCATACTGAGGAAAAGGAGAAATAGAGATTTGGGAGGCACGCTGCTCCTGCCACCAGGAAGGCAATAATAAGCTACTTCTGAAAGTGGTTTTGGGTTTGTTAGCCTCTGGATGAAAGAGTGAGTTCAGGGAAAGTAAAAGTAATTATTCAAGTTAGTTTAAATCAGAAAGAATTGAGCTAAACTGTGAAAGATTTGCTAAACTTGATTCAAGCGTGAAGGTTAAAGTATTTTTGGCAAATGTGCATTGTCAAATACAAAATCCTGGTGTATTTCCAGAATGTTGAAATAAATCTGAGTACAAAAAGTATCCTTCTTTTCATCTTGAACAAGTCAAAGTAATCTTCTTTCTGCAGTGAGAAAAGTGAATAATACATTTGACTCCAAACAAGAGATAGAGCTGATTTCTGAATGTGACTGTCAGTGAGTGTCACATCTCTCCAAGAACACTGCATTTGCATCAGGACACCTCAACAAAAAGGTGCAGCATGAACAGGTGGGTGATAAAATATGAGATGAACCATCTCCTTGAGGAACAAGCAACTTAAAATTTGGGGGATGGTTAGAGAGGACTTCAATAAGAGGAGACAGAAAACAGAAAATAATATATATAAGAAGAAGAAGCAAATTGAATTCTTCCATTTAACCTTTTACATAATAAAAGACAGGAGACATCCCAATGAAATTAAAAAGCAATGCTTTTAAAAATTAATAAAAAGCAAATACCTTTTATTGGAGACAGGAATATGGACAAACTGAGCTATTGCTCTGATCTGATGTGTCAGCACAGAGATTGCTAAATTATGTGACCTTTTGAGGAAGTCTTTAGCTTCTGTAGCTGGGTACAGTTCTGTTTTGCCACAGTCTGAGACACCTGGCCAGAAGCCAGCCCTGGCTCAGCAGTTGTGAGGGTGCAGATGCTGTAGCAGTGGTAGTTGTAGTAGATAACACTGCTGTGACGTGGCTCCCACTTGGTGAGGACAACTTCTAATTGGAGAACCATGTGCAGGTTCTCATGGCAAGATCAAGCAGCATATGACAAAACTCTATAAATATTGGTTTCCGGTTTATTGGGTCAAACACATATCCAAGCTCCATTAACTTTACTTTTATTATGTTGGTTCCTTACACAAATATAGTCAGCCTAGCAAGGAGCTTTACTAAAGCTAAAGGTACAATTTTCCCACACACATTTAGATTTTGATCCAGCTTGTCAGAGAAATGGGCTTTTATTATATCATAGAATAACCCATACTATAGGTAATGACATCTGAAACCAACAAATGAACATCAATGTATGTGTCTTGTGTGTATCCTTATACTGATGGAAGAAAAGTAATTTCTTTTCATCAAAATATTACAAGTTTTAAAGGCTAGTTTTTAACCAAGGGGGAAAAAAGCTGCGGGCTCAATCATATTAGTCTGGGTAGGTCGTCTTACTAGGATGATTATATTTTGAAACCTTGTGATCCAAATGCTGTGTAGTCAAAATCTTTCAAAGGAACCCTTCAGTTAAGACTGAACACAGCTTTATAGACTGAACACTCAGACCTAAACCTCTGCCTTTAGTCAGCATACCATATCCTGATCCCCACATGTGAGCAAACCATCCATCAATGGTTTGCTGCTGCTTGTATTTTAAAAAGAATCTGGTGCAACACATGATGCACAGCCACAGAAGGTCCTCACTAGGAAACATATCTCCCAAAGGCAATGACTGTCCAGGCTACTGCCATGAATGGCTTCAATTAAATCGCAGTGAAACTGGTAGTGGATTTCTCCATGCTATCATCTTGGGTATCGTGCCTGAAAACCACATCCTTTTCAATATGGTTTTCCTGTGATTTAATCCAAAGGTCTTTTCACCTCTCTTGGCAGTGTGCTTCTCCTTTTTCTCAAGGGTCAGTCACTATTGACATATAACTAAGAAATAAATGGCCCTAAATTGGAAGGAAAAAGCCTCAACCAACCATCTCAGAAAAAGCAGCAGAACCTCCCCATGATAAGATGCATCATACTGTGAACTGATCTACTAAACTGCAGCAACAAACCCTCCACCATTAAAAGCATCTAAAACCAAAAAGAGAAAACACATTGAACTCTTTACAGCATCCTGTCCTATGCTTTGGTTGATGAGTATTTGCATTTTTTACTTACTTACTTAGAGTCACATGAGAAGAATGCCTTAGCTTACTGTTTCTGCTGGAGTAGCCAGCTGTAGACGAAAGTATGCTTGCATGGCCTAAATAAGTTTTGGAGTTAAAAAGCATGATCTAGCAAAGCAAATCACACTTTGTTTCGAGAGTAGTAATTCCATGTCGTCTACATATATGGGGAATAAAAGGTGTTTGAGAGCTAGGTATGATGGCTCATTTGGGCAGTTTGTGTGTTTCCATGAAAGTCTGCAGATTGGAGAGTCAGTTTTATCTGTAAGGATGATACTGTATGAGAATTTAAGCTTTACAAATTAAGAAAGGCCCTACTAGTAAATACATTTCAGAGAAGCACATGCATCACATGCTGTGTGCTCTTATTTCCTCCCAACTCTCACAATTTCAAATGAACATGCAGACAAAAGCAGAAGGTTTATAAAACCAGTTGTAGTTCTTGTGAAATTGGGAAAGATGTGTCAGTCATTACAACAGATGAAATGTTTTAGTCATCAGTGATGGTTGTAGTATATTCTTTATGAAAGCACATGTTAATTTGTGGTAATTGTGTGTGGTGAATAATAGATTCATGAGTTCTCAAGGAAGTGATTTGATTTAAGGTATGTTTTGAAAACACTCTGGTTTGGGGAATGATTTTAAGAACCCACTTTGGTTTTGTGAATATGGGGCAACTAAGAGACAGAAGATTTTGGTTGTTTGGCTTTTATTTAATGGGCCTGGCAAGCCTTTTGTTCACTTCCCCTCCTCCCAACAGTCTGTACACAGTCCGCCCCAATTTGTTAAAGACGAATTGTTGCCCGTGGTAACTGCAGAGAATTTGTTGAAAAGAACACTTTTAGAAGACAATGGGCCCCAAATATACTGTGGCACAGCTTTAAACTTTATTAAGTCTGTCTTGGACTACCCTCTCCTCTCCTGAGTTAAGGGAAGAAAAGTTTGGCAGCCTCCATGCTGTGAGCGTGATTGATGCCCAGAACATCTGAGGGACTTTTGTGTCCACATGCTCTCCATGAGTGCATAATGTGTGAATACTCAAACAAGGTCAGCCCTTATCAGATGTAATCTAGGCCTGAAAGCAGATCAACAGTGACAGTCATACCCCATAAGTGAGAACACAAATCATCCTTGCGTGCTTTGGACAAGCTATGGGATTTTCTCCCTGGCTCCTGTTTTACCCTTTCCAAATGGGGTGTGTGTATGTCAGAGGGGAAGGGAAACTTTGGCAGAACCCTGTGGGAAAAAAAAAAAGAAAAAAGAAAAGAGACAAAACTCAGAGGAATACATGCCTGGAATACTAGATGGTCTTCTCAGCTGGGTGACAGGGGCAAGGGGAATGTGCAAGGTGGTGGCTGTCCCTGCACAGGGCCTGGGGTGTGCAGCTCCTCTCAGGCTGCTGGGGAGCATCCCCACCAGTAGAGCAGGACAAGAGGGAAGAAAATTGTGCAAAAGAGGATCAATTCACATCTCCAGTACCTTTTAAGAGTCTTTTCAGGGATTTCTAAGCACATCACAGCTTTTGTTGTCTGCCTTCCTTGGGTTTGAAATGCTTCAATTTTTCAAAGTGGAGCGAAAGCAACTTTTTTGCTCTTTATATTTGTGCTCCGTGGAGGGGGATGCTGTGTTTCACCACAAAGTGAAAAAAATGTTAGAGAATAATGCCTTAAAGAATTAATTTCTGCCAGCTTTCCTGGAGAAAGCAGGTGTAAGTGGGTTTCATCTGAAGAAAGAGCCTCCCATTTGTGAATATTACTTACTGTAGTTTAAGTACTGGATTGCTTTTTATCTAGGAAAACAAAGAGAGCAGCAATGAAATGTTAATTTAGACTTTTTTGATTTGTGCTTCTGCTTAGAAAAGGATTTTAATGGGCAAAGAGCTTTTACAGAGCACAAAATATACAGGGAAATAGCATAATTAGCAGGAAGAAATAAAAGATACTGTTACATCATTGACAACATTAACAACTATGGAAACAATGATGTCATCCTCTAAGATGGGAATTTTTTTCCCACACTTATGATGACTTGAAAAATTTCTCTTTTTTTTTTAGAAATAAAATGTCCCTATCAGGACAATAATTTGCAATACTTTTTCTTGCTTATACACTCTTTATACAGAAGTATGTAATATTGCTGTATTCCCTTGGATTGAGTGGAAGATCCATGAACACTGACAGCCTGCCTACAAACCTTGTAATTTCAGCACATTATTTCTTGCTTCATTAATCAATGTGCTTTAACAATAACAGGAGTGTCCAGCTCCTCATTGAAAAGGCACAATAAAAAAGGCCCCTTAGTTGCACCTCACACCTTGAACTCTGAACAGAAACATGAGCAGGAAGACCTCTCTCCTTCACTGTGCTGTGCTGAACGGGACAGTTATTTTCACAGTAAGGTGTGAAACTCTGGAATACAAGACAGGAAATGAAACCTCTTCTGTCATTAAGTTCATGACAATGTGTCCTGAACTACCATATTCCATGTTCCCACCCCCCCCCCACCTTGTTTCTCTTCAAAAAGTGATCAAGGTGTATCTTAAAGTAATTTGTGCTTTTTGGCCACTGTCCCAAAGAAGAATATTACCTTATATCCATATACCCAGTATGAATGACCAAAGAACCACCTAATTTACAGAGAGAGATCACTGACTCTGAGTCTAAAAGTCTCCTCCTGTGACCCACACTCTAACAAACACCTGTTGGGCACTGATTTTAAACACTTGCTTCAGTCTGCACAAGAAACTCCTTTCCTTGATGCCATTTCCTTGCCTTGACATCCTAAAAGCATCTTGGTTGGATTCCCCATACTTTCAATGACAGTCTTTCAGATTCAGACACTTGCTGCTCTGAATTAATCTAAGTCCTTTAAGGTTACACAACTGAGGCTTGTGGTGCCTGTCCCAAGTGTCCAAACCAGTGATAATCTTCCATCTTGCAGTCGAAAAGGTCATAGGAGTGACATCCTGTGTTTGATATAGGAAGAATGGTCTGCTCTGCAGTGTTCAATGTGTGATATGTGGCAATTTGAGATTTTTAATTTTACTAACAAATATTTTAAATGGTGTCAGCAGATGACAAAGCATTACTTTAACACACTTTTGTGTGAGACTTTGGGAAGGAAATGCCTAGCATGCTTTTTGAAGACCACGTGTAGATTAAATAGGAATTTTAAAACTGAGGTAATTTTTCCCATGAAAACCAATCTTCAATCTGTAGTTAGGACCCTTTTTAGAAAATAAATTGTTTAGACACTACCATGTTACTTTCTTGCCATATATTGCAATGAAAATGTGAGACTGAAAAATTATATTGACAGAATGATTATATTCACACAAGCAATGCATTCCATTTGTGTGTATAGAAATGAATGTCTGTGTTGCAGTTGCAGTTGGAGTAGTAACCAGACAGGTAATAAGAGTTTTTAAACAAGAGGATGAGGAAAAAAAATAAATTCCACTAATCACTAGAAAGATAAAAGCAAGCTCATCATATTTATGATACCTGATCAAGGTCTGGTTTATGAATGCTGTGGCCACATTTCTCTCAGTCACATAAAAGTGAATTTTATTCTGTTATTACAGAATATTTTATTCTATGGCCACTTCAAAGATTTCCGTTTTACTAGGCATTGTCAAAGACGTTGATATTTCCCAGGACGTTTCAGTTTTTTGTTTGAAGCAAAAGAGCATTTGAATCACGGTAGTGAAATTTACCTGCTGAGATGCCAGGCTTCTATCAGCTACAGCAGTCCAGCATTGGTGCCAAACTGAGCAAATGTTGTCATAAGTGATCTGATGACTCACAAATCCTACTTTTCCCATTCTTAAAGAAAAAAATAATAGTGCTGTCATTAATTATTTTTATATATCAATACAGAGTTTAACTGTAAATACCTAGCTTACCTGTGCTGGGGTTTGTTTTTTCTTTTTGTTTAGTGGTAGTTGGGAGCCTCTTTTTATAACGGTACATCAGTTTGTAATATTTCCCATTATATTGCTGTATTTTAAGGTGTTATAAGGATCTCACCCGTGTTTTGCTCAAGAACATAGACCACCTACTTCTGCTGCCCGGTGGCATAAGAGCTGCTTAAAACACTTGTTCCCGTCTTAAGGGGCAGATGTGTAGAGGGTTCAAAGGCTGTGTAGATGTGGCACTAGAGGATGTGGTTTAGTGGTGAACATGGTGATGCTAGTGTAGCTGTTGGACTTGATTTCCTTAGAGATATCTTCAAACTTAAATTGATCCTGTGCTTGTGTGGGTTTGCATCTGCTCATGACCTGCTGATGTAGAGGTTATAAACCCTAGTATTGATGACGTGGCTTTGTTTCAGTGTGCCCGGCGGAGGAGCGACACAACTGCTGTGCCTGTGTGACCGTGAGGGGTGAGGTTTAAATCCCCATGTGCGGCTGATTCAACTAACAAGCTTATAGGGAAATCCTGCACTTCGCAAATATCGAAGCGGCTCATTTAGTCTTTAAACAATGACGCCAGCTCAGAAGGTGTCTGTAGCAGCTATCCGGTGACAAGCTGCAGGGAGGGTGCCCGGCCGGGAAGGAGCGGAGGTCCCGGCTCCCCCTCGCTCCTGGCTGCCGTCGGCTGCTGCTGGCGAGCGCTTTCTGCGCGGGGCAGGGTCGCGGTCCCGAGCGCTCCGCGGCCGCGGCGTCTGCCCGGGCAGAGAAGCGTTTGATGTAGGAAATCCCGAAGGTGTTTGGCGGGACGGCTCCGGCTTCCTTGCAGGACTGGGGCTGTGCACTGCAGGACGAGCCCCGGATACCTCTCCCAGTCTCCCGGTCCCCCGCTGCCG
>VZTB01005010.1:216086-285767 GCA_013397245.1 Thryothorus ludovicianus
TGAGCGGGGACGGACGCACGGACCGGGGGACAGCGGGCGGCGGGAAGGTGCCCGCGGACGGGGCGAGGGGGGAAGGACTTTAGCTCCGGGCTGCTGTTCTGGCCGTGCTGGGCGCCGCGGTGAGGGTGATGCTCCGGAGGCGCACGGCGTGCGGGGACAGCCGGCGCGGTGGGGCGGCGGGAGCTGCTGCTCTCGCTGCTGTTCCCTTTCTGATAGCGCGACTTTTTCAAAAGAAAAAGTTTTGGAAGAAGCTGTGTTGTAATAAATCTGCCCTTAGAAATCTTGAGCGTTTCAGGCTTTTTGTAACTTTTGTCTGGTTACCCCTTTTAACAGCGAGGGCTTTTTTTAATAGTAGCTATAGACTTAGGAAACATCGTGCTGGTTTCGGAGGAAGACTGAATTAGTTCATGTTTAAGTCTTAGCAGGAAAGCATCATGCTAATTGTAAGAGAAAATGCCCACCAAGATGTATTTACCCACCAAGATGCAAATATTTGACATGGCTAATAAGGAAGCACTAATTAGCAGTAAACAGAGATTGCAGTAAGGCAGAATTGTGATTGACAGCAGAGTCATAGTGGTTTTATTCATTATAGAGATGAAAATAAGGAGTGTATTAGAGGATTTGGAACATATTTACAAACCTGCATTTGAAAACAAGTTCTAGGCGCAGTAAATGAGCTGACGTGATTTGGGGAGGCTTTTTTGTGAGTTTATAAATGTGTTTACCATAATGCTTCATGCACTGGTATTCTTTGGAAGAACTATGAAATTACTGTCGTTGAAGACTCGTTTTTCTGTTAAGCTTGGTGTCTCTTGAAAAGTGGTAAATAATTTAATGAAATAGTCCTGGATGTTTTGGCTTAGATTTTTTCATTATGAAGCAGGTAGCTAACAAGCTGATAATCACATCTGAAAGGAGAAAAAAATTTGCATAGCAAGGAAGTTTTTTTCTTTTCCCCCATAAATTAGTCGGTTCTGTTTATTAACTGGGTAAGCTCTCTGTGACTTCACCTACAGCCCTTCTGCATAAACCATGAGTTTTCCTGATGCTTGAGGAAGTTTTACTCTGGCTTCCTTAGTAAGATACACTACAGCTAAGGAGCAGAAGAAACAGCAGTGCTACTCCATTTGTCCTGGAAGCTTTCATGTGGTGGGAAGTGGGTGCAGTGTCCATGGGAACAGCTGTGCTTGGGGAGCGTGTGGTCGATGGCAGAGCAGGATTCTGAGCGGCAGCTGGTCTGCAGGAGTCCTAACCAAGTGTAGCAGTGTGTGCAGTTCAGATTGAAGCTTGCGTTTTCTCCTTGGATCACAAAACTACTGTACGGGTGTTTTTTATGTGATGTTTGACTTTTTTTTCAGGTGTCACTGCAGAAGCTGTGTATGAGGCTTAGGAGTGAGAATGCCACACAGTTTGGCACGGGATGAACAAATTTCACAGACTTTGGGTGATACTGAAAAACGAGTTTGAAACCATTAACTGGTACTGTTCTTCCTAAGTGGTACTTGTGTGACATGGAGGCTCTGGACAAACTGCAGTAACACCTGACTGACCAGTCCTGGATATCTTTCTCAGTCAGTATTGTGGCAGCACCCTCTGCTGCCGAAGTGGAGAGTGCAGCTGGGGCTGCGTCAACTTCCCTGAAACCAGGAGTCAGAAATGTACCTGAGCCTTATTAGGTTCTCTGTTCCCTTTCAAAGTTTTGAGGGGTGGATGCTTTGACACTTTTCTTTGTGCATGATCTCTTGAAATCAAGGGGGGGGTCCTAGTGCATCTTCAGAGTTATCCATACCAAAATAATGTGCTCCTAAAGGCATTTGGTGCAATGATCTTCAAGGAAATAGTGTGTATTCTGACTTTGGAGCATCTGCAAGGGAATCAGGCAAATCTGTGGAAGAAATGCAGTAGGCTGCTGAAACTTGTGCACAGAAAACTTAGGTTGTCCACAGAAGACCAAGATTTTTCCCTCTCTGCAAAATTTCAGGCACAGATATGAGCACGCAAAAATTATGTAAAAAGAAAAGATCCTCAGTGTCTTATCAACAGTGTAATTACAAGTGTCAGTAGGAGATTGCCAGTAATTTGAAACCTAGCTGCTTATGAGCTCACTGTTTGCATTTGAAATACATTCTCATCTTCCTGGCACTTGGGAGTCGAATCTTTTCATGGTTTTTGAGCACTTGTACAAACTTCTTTAGGAAATGCAGCTAGTGTCTTGTTCAGCACAGGGTTTCTTCCCTCCCAAGCACTGTGTATTTCTTGTTTGCCAGCAATGCTCAGAGGGTGAGAGGCTTGTGCTGGGGAACCTTTGCCAGGGCGTGCCCAGTGGTTTCCCACAGGTGCTTTCAGCAGCTCCAGCCCAAAATCTTTCAGCAAATAAAGAAAGACAAAATGATAGCAATTGAAGCTGAGTGTTTGAGGATAATTTTAAGAGGTAAATCTGTGGGGAGAAAAAACCTTGGTAAGCTATGAATTTTACAACTGGATTTATGTATTTACTTCTTTTTTAATTAAGAAAAAAAAATCACGGTAACACTTTGCTACCTCCTAACCTTTGGGTTATGGGTCAGTTTCAAGGCCAGAAATTATTATGAAAAGAGAGTTTAAAATGAAATTAAGGGGTCTTCTAAGTAATTTACTTAGTAGATACATCTGTTCTTTATCCCCTCAAAGCTTCTGTTTTCCTGCAGAATGATCCCCAGTGAAGACATGAATTACTCACTTATCTGTGGAATTTGCCTTTTGCCTGTACATATACCTGGGGAGATCCTGATAATTCCACATGGTTACTAAAATCAGATATAGTTAGATCATTAATGTAATGACTGATTTGCACTAGATGTCATGTTTAGTTAATACCTCTGATATACATTTTACCAATATTTGGCTTCCCTTCAGTGGTGAGTAATGGTTTCCAGGAAATAATTTCCAGTTTCTCCTTATTTTACTTCTAGAAAAATTAGTCTTAAGTGTACCCTAGTTGTTGTGCTAATTCAAGCCCAATTCTCTTTGTCTGGTCTTGAATATCCCCACTTACTTTTGCTGAACTTTGCTGTGCATTTTTCAGTCTCTCTGTATGTTCTTCAAAATGCAGAACTCAGACCTGAGTATTTCTTCATTTGGGCAATCGCTTTTGTGTGCGCATTGTTACAGTGCCTAAATATTGTCTTAATAGCACCCAGCTTCTCCCAAACATTTCTCCAACTTCTTAAGAACTTTTTTGAGTGCTGGCCTCATCCTCCAGTTCACGTGAGATCTTACTTGCCTTATGTCTACAAGGCCTGTTTTATCCTAGAGAGAACTGAAATATTTTTGACATGGTTTGTTCGTGACCAGTGTTGGCTGTTGCTCATGTCTGTCTGTTGGAGTATTTTTGGCTGAATTTAATCTTCTCTAAACTTGAGATCAAAGTGTAAGGAAGAAAAGCAGAGCAGTTCACTCAGACTGAACTGCGGCTCTTGTGTTCAGGCTTTTGGGCTGAGTGCTGTTTTCTGCTTCTAACCTCCATTGCAGACTTACTGAGGGTAGTTTTTCAGACTGCAATTCAGACTTAAGGAGATTCTTTCTGAAGGAAATGTTCAAAAGTTAGATCAGAAAAGGTAATGTTCGTTTGAAAACTGAATCATAAATAATGTAGGCCAAAAGTTAATTTAACTGAATGGTTAGAAAAAATGCTTATTTTAGCTCAGTGATGCAACCTAGAGGGTTGTACGAGTTCTTCCTACCAAACCTGCCTTTTTGTTTTAAAATCTCTCTTTTAGCCCATAATCTGAGCAAAGGCCATTAAAAAAAAAAAAAAAAAGAAAAGAAATATTTCATAAGAGGCTGAGCTTTGGGGCAAGATGGTAGTGATGGTAGTTTGGTAGTTTTGGCCTAAAGCCTGTGCATCTGTCACTGCATAGTTGTTTCAGTCCTTTACATGGAATGAAGTGTAAGGCATAACTTACTGTAAAAACGGAAATCCTGAGGTTTTCCTGCCCATCTTACCCGTGTGGGATGGAGCCAGGCTATAGATTTGGCAGATTTCTCCCATCTTCCCATGCTACCACTAGTGGCATCCCGAGTGGTGCTACCAATGAGCATCTTCTGAATAGTCAGAAAGTTGACTGTGTTGCAGCCATATCCTAAAGTGAAGTGTGGAAATCAGAGAAATCTTTCTGAATGAAAGAGTATAGCACTTGTGGAAAACAGGGGGCAGAGAGTAAGAGAAAACTGAGCAGGGCCCAGTTGTAGCTTTGAGAAGAAGCTTATGCCTCTTTCACACTGTGGAGTGACATACCAGCCTTTATGATTAATGGATCCAAAGCCACAGAGATTCTGAGCAGAGGCAATTGTCAATTATTTCTGTAATCTGGTAAATATATAAACCTGATGCAAAGAAATTTTTGGTATTATTACTTGTCAGACAGTTCACTGCTTAAGGGATTTAGCAGGCAATTCTGTACTTTGGTGTAATGCAGAAGAATTTCATGTTCACCTGCTGGTCTGGCTGTTGTCTGGAGGAGTGTGAGGCCCCCACATCCACCTCTGGCATTTGTTGCTCCTTGATGCATTTTAACACTTGAAGACTTAAAGGTAAAAATTGTGGAAATTAGGAGATAGGACCTGATGTAGTTTGGCTTGTTGAAAGTTGAAGGATGATCTGGGAAGCATGAGGATAGGTCACCTTTGGGCTGTGTTACTTCAGAGGTAGCTGTGTGGTGTAGTTGTACAGCATGCATTTAAAGTAATAATTTTTCAACTGTAAACTGATCCTAGTTACTACACAGGAAAATCCACTTAAAGTTTGAACCCAGCTGTTAAATACATAACCATGCCTGTGTTCAGAAGGTTCAGACTGCAGCTGTTCTATGGCATCCCTGGATATTAATCTCTCACTGTTAATCAGCAGCGAAAGTAGCTCATGGTGAGCATTACAGATGCTCAAAATCTCATCCCTTCAGCATCATACCTGGAGAGAAGATAGCAAATACTTGGGTCTTTCCTTCTTTCATTCCCTCCCTCCTTGTTTTCCTAGGAGGTATGATTCAATTCAGGATATAAGAAACATACCTTGCACCACTTGTTCTGAACTGGAGTTTATAATCTGTCCTCACTTGCCTGGCCTTGACAGAGATACTGGGTTTGAAGGCTTGACATGTTTTGCAGTGTGGCAAACATTTCACTTGTGTGATTTTTTCAGTGCCTGTTGTTCCAGATTCATCACGAGAAAGCAGAATACTTAAGTATTCTTAAGTATATATATTATATTCTTAAGAATACTTAAGTATTCCCAAATAACCATGAAGTGTTTAAAAGACCTGTGTGGTTTTAAGCTTAGATGGACTTTTTGAGACTCACAGAACTACTTGCTTCCTTGAATAATTTGCAGAAGTGAACACTTAATTCCTTAAAAAAATGAATGGGGCTAGTATGTTAGTTTAGTTATCCAGTCTTAGGACAATCTTGTCTTTTTGTTAACCCCTATTTGCAGCTCTTCTATTTTTTTAGCACTTGACACTGGAAACTGTATGGAATATATTTTCTAATGCTACTGATGTTCATGATATTTGTCTGTGGAGTTACTGTGATACTGCAGTGGTACTGGCCATCCATCAGCAGATTTTGGGTTGTTGCTTCAGGCACAATATATTCTTGTAGGAAGTTAAAACTTGCACACTAAGCAAGTGTATTGTTCTTCCTGTGCTAAAATGCGGCTTTGCATTGGCTTGGCAGTGTAAAAGGTACTCGAGCCATAGCATATAAACATTCCTTGAAAAGGAAATAGGATATTCATTGCCCTTCTTTTGAAAGAGAGTTTGGGAAATGTTGCTTGCTGGGCTTCTTCAAATAAACTCCTGATCTCCTTTGGGACAGCTCTGCTGTCCTGGCTCATCCGGTGGCCCTCTAATGCACTCAGGAGGTGTTTAAGGAGCACAGGGGTGATGGGAAGTGTTAGATTTGTCTCTCTTCCTGCTTTGCTGAAGTTAATGACCTTTTGGTTTCTGTTTTAAAAACATTCAATGAGCTGCACAAAGAAGTGCAGCCCCTTCATTACTAATCCACAGTATAAATATTAGCCTTTTGTACTAATTTTGCTTTGCTAGGAAGATCACATCTGTGTGTATTAAGTCATAGTTTTGTATTTGCAAGGATATTTGTATCAAGCAGAATTTTGAAGTAATAGTCCCAAATGATCACGAAGATTAACTTCTAAAAAAATTTTTCTGGGTTTCTCAATTCCCCAAAGGAGAGAAAAGAGCATCTTGAAAGGGAATGCTACCCTTTCCAAGAGAGTTGTTTGCCAATAGATGAAATTTAGGAATGGCTAGAAAGGGAAAACCTGGTCATGTTCCATAATAGAGCTTATTGGAGTGATAACAGATCTACTGAGACAGGCAAGACTGGGACCTTGGGGAGCCAGAGATGTTAGGTGTCTTCGGGGGTTTTATGCAAGACATTTAACATTGTAAAAATTGGGTTATTAGTGTTTCTGTGGCTTTACTTAATTGTGGATGTTACCTTTAATTTGTTCTTTCTATTCTCTTTCACCACAATAAATTTTTCCCTCCACTTCTCTTTTGAGGAAGCCAATACAAGTATGAGGTTTTTGGGAGTAAATAGCCTGATGATGTGTCAGGATGTAGGAATTTGCTGAAGTGTCTGACAGCATTCCCTTGGGTGTGAAAGGAGGCATGTTTGTTTCTCCAGCAGTATTTGGTCTCCAGTATTGTCACTCAGAGTGCTCAGTGGGATTTGAGCTTCTTCCCAGCCTTCGAAATACTGAACTTTTGGTGGATAAAGAGTAAAACGTATTAGTTAATTTGAGCATGCTGTTTATAAATGTTTGATCCACTGGTGTCAGAGGCAGTTATCTGTGGTCCCTGTTTCTGGAACAGGTGGTGTGAATAAAAGCTAATCAGTCTGCATGAAACATAAGCACCTCAGGAGCTCCATGAATACCACCACTATACCCTAACCTAAGCTGATTGGGTGAAAAATGTGGTTTCCTGTCTTCGCTTGAAAAAAATGTTTTTCAGGCTTACAGACATGCATACTGCAAATTTAATTTTCATAAATATTTCATCTCTTTCTTATGCTCAATTTCATCTATCAAAGCTACACAGTGCATGAGACATCTGGGATTGTGCTTAAGCAGCTGGGTTTCATTTGCAGGACATTTCCAGCAAATTTCTTTTACTTTCCAAACACAGAATATCTTGGTGACTGGGCAGAGTACTGGGAAAATCAGTGTGAGTGACACAGCTTCAGAAACAGATGGGCTTAGTTTCTTCCTTTGCCTGGGTTAGGTACAATCTAAGGCTTTTCATGAGAGGCTTTGTTTTGTATCTGATCAGCCTAAGCAATAAAAGAACTTTTTTTTTTTTCCTAACCGTGGCACCATGTATACAGAATGAACCTTTACAACGGCCAGCTACATTCTCCTTTAGGAGTAAAAAGCACAGAAATTCTAGTCTGAAATGTCTGACATTGACAATCTAATTCTAAATGACATATGCAGTGACATATAAGCAACATATATATATTAAATAAATAAATTATTCATTGAATACGTCTTCTAAAATCTGAATGCATATTAATTAGGCCAATGTGACATTATACTAACCTCTCTTCTATTGTGACTTCGTGACAAGTGAAAACAGTCTTTTGTTTAAATTGTTAAATGTATTCTGTTTGATTAAGGGCCACCAAGTAGATTTTGTTGAATGAATGATGGCTGCCTGTGGGAAGTCACCAGCTGAAAATACAGCTACAGATGAAGAAATAACATTTTCACCTTCTGAATCTGTCATTACCAACTTCAGTTTTGCAAATAGATTTAGACTTTGGGAACATTATTTCAGATCAGTTTTCAAAGAGCTGGAACATCTTATAAACTTTATTATTTTTTAAATGTCATTTTCTTAGTTTTCTGTGTTCTCTTAGCGGTTCAGTTGTTAGTAACTGCCTGAAGATATACTTTATTTATTATTTTTGTTGCCTTATAAATTGGGAAATAAGTAAATATATACTAGAGGTCATCAGTAAAAAGAGGGAAGGTAAAAGATTGTCTGAAGTTATTATGGCATTTGTAAAATTTTGTATCTGATTCGTCCAGATCAGTTGTTATTAACATATCTTCCCTTTAGAAAAGAAGATAAAAATTCCAGCTGTAGCTGTAAAGAGAAAAAATTCAATAAGTTTTTTGCTGCAGATAGGGATAGCCCAGCTGCAGTAGGCATTTTAGCTGGACAGTGTGGATTAAACTGTCTAGGCAGCATCTTGTTCGTGTGGGAAAATTTGGGCATGGAATTGCTGCTCTGTATGAAATAGAGATGCTGGTGTGTGTAATGGTTTCTCCTTGGTAGTGGCTGTATTACATGTACAGAAATTCACATTTCTCTTAGATTACAGTTCCCATGCAAACCCAGATACTGAAGTGTAGTGTTATTCTGACATTTTTCCTGGTCAGTTCTCTTGAAAACAATTCTACAAAATGTTTGTGATTGATCCAGTATCTTCAGTAGCAGTCAGTGATAGCTGACACTGTCATTGTGGGTGGTTATGAACAGTACTCTGCAGTGCTTTGGTTTTTGAAGGGTTTAATGCTTGTCTTGGGCTGGCTGTTCTCTGTGACAGAGGGAGATGCTGTGCATTCTACAACCTGAGAAGGATTCAGCCTGGAGTACCTGCTGTCCTTGTACTTTGTTATTTTTTTTTTCTTTTTATTAAGCACTCTATTATAACTTTGACATAAATCCCATAGAAATTCTTTTTGGGGCCAAAAAATGTCCTAGACACTTTCTACATCTGTGGTTATGTGCTTCAGTCATGTACATGTTTGTTTTTTTTTAATAATAAAATAGTAGCATCAAAGAAAAAGAGACTAAATCTGAAAATTGTGTGAAAATCCAACCTTTTTAACCAAGCATTCTTCCCTTGGAACATATTTGTGTAGTCAGCTAACCACCAAAGAGGGCAAAAATAAACCTAATGTTTATTCCTTTTGTAACAAATATCTTAGGGTTATTTTAGGTAACAAAGAGAAGTAAAACCTAGCTGATGCAAAAATAAGGGAAAGTAAATTCTGTCTCTAAAATACAATGGTGTTTAATAGGTGAAAAAGCTCTTGTTTTTCTGCTACTCCTGTAAATGATATGTTGGCAGAGTCCTCTTGTGTGTTTAGAGAGCAAAGGAGGGAATTCAGTCTGGAGCTTTACAGCCTTGGGCTACAGCACCTGCTGACAACAAATTCTGCCACCTGTGTGCTTTCCTATCCTGGCACTGAGATGACCTTGCTGGAAACACCTTCCTGCTCTCAGTGGGCAGTTCTAAGATGGGTGTTACACTGGAGAAAGGCTGCAGCCCTGCCATGGACATGCTGCGATGTGGAGGACAAAAAGCGATGATGAGAATTGCTGAAAAAATTCTCACTGCTCCTGCTTCTCTCCAAGCAAATTGTTTGTACTGGTGGGCAAACACCTTCCACACTAGGATTGAAGAGCTGGAGGAGTGCTGTGGTCCTGTGGTTAGGTTTACAATTACACTAGGTTAAGTTTAATACTTATGTCTACACCAGAAGGATTTTTCAGAGCTAAGTAAAGGTGGTGGTGTAAACCTTTGTTACATTTTTATATAGATCTTAAAGATGTATATA
Source organism: Thryothorus ludovicianus (assembly GCA_013397245.1). Lineage (NCBI taxonomy): Eukaryota > Metazoa > Chordata > Aves > Passeriformes > Certhiidae > Thryothorus > Thryothorus ludovicianus. Next base: position 225,724 of record VZTB01005010.1, read on the forward strand.
AATCTGTGCTTTTGAAACTGTTGGCCAGAATGGCAAGATTTTTCTTACTGTGTGACATTAATGATTTTTTATATTTTTAGTGTTTATTGGCATACTATTTCTCCTATTTAGACAATAAATAGACAATATTGAGGGAAAATTCAATTATGAGTAATGTGAAAAAGAGCTGTTAAACTCATCATTGTAAGCATTTGGTATAATCCTACTACTCCTCCTGCTCCGGTTTCTCTTGTCTGTTTAATATTTTAGTGGTAGTAACCAACCCTTTACTGAAGGAAACAATGCAGCTTAATTTTCTGAAAAAAATTGTGTTTTGTCCACTAATGGCCTTTCAAACATACAAAGCTTTGCAGAATAATCCCACTTAGATGCTCATTTGATTTGTGGATCTGGATCCACAGAAGTTCTGCATTTGAACCAAGCTGGGCTCATTTCAGTGGGAGCTATTCACATAAGATAGTCTTTTGTGAATCTAGTCTGTTCTTTTGTTTTACCTTCTCTACTGCAAAATGGAAATAATAATGCAGTCTGACTCCACCAGGCTGTTTATGAGAGGCATTAATTGGAAGTAACTGTCTCTGCTGGTGACAAAGACCATAGAAATATTTGTGGATACATTATAAACAGTAACAGACTGCTGCTGATTCATATGCTGGGCCAAATGACTTTCAAAATCTGAGTGGCAACCCACTTAGACCATGAGGTTGCATTCCCATTATTTTTATCAGGGCAGCCTAATCTAAAATAATGGAGAATAAATTTCCCTTGCAGATTGGCAGAGAGTTTGTCACCATTTGCCTGATTCTCAGATAGGATCTTCAGTTGTGGAGACATCCGTGTTTTGGCCTCCTTGCAAGAAACACAGGAGGAGAGATGGGGAAGAGGAAGGGTGTGTGTTCCAACCTAAGCACTCCAAAACTGAATCTATTAATCTGGCCTGCTGCCTGATCTGGACCAAATAATTCAACCAAGTCCTTAATGCACACCAAAGAATACATTTTAAGGAGAGAAAAGTGGCATTTAGAAGGAAAATTTATGGATCTTAAATGATGTCAGCTGTTAAGTTTCATATACCAAGTAAGTCATGCTACACAAGACCAAAATGGATGAAAATACCCTTACTAGTGCTCAATCAAACTGTCAAAATGTTCTTATGTTGTACATGCAGCCTTTGACTTCTGTGCATATGCATTGCTGTGCAGTCTTCAGTTGCATGATAACAGATTGGCTTTTCCACTGGACCCCTGCTTTCCTCAGTATAAAGGATGAGCAGTCCTCACCTAATGAGACCCTATTCATTATTTTATTTTGTGTGACCATCACCTTATTTACCACATGCTATTCAAACCCTATTGAGGCCATGATTATTCATTTCCTCATATTTTTTTCCTGAAGCTGCACAGTTTATAGTATCACTACATTTACAACTGTAACTTCAGTCTAGTTTTACAATTCACCAAGGTTAGACAAAGGGATATCTGTCCCCCCATTTAGCAGGTGGAGCATTGAGGTGCAGAGGATGGTTCAGAGTAGGAGAAGACATCCAGGCTGCAATTTCACATTTGGGTAAAACCAGCCTAATTTTTCATGTGAGCAGCAGTGTACAACTCCTTGTTGTCGATTCTTCTCTCTGCTTGTCCCTGGGACAGCTGCACAGTGGAGCATTTTCACTAATGTGACTGCAAAATAATGCCAACAAAACAGAAGGAAACCTAATTTTTGGTTGGACCATCTCTTTCAAAGGAAGTGTGCTCTGACATGGCTAAATCCCCTTGTGGCATCATTGTTTTCCTACATGCTTCATTTTGAGGCACTCTGGGCTCCACCATCCTTTGGCACGCACTTACTTGAGGTGTGAAGCACCTTTCTGGTGTCATTAATACCTGTGAGTGCTGACAGTGCTGGGTTACCAGAACTGAGCAGAGGTTTTCAGGTTTTCGGAGGAGTGGAGTAAAGAATTGGGGACCGCTTGAGAAAAGGGAGGCTTAGATGTTTGTTTTGGCTTCACCCCCAGGTGCTGCTGGGTCAAACAGCAAAGCATCAAGTGGCATTGTTTGCAGATCAATCCTTCTCTTTTTCCTTTTTTAGTAGTTTTTTTTCTACTTGTGGTTATTTACCTCACCTACTTTTCAAGTTTCTGTCAATAATTAAAAAAGGGTTCTACACACAGCAATAAATATCCTTTATTAAACTTGCAGAAGTAACTCTAATTCAGCCATCTCCTTAGTAGGCAGGTGGGTAGGTGAGTTGATTTTTTTTTTTAGTGTGCTTCTGACATATTGTGGTTTTATGGGTTATTGTTTAGACTTTGAAAAAAATCAAGTGGAAAACAGAAGTTCTCTTATGTAGGACAACCCCCCATTGTGCCAAAGGCATGATGTGGCACAATGACCGTGCATATCCATGTCACAAAACTTTTCCCTTGAGTGAACAAAGTGGCACAAATAATAGGTTGCAAATCTCCATGTGTCCAGCACTTGGAAGGGACAGGATGTTTTGCTAGGGGCTTGCAGAAAGGTTTTTCCACAGAGGAGTGATGAGATCCAACAAATCAAAGTGCAATTCTAAGCTGGAGAGAAACATCCAGCACCTTGCTTTCACTCAACTCAATTTTCCTCAGCACGTTCCCCTCCTTACACAAGTTTATACAGATTGCCCAGATTTCTCAGCTCACTTCTACTACTTACCAGTTTTGTGTCCAATGCTTTTTAGTCCAGTTTGGTCTATCTTTCAGCCCATTCAGTTTCCTCATCAGTTCCCAAATACTGGGATGAGCAACATCATCCACTGTGCTGTTGCATGGCTGGCCATAGCCTCTCACAGGCAGGAAGTAAGGCTGCTGGAAAAGTCCTGCTGAGCTGGAGTATTCCTTTGGAGGTGACATTGTCAGGAAATTCAACCCCTCAGATCCCTGGGGTCTCAGCTGGTATAGCCAGGGGGGCTGATTTATTTTTGGGGCAGTCTAGGTCAGATCTTTGAAGGAGCTGCAACAAATGCACTCCTTATTCAAGCTCTTCTGCTCATGAGTAAAGATTTTGTTTAAGAAAAGCTTCATAGAATGTGCTGTAATGCTTCAGATTAGATTTACTATGAGCCTGCCATATTTAAATATAATGGAATGGTTTGGTTTGGAAGGGACCTTAAAGATCATTTAGCTCCAGCTGCCACCTATACTGTGGGCAGAGACACCTTTCACTAGACCAGGTGGCTCAAACCACATCCAACCTGGCCTTGAGCTCTTCCAGGCATGGGACATCCACAGCTGCTCTGGCAACCTGATTCCAGTGCCTCCCCACCCATGTTGCTTCCCAATACTTTTGAAATTCTCTAGGTTTGTGTGCCACTGATAAAAGTAAAGGTCTTAGGAGGAAAAAAGAATCAACTGATGAACACTTTGAACAATTTTTTCTTTGAACTCACATTCATCAGTATTTTAGGAGTAATGGAAATCTCATGTGCATCCAAGACTGGAATTTCAGCTTAAATCAAAGTGGTTTCTTTCTAGATTTTTTTGGAAATATTTCCAATAATGCTCAGTATAGCCCTGGAATGGCTTATGCTTTGTAGCCTTTGGTATGTGATTCATAGTTCGGGTTCAGGTAGCACCCTCCACACCATTCATTTCAGCAGGAGGGAGGAACTCGGAGTCTCACATGATTGGGATGTTCTTTGGATGTTTTTTGTATTCCTGTAATGCCTAATGCCACCTGGCAGAGATTTTTTACTTTGATATATGTTGTCAGAGTGACAAGGGATGTTTCTGCTGCTGTTAACAGTCCGCTGTCGGGGATGTTAACTCCGATGTTCGGGGAGGATGTTTGCTCTTTTCTGCCACTTTCATCTCTTGATTCTAGGAAAGGAATTTTTTACTTAGGCAAAACATAGCCTTTCCCTGTTGGCAGCTGGGAGAATAAGGATTAAGTTCTTTAAACAAAGCTTAGTGCCCTTGTCAGGTCTCTCTTTTCAGAAGGTCTCCAAAGCCATAGTAATCAAAGGGCAGGTTTCAGGCAGAGCATTCCTTCCAAACACCTGCTGGATGGAGCTGAACACAGTAACCTTGAAGTGTATTGTGCTCTAACAGTGCGTCCTCTTTGGAAGTTTCCTCTGAAATTCACTGGACACAGACCATAAGGAAATACAAGACACTTCTGCAACACTGCAAGCATTTGGTGTGTGTTTTCCTTAACCCCCTGGAGAAGAGGCATGAAGAACTCTTTGCAATAGCATTTTTCCTCCGTTTTTAAACATTCTTTTGCCTGCTAGGGATCCAGGTAGTAAGGAAAATGTTATTGCTGTTGATAAAGAACTGGTATGATAAAAGCCTGACAGCTTGAGTCCAGCTGAGTTGATTGGTGGCTCTTCATCTCCTCTCTTGTGCATGGCTCTCGTTGGCTTGACTCTGTCATCTTTTTTCACCCTACAATGCAAACTCCTTTTCATCTTCCCCTATAAATTAACAATTCAGTTGCATATACATGATAATTCTCTGCTAAATGCAAAGTTCTCCAGCTGTGCACAAAGAACATAAAGCTTTGGAAAGCAAAATTTTACTGCTCTGACAGCCAAAACCCCAACTGGCAGAAGCTGCTATTTGCAAGAGATCTCGTACACTGGATAGGGGAAAACATGGTAAATTGTGTTGTTACGGCTTCAGTTTGACTCATATGAAAAAACAAGGCCATTTATAAAATAGCTTTATATTTCAAAATATTGATAAGCCTTTTGGAAGAGAAGGGAAAAAAGAAGGATTGTGTAGCTGAAACTGAACGTCTTCCTAGGGAAATTAAACAATTAAAGGTCTGGAGACAAATGTGATGTGGATTTTCTTATTCGAAAGAGATGTTTTCTTGCCTGCATTAAAAATAATCTCAGAGAATGATTTGTTCATCTGAGATTAAGCTATGGCTTAATCTCACTGCAATGTTTGAAGTGTAATAAAAATATGTTTTAATTTAACTTAAGGCTTGCTGCAACTTCTGAGTCTCCAGAGTGAAGAAAAAACAAAATACTGTAATCTCCTTATTTCCAAAGAGTCATTGTCTCTTCAAAACAATTTTCTCCTGAGATCCTTAGCAATTCTTTAGCTGTTGTTTTCCCTTTTTTCTTTAAACTTCTCTTTGGAGAGAACAGTCTGGGACAGAGGGCTTGGAACTAGATGACGTTTAAGATCTTTAAGGTCCCTTACAATTCAAACCATTTTATGATTCTAGGATTTCAGACTGTCACCGAGATGGATGCCAGAACTGATCTAACTACTGTTCATGTTCTGATGAGAATATGATAGTGGGAACAGTATGGTTGGAATCTTGGAATTCTAATGATGGAATTATCTTGATAAGAACTCTGTGGACGATAGGTCTTTTGACTTGGTGAGCAATTAACAGTAAAATGGAGTGTTTATGGTACCATAATATGTGTTTTATGAATATCAGATGGAAACATTCTGGATTTAGGTTATTTTCTTTATTGTTCAGGAGGCCAAGTTAGATTTTCAATATTGTGAAATTAAAAAGTAGAATTAAATTAAAAGAATTTTTATGTACTAAAAGTTAAGAGATATAGATTCAGTTTTTGAATGAGTTAAATTTGCATTTTGAGATAAATTTGTAAGGAATGACAGACAGTAAGTCTGCAAAGAACTTTGAAATGTCTGGACTGTCCCTCCACTTGAAGGCACAGTACCTAAACCATTTCTGAAACCTGTTCGTTCTAATAATTTTTTAAACCTTTGAGAAGAAATGTTTATTCTTGCACCTCTGTAAACAATCTGTTTCCGTTCATTGTTGGGGTGTTAAAGAAAACTTGATCTTCTGGATGTCTGAGATCTCAGTGTTCAAATTTCAGCCTTTGTTTCTACCCGTGTGCAAGTGCACATGGAGCAGAGGTACATTTCATCTGTCTTTGCAAGGGCTTTTTACTCATTTCAGAGCTGTTACCATGTGGCCCTTATTCTCTAGACTGAACAAAACTCATAATTGTAATCTGTCCTCATAATTAATTATTTTCAAATTGGTGAAGGTACTTTTTGTGACTTTCTGGATTTGTTTTTCAAAGATTTTTCTCTCCTGAAAAAAACTGGGTGATGCTGCCCAAAGCGCAACACTGCACTTAAAGTGAATTTCCTGCCTTGAGCAGGAGGCTTGTTTATCCTTTCTTGCACAGAACAGTCTGTTGATATCTCCTGATATTGTAACTGCTTTCTCATAAATTATTACACTGATGACTCACATCAAGTCAGTGACCTCCTGTCTGGTGCTGCAGATTATTGACTAGCCAGTTGTTCTCCACGTTGCGTTTGTACGCCGAATTATGGCTGTTCATTATTTGGACTTGTCCTTACTGAATTTGTGGTGTGTCAGAAATGTCTCATATGGATTTGTCATCAGTGCACATTGTTCCTCTTGTTAATAATTGCTACAATTTTTACAGATGTTTTGGGAGCAGGTAGAAATTACTAAGTATAATGGTATTGGTAGCAGCACATGAAAATACATCCTCAGTGCTGCCAGGGGAGGGAGCTGGAGTTGGCAGGTGGGTGTGGGGATGGGGAGAAACTGTCCAACTGCTTCTTCTGCTAGGGAATTAGCAATAATTTGTTTGGGAGACTGGGTCTGCTGCTGCTCTTGCTCTGGTCGGTCTCTCTGCCCCCATTCCCATGTGAGCAGTTCCAGCAAGCCAGGATTTTTGTGGCTCATGTGTAGGCAGACTTTCATGCAAGAGGGCCAGTGACTGCTTCCCCCATCAATGGACTGCTTCAGTCCTGAAGAAGTTCCTTGCAGACCTTTATTGCTGACAGAGCAGTTCCCTTGGAGGGTAACGTGTTATTTGAAAAAGGCAGGTTGTGCTTGGCCAAGGAAGGCAGAGCATTGTTTGGCAAGGAGACTTGGTGGTTCATCCAAACCTCAACTTTAATTTAAGCTGTTCAAAACATAGAGCAAGCGTTAACTGCTGCAGTCATGTCTCCCCAACCTCATGGTGAGTGTGAAGTGATGCATTATTTGCTATCTTATTCGCAACTAGTTCAGTTGCTGGAGGTGGGAGTTTGAACTGTAAACCACCTGAAGGGCACGTTTGTATCAAGACGTGTCCATCCTAAATATTTGATAAGATTATTTTTCATTTATCTGTGAACTTTCCAGTGCTCAGCTGTGGTCAGAGAACAACTCCACTTGGAGAGGCTGATGTCGAACCCGTGCAGCAACAGCAGCTCCTCTTTGCTGCACATTCCTGGAGTCAGGTGCTGCTGCCACATCCCTCTTGGGCTCAGGGAGGTGCTTCCCCACTGGCACGGAGGGAGCCTGGCTATCTCACAGGATGCGGAAGGAGATCAGGGCTGCTTTGTGTCATCCACAATTTCACATGTCAGTATTATCACTAACCTTTTCAAATAATACCAAGAATAAATGATTGGCATCTGAAACAACACATTTGTTCTTAGCAGCAAAGACTAGAACCCAGAGTAACTTACTGTAAAGTTTTGTTTCCACCAGACAGCGATCTATATTGAAGCTTATTAAAGTCATGTGTTCAATTTTTTCATAATTGCCCCCATTCAAACTATGGCAGGCAGCCAATAAAGCACTAAGTGGAAGTTTCTGTCAGTCCACCTGTCTTTCTGTAGCTAACGAAGTGTGCCGGTTTTTGTCTTGCAGACGTTACACAATTCATTGTCAGAGGAACTTGTTATATATAGACTTAAAATAAATTAGTTCGAGACAAGGCCAAAGCCATTCAACTCTACTTCTTTGTATAGCAAGTCATGTATTTATTATACAGAGTGACACATTAATACTTTGTTTGGGTGGAGAGCTTATTCTTAAACAAGAACAGGCAATTCTGGTTCTTGGCCATATCCATCTGTTAAATGTCGTAATTAAAAAAGGATGACATCCTGTGTAGCATGGATTTCATCAAGGGCACCCACCAGTCTGGATTATGGGCTGTGCTACTTTCATTGATGGGTTGGTTGGAAGCTCTTTACGGGAAGAGCAAGGGTTGCCATGTTTTGAGGCCCTTGTCCTCTGTCAAAGCCCAGTTTTCAGCAGAGGTTTCCTTTTGCTACACTTCAAACCATAGGAGAATATCAGCAATTGCCTCCCATTGTCCTCCCTGGAGAAGTGGCAAATTAATTTTACAGTCTTCCAGGAAATAAAATCTTCTATGAAAAAAAAGGAGGTTTTAAGTTTACCACTCCTGATCTCTATGAACATCAGGTACGCAGCTTATCAAACCTGTAATTAATTCACAGTTGGAAGAGCCTCCAGGATAGAAACCTGACTGCAGAAGAAGCAACACTAACATAGCAAAGGGAAAAAAAAAAATCTCCTGTTTTCTATCAGAGCAATTAATCTTGAAAATTTTCTTTGCCTGTGAGGAGATTGGCAAAGACAGCTGTTGCTTCATCCTGGAAAATGGCCCAAAAAAGGTCTGCATAAAAAGATCTTGCAGTGATTTCATTATGAGCAGTAAATTTAGCAGCAGCTCTCTGGATTTTCTTTTATTCAGGTGTGCTGGCGCATATTCATAGAAGGAAATGAGCAAGCCAGCAACTTGGCTTGCTGGCCACTAGCAGTGAAATGCTTCTGGATGAGCTTACACAATTGTTCAGTTGAGTGATCCCAGCATATGGCTGACACCTTCGTTTTGGTGATATCCAAACTGTCAGCACATGTTTTCCTTGTCCAGCCAGTTTGGGAGCAGCGAAGTAGAGTGTCTGGTCAAGCCTGCGGGGGAATAAGATGTAGCCTCCCTTGGATAAACTTTATGCTGCTCCAAATTACTGTTAGAGAAAACCTCTTTTATAAACTGCTCTCCTGGATGAGAGTTTTTCTGATTAATTTTCCCTGTTCACCTTCCTCAGAAAGGTTATGTTAACACAAGCTTCTCCCTGCAGAATTTTGCCTCTTTTAGGTTTTTCGATTAAGAATCTTCAGCATATCTCTAATTTTTAAAGAATTCATATGCAAGGATGCAATTCACCTTGTTGATTCTATTTTTGTTGCTGAGAAACTTGGGAAAGAGAAGAGAGGAAAGGAAGGAAGTTGAAGAGGTTGTCAATGGTTAAATTTTTGCAGTGGGTTAATTCTTGCTAAGACAGGGTGTATGGCTCATGTCAGGTGACTGGGCATATGACTTGTACTCTGCCTGATGGGTTTTCTGGTTCTAGATGTTTTTACAGCCTGGATTAACTTCTGTGACCTGTTTTTTCAGGGTGAACATGAATGTGATTCAGACAATGTTAGACCTAATCAGGATTAGCTCCTTTGTTATTTTGCCTACGAGGATGACTTAGGTGGTAGTTTACTGTTCAACAGATAGGACAAAACACTGCAGGGTAAATTTACACACAATTAAGTCCAGCTGCTTTTCCCAGCAATGCAGAAACTTGTCTTTTATTCCAGTCTGCAGTGTGCACATTCAGGCAGCATGCAGAAGAGAATGAGATGTAATCTCCCATCTTTGCCCTTACAAAGACATTTGTGCTCCTGTGGAATATCTGGGTCTCAGTATATGCACATTACTTGCATAATGGTTGGAAAAAGCATCCTAATATCTTGACAATCTATTAAATAATTTGAAGACTCTTCTAAAATTAAACACTAATATTTCTTCAGTCTATTCAAGACCTGGAGAATGGTGCTCTCTAAGAAAATGTGTAAAAGGGTCTTAGCAATGTATCTCATTTTAACTGAACAAGCATTATTTGTCATGGGTTTTTCACACAGCTGTAGGATTGGGTTCTTTCATCACAATAATGCTTCCTAAGATTGCTTTGTTTTTTACCTTTTGAAGGAAATGCCAGAGCTTGGAGTTTCATTTTCAGCACCTCCTACAATATTTCTCACTGTTTTCTGTACACTGAATGTGTCTTTTTGCAAATGTATCCATCAACATCTATTCAATGTATGAGAAACAGCACTGGACTTGAAGGCTGCACTTCTGTCAGCACTTACAAGACTGAGATGAGAACTAGAGTCTCACTTTAAAAGATACAGTGGAGACACTAAATCTAACTGCACAGCAGTTTAAAGCCCAAGTGGTTAGATTCAGAAGTTTCTCATCCCAAATTGTCATTGGTTCAAACATTTTTAAAAATCATTAAATAATAGATAGTAATTATTGTACAAAATCCCAGAAAAGGGCAGCATTCTGTCCTCATACAAAGGTAATTCCAGTGTATTGTGAGAAACAAAAGGCAATGTTTTAACTGAGAGGGTTTCACCTCTCTCTCTTCTGTTAATGAATAAAGGTGACTTTCTGGGAGACAGGTGATAATGGAGAAAGAGTTCAAATAGCTGTTTTGCCTCTGATCTGTAGAGCATGGAAGTAAATCCTACTGCCAAACACTTAAAACTAACCCCCAACATAAAAAATATTGAATCTTTTCTTTTCTGTGCCTTCACTTCTGTTTTTCACACAAGTGGCAACACAATGGTTGAAGTACAGACACATATCCAGTGTGAGCAAGTTTCATGTATAGTGCTATTACAATGGGCATTTTGCTTACAAACACCAGTTTTCAGGTAATAACTTCCAATTAAAGTTACATAAATGAAGGTTAATATCTGAGCTGGTGACTGAAGAGGGGTTTTCTTTGGAGGTGGTTTTTGGCAAAGTTTAACTCATTCTAGTGAGATTTTCTTCAGCCTTCTCATATTATTCTGTGAGGAACAGCATTGATTCAGTCTTATCCTAGCAGGATATACTAATGCAAGGTACATATCTGTCCTGTGGAGAATGAAGACCATTTTATGAGTTTGTCCCATTTTCAGGGGCAAATATTTATGGAAAATAATATATTACATCATATATTACATATTCAAAGTAAACCTGTAGATTCCCTTTGCAGCACTAGTCACTACAGTCAGTAGCAATTACTTAAGATTTGTCCCATAGATTTTACATTTCTCTACCTAAATATTTGTTCTGTCCTAACAGCAAAATATTCTACAGAATGCTGTTCATGACTGACATTTTGAACACTAACTGTTGAAAGACAGGGGAAAAAAAAATCTGGGCATCTGATACATTCTGATCTTGAAAAGGTATTTAATACTCTGAAAATGTTACTGAAAAATGTATTTCTGTTGGTTTAAGTAATGACCCTGCCAGGTGGTCTGGAAGCAGAGGTGACAGAAAAGGAGTGACAAGTGATTATTAACAGTGGTGTGTTATGTGAAGCATGCTGAGGTTGCCTTTAAAAGTCCAAGCTGGGGATGAGGCTTGCTGCCAGAGCTGCAGAGCTTTTCTTAAGGCTGCCCTGTAGCTTAGTAGAGACTTAACACATCAGGGCTGCCATTTAATCAGTCCTGAATTTGTCTCATATTTGATGCTGAAGCTTACACTTGTTTTACTAGCAAATGCAGACTGTATTAGCTTGTAGCCATGTTGTGCAGAGAGCCATGTAGGGTTTGAAAGGCCTCTTTAAACCTTCTCCTTCAACACTAAACTCAAGCAACCCTGTACTAATAGAAGTGAAGCTGTGGTAGAAGTGAAGATGAGCTGCCCTGAGAAGTTTGCATGGTGTGTGAGACAGTGCACACTGCAACACAGCAGTGGGAGAGGACACAGGACCCTTAGCCAGCCTTGTTTCTGCCTCCCATTTTATGTTAGTTATTTCCTTCTCTCTTCCTTGGAGATGAAATGGAAAGAAGCACAGTCAGCCTTCGCTCAGTATAATGTTTTGAAAAGGCTTGAGTGATTTGCCCTGAGGTTTGCTACTGAAGGAGGGCTACTAGACAATTCCCTTCCTCTCAAAATGCCACTTTTCTGTGATTCCGTGGGAAATATGTGGTCTGTCCTACATGATACTTTTTATCCGGCAGGGCTGGCCCCAGCTGTGGCTGAAACCCTTCTTTCACCTCTGGGATTTAATCATCAGTGTGAAACTGCAACCTCCTTACATTTAAAAAATAATAAAACCAAAAATGAATAAACAGAGGGTGATTTGCAGTAGGCCTTATTAAAACCCAGAATTACTTCTAATTTTAATTCTAATTACTCTCTAATTTTACTTCTAAGTAAATTTTAGTCTCTTGTGAAACCAAATGCCTGTGGTAAATTTGTGGAATGGATATTTCCCAAATTTCTGCTGCCTACTGTGACAAAGTCTTGAATACCAAGAGGATGGTGGCATACTGACTTGTTTTAGCTAGGACCCAGCAGATCACTTTATTTTCACATCTAAATAGGGCTTTTGTGAATTTTTATCATAACTGTAGATATTTAATTGTCTGAATATGTCACATGACTTCCTGAAAATTTTTTAAGTGCTGACTCTCCAGCATTTCCACTTTTGAGAGAAAATACACTTTACTTGACTTTGTCTTGCATTTCATTTTGATCTAATGTGTGACCTTAGCATCCTATTAAAATGTATAGATAGAATAGGAAATTTCCAATATTCTTTTTCATCATTATCCTTAATTTTTCTCCTAGAAAACTGGCAAGTGATATGATGGATAGAGCTGCTTGAAAAGTTAAGACAATTAAAAAGCATTAGAAAATAAAGAATGGCTGAAAAATGTTTGGATTTTGGCCCAAAGTACTCACAAATTTGAGTTTACACTTGACTAATAGTTTCAACTAAGTAAGTGTAGGATTTTTGAAATTGTGTGAGTACAATTTGTTCTAAGTAAAATGTAAATACTTTTCTTTCAAAATAGCATTTCTGTGTAAACATTGACCTAGCTCTAAGCAACAAACCACAAAATACAATGACATCAAGAAAGAGAAAATAATCTAGAAAATAAACTAAATCATGAGGTCTGAACAATGTGCATTCAAAATTACATGTACAGGTTGGCTGGAGCTGGAGGAAGCTTCAATAACTTGCTTAAGCTTATTTCCAGTTTTTATTTCAAATAGTCTCCAAATGTGAAAAATCCTTATACAATCATTCTGAAGGTTTGGCACCCCTTTTTTATTGTAAAAATAAACAAAACCCCCCAAAAATGCACAATGACTGACAGAGACCATGCAGGGAGAATTATTACAGTGAAAAAGAGAGAGGGAGAGAAAGTACACAGCCTCCTTGTAAAACCAGGTCACCCACATTTTAACTGGGAGGTTTTTCAAGGTTGCTTCGTACTTCCATTCGAACTTCTCCATAGGAGCGTCTTCTCCTCTCACATTATTGGTGGCACTGGGTTCTTCAGGGATAATGCACTTGCTGTGCGGCTTTCTGAAGCTATTTTCAAGTTAAACAAAGCATCTCCCGTGCCAGAAATGCAGATCACTCAGTGGCTCTCCTCAGACAGAAACTCCCCGGCGTCTCCTTCCAGGAGCGCGCTGCCGGAGCGGGAGGCGCTTGCCTTATAAACAAACACGGCCCGGGGAGGCTCGCAGGAATAACCTACACCGAGGCAGGGTAAATAGTTTACATCTCCTTCAGCCTCTGGGTTGTGTCACAGAGCTGCTGGTTGAAAGGAGAAAATCTACTGCAGCCTGAAACACACAGCTTTGGAACGAGAGGATGGAGAAGTTGTGCTTTAGATAGATTTTTGTGAGGAAAATAAAAGATCTGCAGACCACAGCTGGCAAAAAGACCATCACTGTGTCTGGTTCTGGCAAGAGACATCAAAACAGTGCACAGAGTTGATGTGTTTCAGACATTGTGTCCTATTTTTCTTTGCAAGACACACACGGGAAAATATTTGCTTCTAATTCGTACCTTTTATGAACACAAAGCGTAAAATTTAAATGTACGCAAACCATGGGAGTACAGTGTGTCATCTCTCCTTTACTGCCTAAATGTAAGCTGTCTGCACATAGGTAAAGAAGAGGAAAAGATGCTTTAGATACATTTAGGTATTTTGGAAGGGTGGGTGCAGAAAATGATTCTCTATAATTGTGACTGTGCTATGTGGGAGCAAACTTTGGTGACTAGGTTTTGATGGCTTAAATGGGAGGACAGTACACCTGCCCAAATTCCACCAGCCACCAGTTTTTCTTTCTTTACAGCTCAAATCGGATATGAATCAGATTATATCGGTTTCAGTTTCCATCATTTGTTTTCCTTTAACAATAATCTCTACACCTTAGGGAACTCCCAGAACATGTGATTTGGGACTAGAAGATGAAGAGGTCCCTCAACCAATGGGCTACAAAATTAGGAGTGGGGAAACACCTGCACGTCCCTGCTGGCAGAGGAATTTTGACAGGGGTGTTTCTTTTGGCAAGAACTGTTCCCTAGCTGTTGTTACTGTGGAAGTGAGGTCCTTTGCTGATACCCAAATTGCTGCAGGGTGGGTTGAGAAGTTCATAAGCAGGGCTAATGGCTTGAGCACATTGTCCTCCATCTCTTTCCTTGGATGTACCCCTGGACACCTTTTGTTGAGATGAAGCTGAGTGTCAGCCTGTTAAAATCTTCTGGCTGGAAAAGCTGGGTGCCACCTGTCAGAGAGCCCTGTGATGTCATCTGGAGGATTTTGGTGATCCTCTGTAGAGGGAAGTGGGAAGGAGTACTGAGTATTTTCTCCTCAAAAAGGGTGGAAGCTGGTGGGATGATCTGTGTCTGCTGTAGGGCAAATAAAACAACAGGTAATGACGTACAGGAGAACTATGAAATTCTTCAGGGATGGGGAGAATATATTTCTGAGGGAGATTTTCTAATACCTCTGTTCTTTAACAGATTCTTCCCTGTTTGTTCCCCCACATCTCTAAGATATGCAATTTTTGGTTATTTTTCAATGGGGTGCTTTCCCCCCCCCCTTGTTCACATATTTTAGTTTTAAAGCTCTCTAAAAGAAATGTACAAAAAAAAAAATACAATCTCTTACTGAACTTTTTTGAACTTCTGCAAGTAATACAACATACAGTTGGAGTAACATCATTATGCTGGTTTCTTGTGAGCATGTTTGAAAACCGTGGGTTTTTCACCTTTAATGTGGCAGTATTTTGAACTATTCTAATACAATGATCTGTATAAAGTACATTGTTCCTTGCTAGAATTGTGCTGAGCCTCATTTTGCCATGATTGTTAGAGGCAGAAACTGAATTTACCTTTGGCAGAAGCAAATACTCCTGAGAGTGCTAAGAAGGAGAAACTGCAGGGAAAGGAAAAAGTGGTCTTAAAACACTCGATTAATATTATTGCTGAATCTGAAACCATTTTATACTGGTGAAGGGAACCAGAAATACGGTGCTAGAATACTGTTGTTCCTAATAATCTTTCTGAATGGATGTGAGGTTTTCAAGTCAAGGGTTTTGACTTCTTCCCAAGGTTCCCTAGTATTTCATGGGCTACAGAACAATGAATGTGAAATCCAAAAGGGGCCCTGTAAATCTATTACAGTGCATGCTGGTCTTTATTTCATCTTAATTTTTAACATCATAACTCATTTTCAGTAGGAACTAAGATATAAGCAAGAAGCAGGGGAATTACTTAACTACATAAATTCTTTAATTCACTTTCTCTAACTGACAGAGAAAGGAGGAGGAATTCTCTGCAGGTGACGTCTTGCCCTGAAGTGCTAAACCCATTGCAGGTGATGTCAAAACTAAAAGTGCTTGCAGTAAAGCCTGGGATTTCATTTTATAACTTTAGAATTTTTAAAGGGCTGAAGGTTTTAGATTGTGCCCTGTACTAAAGCTGTACAGTTTACAGAAATCACTGATTCCTTCCCAAAACACACCATACTTTGGATTTGAGTCTGCTTAGTTTGATAACTCACGCTGAATGTGTTGCTGAGAATAAAGCCAAAGTGGGGTTGTTTCTATCCTGAGTGTATCACCTACTGAAACTGCAGCCAGCAGGATGCAGAATAATACAGAGTTCTAATTCTGTTGGGTCTGTATTTAACTCTTCCTCTTTTTCTCCTTTCTTTAAATGTAGCTTCTTAGGTTTGTTGATTTAGTAGAAAAATTTTCATATAAAAAATTCTATTGCTGAGTAAGAAAAATATGTAGTACAAGAAAATGTTTTTTTTTCTTTCAGAGTGTATTTTAGACTTTTCTGAACATTAATTTATTAACCTTGTTCTTTCAAGTAGCTATTGAAATGTTTGTTCTTGCTTGTTTTCAGATTAAGAGGCTAATGTTTAGTGAAGAAGTCATGTTTAGCCTACCAACACATCCTCCATCTCTAGGCTTGGTGTGAGCTTCATGTTTTTCTCATGCATGGTTTTAAACTCCAGTTCTAAGCCAACTTCCAAGACAAAGGTGACAGAGTACCCATGACATTTCCTCCCCAGTAATACTCCCTCTGACTTCTGTGGTTCAGCCCAGCCGCTGGAATGCCTCGTGGCTCTGCTCCTGCAGCCGTGCCTCACTATCCATGTGGCAGACATTAGTCAGAGTTGCACCTGAATTTCCCATTTTTGTTCCTGGGTTTGTGCCATGTGAGTTCCATCTCGCTTCTGTCGGTGGGCAAAGTAGGTGTTTCAAATGTGGGGGCCTTCAGTGTTCTGAAGAAATGTTTTTTGGGTAAGATTAGTTAACTGTGGTGTATTTTATAGAAGAAAATTGCTAAATCTGACATATTTTCTGATGTCACACGTATTTAAGAGTTTACATTGATTTTCTGCTGAATGTGTTACTAAATCTTTGAAATGTGTTTCCTTGAGCATGGTGGTAGCTTAGGGAGAAAAACATGAATTCGGTGTTGGAGTAAATCAACTGCACTTTTTGGAAGGGTTTTTCTGCTCTATGGACATTCAAATAAATCTGGTTCTTAACTCAGAGATTGAACTTCTGTCCACCAGCTTTAGTCCAAGGGGGAAGCTACTTTGAAAAAGAAGGCAGTGTAGAAATATAAAATATTACATGTAAAAAAGTGTAAATGTCTATAATAATCACATTCATCTTTAAAAATGGTTTTTACTCTTTTCCTTCTTCATCTGGCTGAAACTCAGTGGTAGTGGTTGTTTTCTCTGGTATGGTCCCCACCCAGGAAAGGACTCCAGCAAATCATTCCTCTATTGAAAAGTTGTGTAGGGAATTGATTTAGCAGTGGTGCATTAAAAGAACACCAATAAGAAATACAAGCTGAGAGGGAGTAATTTCAGATAACTTTATGGATAAATAATAATCTTTATGCTTAAGTACAGAATATCCAATTACTTTTCCTTATTTCTTAGTTAAGGTTGATCAAACCAATAGTCAGGCTGTGTAGCAAGGAAACAGCCTCCTATTTGTCAGACTTGACCACCAACACATTCTTTAGGAATTCTGCGATTTTAAGGAAGAAAGATGTCTTTTTTATATTCTTTTACCCTATATTTGGCATCTATTTCCTTTCATATTCTGATGAAAATGTTGCATAATTTATGCATTTAGGTATGTTAACAGTATTTGTAGTGAGTTACAGTGCATTACACTAATGAAGAAGTTTAAATCATCTTTACATCTTTACCTAGCTGCAAAATACACTATTTTATACAAATGAAAAGTTGAAAGCTTGGGAAAATATTTTTCTTTCTCTCTGAAACTACACAGCATCTCAGCTTGAAACACATATTTGCTGTAGGCCCCTTGTTCTTATGCCTTGGAGTATTTTTAGAGATTGACTGGAGCTGAAAGAAATTAAAATTAGCTGGATGAAAATTTTCATCTATTTTAAATAGATTAAAAGAAGAAAAGAGAAAGGAAAAATTAATTCAAGTATTTTAAATTCATATTGGTGAGCATAGCCACCTTCTTTTAAGTGAAGTCTCTGCAAAAGCCACACTGTTGTATTTTGTTGGCATTAGTTGAAACTTCTTTTTGATTTTTGCTGAAGTCAGGGTTTCTAATTCAATTTTAATGAGTTAATTGAAAAAAGAAATAAATATATTAGAAAAAGGAGAAAAATTAAATCTCTAAAACACTGTGGAGGAATTAGGTTGCGGAAAAAATGAGAAAGAAGAGTGATTTGAAGAACAGAATAATAAAATCTGGGAAACATATTATGTGTCCTATTGACATATTATATATGTACCTTATTTTATAATCAAATATATGTTGAAAAAATGTTAAACCACAGCTTTTTGTTCACGGTGCTCATGAGAAAAATGCTTATGAGGACTACAGCTTTAATACTTTTTTGCTCATGTTGACATTATCATATTGAATAGTAGCACTGTTTTCAATGTTGAAGTTATTTAATTTCTGTGATGATCTGTTCAGTGGAACTAAGTCTGTTTCCTCAGTTTAGAGCCCTAACAGGTTAAGTATTTATTGATATATGTTGCATTTAGATGGAATATGTGTCTTATATACATACTATATCAACAGTATATTTGCTTGTATATATTTCTTTCTAAATATCCCAGCTAGATGGAATTAAACTGGTCGAAAGACCATGGATGCATGGCTTGCATCCCCAGTGCTTTTGCCTGCGTTTTCTTTTCCTGGCAATCTCTCGTGGGTGTTTGAACAGCAGGCAAAAGAATCACTGGAAAATACAGCACTGTTTGGTCTGCTGTTTTCCTCTGTACTAGCACCTCACAGTACAACTGGTTTTATCATTTCAGGGTTGTTATTAGAGTGTGTGGTTAGGATAGGCAGAAATCCTCTGGCTGCATCTCTGCTGTATTTCAAGCCCCAGGCCATTCAGGATAATCTGGAAGGAGCTGGGGAAGAAGGAATGTCTGCAGATGGCATTCTTCTATCAGTCTTGTAATGAAAATTTTCATCTGAAAAACAGAAATGGTTTTAAAAGAACATAGTTATTCACATCAGTGACTTGAAGATGGGCAAGGTGCATTGTGGAGCATCTGGAGTAAGGTGCCACAGGTGTTTCTCACTTTGGGAAGAGGACCCGCTCTTGGTTTCAGCACATCATAACTCCACTCTCAGGTTTTGTTGCTTCACAGGGTGCTTGAATGCAGACTAGCTCATTTTTTGGCTCCACAATGAAGCTAGGTGATGGCACATTCAAATTTTTTAATTATTGTAGTGGCAAAAGCTGTTCACGTTAACAGAGTCTGTGTCATGCCGCTGAAGGCAAAAGGATTTTTCTAGGGTACAGTAAAAAGCCATTTAAGGAATGTGAAAATTGCAGGTTCTGAAAAACACCTGCTTTAGGAATACTGTCTTCTTAATTCACTTACGCTTGCCTGATTGCTGGGAGGAGTCACTCATAGAAATCTATCAAATCCTGTTGGGAGAGTGATCTCTTTATTTATTGGAACAGACATGCTCTATCTTTCTCTTAATCCCTGTCATAGTCTTTAGGACATTACTACCATATGATGAAACCGAATATGTTTATTGAATCTATTGTGTAGTGCCAGTGGACCTGAGTAGGAGAAATGATACTGGAGAGAACATAAAAGGACTTTCTTTCCTCTTTAGATGGGCGTAGGAGAGTTCAATATTACCAGAAAAACTGCTTTGAACAATGCTGATAAAGAAGAGGTTTAATGAGGCCGGGGCTGTTTGTGGAAAATTAGTCCGTATTAGGGTATTATTCCTTCAGGGAGTGTTTATAATGCTGGCAGGAATGTGGGAAGGGGGGCGGATCAGATTCCGGCACAACCTTGCAAGCTTTCAGCTGCTGATGCATGGTGCACCTGCGTGTTCCCCTGCCTGACCTCAGAGCTGGCTCGAAAATCTCTGGCATCTGGAAGTGTGAGGAAAGATCAGGTTTTTAATTTTTGTGTGGAGGGGGGGGAAAAATTATCCATCTTTATTTTTTAAAGCTCAGAATGCCTTGTATTTTACATCTTTTTAAAGGATACTGGAAACTATTTTGTAGGTATGCTTTTTATTGGTTTGAGGTTGGGTTTTTTATTTTAATTTTTTTTTAAGCTAGTATCTTAAAGATCTTACAGTGATATGTCCAGACAGATGAATAATACTCAGTTAAAAAATCTGGTTAGTTGGCAAGACTTGAGAAATTTATTTCATACTCTTGCTTATCTCAGGAAGAATGTTCTCCTTAGCAAGTGCAGATTCGAACATGACAGCTTAGGCATTTATCTCATTTGTGGAGGTCTGGAATAGCATCTCATTTTCAAATTGTAGCGATGTGGAGATAAAATGGAAATACTGCCTATGAAAATTGCCATTTCATAACCTTGTACACCATCACTGGTGGCTGCAGTAGGAACTTGCAGATTGTAAGTGCATGTAATTTACATTGCTTGGATTTAACTGTTTTGTAATTACACTTTGATTTGTATTTTTTTATCAGACGTGGTGGGGTGGTTAAGCTGTGCTGCTTATGAACTTCCATGTGAGTAATTTTCTAAAGTTGTGCTTATTAAATGCATGGGTTTTCTCTTTCGGAATTTAAAAGTTGTTTGATTTGGCATCTGTAGCTTATTTCTTGCAGTCTACTTAATTGAATAGCTTCTCTGTTTATCTTAAAATGCAGATAAATGGCTTTCAGCGCAGTGTTTATAGCTTAATAGTTCCTGAAATGAGAGTCAACATTATCTCCTAGACTCTACTAGTCATAACTAATGATCCCTCTGCTTACACTGTAGAGCAAGCCAGGAGACACTGAACCCTGCAGAGAGCAAGGGCCCTGTGCAGTGGGAGGATAGTTTGTATGTGATGGCGCCTGCTAGACAGGGCTTTCATGGCTCAGTGGTGTTAATTGGGAACCAAAATTTGTCCTTGGCCACCTCTAACCTCCAGCCCTCTATTACTGAACTGTTCTATGAATATGGATACAAACCTGAGGGGGAGTTGACAGTACACAATATCCTCCTTTCCTTCATCATTTAAGGTGAATAATATCAGATTGCTCTTATATTTGCTTCAGATTTGCCCACCAGAGCACATTTTGCAACACAAAGTTTTTGCAGAAATTTGGTGTATTTTAATGTTCCAAACATCACTGGCAGGCAGCCTAACAAAGGCATTGTGTTGAGGCCTGGAAGAGGATGAGAAAATAATTAGGCAGTTGGCAATTACTATATTTTTTTCTAGGCCTTTTTATATGACATTTAAATTTGTTAATGAAAGAAATACGATTTTTTATATTTTCCTGACCTTTGGCTTAGTTGTGAATGGAGAGTGGTAAGCTTTCCTTTTTAATAGAGTTAAGTGCCTGCTTTGGGAAGAGAGAAGGGAAAAAGTCAAGTGGATTTACCACTCATCAATAATGCTCTATTATTATTACCTTGGGAACAAAAGTTCCTTGCTTATCCATCAAATTAAAATAATATGGGGAGAAACAATGCCTCATGGTGTTAGAAGTTAATACTCTTCTACATTCTGTCAGCGTGTCAGTATGACCTTTTCCTGAGTTTTTTAACTTGCAAGAAGAGTAGTTATCGGAAATCGCAGATGTTGGTGTTGTGAGGTGGATATCACCCCCGATAGCTGGCATAGTGTTCTGGTTTTCCCATATTTTATTATTTAAGCAGGCAATCTAGAAGGAAGCTTTTGCTGGTTTTAGGTGAAGTTCAGCCAGCAATATACAAAACTCTATGTGCCTATTAGTCTATGTGCCTAATTTCTATGTTTCCACAGCCATCTCGTCCACTGTTTTGAGGGCTAATTAAATATAAACATTTAGGTGTGTGACTGGGTGTAAAAAGAAACATATATGAAAGTTGTTCCTATTTATAGACATTTATATCAGTCTTGTTTATGCTCCAGCTTCAATGTTTTTCATTGTTTTTCTGAGTTGTCGTGTTATCTTAGAAGTAGGTTTTGAGCTTTGTGTTGGCAGAACAGCAGGCTGGTACAGAGCACAGTCTGGGTAACAGCACATGCCCTGCAAAGGCCACAGTGTACAAAGAAAGGAAATTCAAAACACTGCTTACAACTCTGAAGATGATTTTGTTGGACATTGCCATGAATGAGCTTCAGGAGACACAAGGCAGAATGAGCAGGATGCCCTCTGGGAGTTAAAGACAGGAATGTGATTGCTGCCAGGAGCACCAAGCAGTTGTTAGCAGGACCATGATTCAACATTGTGTTGGCAGAAATTTAGACATAATCTGTCTTTTTCACTTGGTACATGTGGTCTTGATAGAGTTACAGGTAGTTCTCTGATCTAGGGATGAATCAGGAACAGACCAGAGAACGGAGGAGGAAAAATTTAGCCATTGCCTCTGCTAGTATCAAATAGCTTTAAAAAAGCATGTGTAAAGCTCCAAAAAAGAAATTGAATATTTGGGAAAAAAAAAAAAGCAAATTTTTTGAAAGAGGAAATTTGAGGCAACTTTTTAAATTTGATGTTAAGTTGTATAAAGTCTTGTTTCTTACTTTTTACTCTGGGATTTAATCAAATATGTAGATATTCTACTTGTTTCAGTCAGCATCTTGAAGAGTTAGCTCTTCTATAAGAAACCAGTTGAAAGTTCATATAGTTCCAGATTAGTTATGAGCATTTTCTCATAGGAATAAAGCTCCTATTTCTTTGGAAATAATCCCATTGGTAAACAGCAGCTGCAATAAACCTTCCACCCAGAAATTTGATACATAGTTCTGAGTACAGATATCTCTTTTTTTTTATCACCAGTTTCCAGACGTGGAATTAGATTAGGGAATGATGGAGCAGAAACTGAAGTATCATTTTGTAGAGAAGAACATTTCAGTGCAAATACTGTGAGCGTGTTGCAACTACAATATCTGATGTCTACAGCTTCATATCAGAAGGAAACATTAGTAACAGCATCTGTTGGTCATCTCTGACAGTAACATGCTTCCATGGAAATGATAGATGTTATGACCGTATTATTGGGAATAAATCCTGATTACCAGATTAAGTTAACTATATTATTTCAAGTATATGAAATAATAGTATGTGTGGTTTTGTTTTTAAATAATATTGGTTTGTTTTATATAAATATGTGTGGATCACAATTACAGGGAATTTTTAAAAGTGATTAGTCAACTTTCACAGCGAATATCAGGATCATAAAATGCTCTCAATGGCTATGTACTCTACCTTGAAATGAAATTCTGGCTATTTTTCCATGACGAGACGAAATTTTGATGCCGTTTGATGCAGTTTATCAAGTTTCTTGTCTTTTTTTTTCTTTGGTTTTGGTTTTGGGTTTGTTTTTTCTGAATTTGTTTGTGGGTTTTTGGGGTTTTTTTTGGCTGTTGTTTCTGGTTTTTGTTGGTTTGGTTTTGTAGGGTTTTCTGGGGTTTTTTTGTGATGCGCTATGATAAAGCCTATGTATCCTAGTAGCAACTTCACGACCCCTTTGCTAGATCTTTCTCTGAAAAAAAAAAAAAAAATCCCAGAATGCTGGTTACATGGTATTTCTTTTCATAGTCTGTTCTCACTTGGCATTTTTTGCACCATAAGAAGTCTAAAACCCATCGAAGCCTTCTTGTGATTGCTCTCATTGGCAAATACATATTGAATTGGGTAAATGAGGGCCAGGCCACTGTGGTGTATCCTGTATCACAAGTAGTCGCACTTTAAAGAGAGGTGAGGAACAGAAGGCTCCAGCTTCAATGTGCATTTCATATACTGACCTTGGAAGGCGTTGCCAACCATCTGGAAAGAGTTAGAAATTCTGCATTGCTCAGGATCTTTGTTTTATTTGTAATTCCAGGATTTTCTTTCTCTTTCACCTTTTTACTGTCACATCCTATGCAGCCTGAATACCCCTTTGCGCCTGGCTGAAATAATATTGTTTGCCAGCTTACAATCAAAGGGAGCACAGAGGGAAACAGCTGAGCCGCATTAGGCAGAGGCAGCCTGGACTACATTTCTTTACTGCTGAATAACACGCCACAGGTGCAGGATTAGCCCGGCCTACGGTGCTGTGTTTGCTTAGCAGAGCCACCCTCTGCCTCCTCACATGACTCTTCATCCTCGGGGAATCTGGCTGCGATGTAGCGAGCGCGCGGAAACTCCGTGTAAGTAGGAGGCTTTGGCTTTCCAGCTCACAAGGCACTTGTGCTTCCCCCCAACCTCGTCCTTCCCTTTTTCTTACTTTTTCTTTCTTCTTTTTTTTTTTTTTTTTAAAGCCTGGTTTGAGCAGAACTCTTAGACACTGGGAAAAAAGAAGTAAAACAGTGAAGTTCAGTGGGTTCTTCAGAAAGGTCAGAGAGGGACTGAAGAAAAGGCAGTGTTGCTGGTGTGCTGGCAAGATGTGGGGCAGCAGGGAGCCAGCTGCTCATGGTGCACAGGGTCTTGTGTTTGCAGCTTTGGTTCCTGCAGGGACACACACACACACACACAGTCTCTCTGGAGGTTTCCTATTCATTCACTTGGACTGGGTGTCAGAGTTTATACAGTGTCAGGAGGCCGATGCAAGCCTTTAGGTGCACTTTGGTTGGTTTAGATTTAAGGAGAAAGGTGATAGATTTACAGAGCAAATACTGCAGATAAAACAAAAGGTTTGCTGTCACCCTTTTTGGTGAGGATTGAGGAAAAAAGAGATTTTTAGAAGAACTAGTTCTTGGAAATCAGCCTGATCTTGAACTTAAAAGGATGTTTCACTTTTTCTTCTTTATATTAACCTTTGGATTTGAAGTTAATTTAAAAATAAGTGTTTTGGCAGTAATTGGCTAATTCTGGTGCCAGGTTTCCATTGTGGGCATGAATTTCAGAGCTGGGACTGGTTTTAGCCTTAGCAATTGTGGCCCTTCTGTCTGCCTTTGGTGATATATAGTGCTTGTGTATGTCAGTAATGCTTATTAAGATGTTGCATCTGTTCTATACATTTCAAATACTAGTTAATTGGAAAAATAGCCAAATAATAAAAACAAATGCACTTTTTCTTCTACTCATTGCTGTTCGTATCTGGCTGGACACTGAAAAAAAAAACAGTTTTACATTTGATGAGAATTGTGGAGAAATCTGTAGAGAATGAAAGAAAGATGATCACACATACTTCTTGTTGAGATGAAGAGCACATGGGATGTGAACTTCCCAAGGGTGTTTGCAGTGCACATTTCTTAGGTTTTGAGGCTATGTATGAAGTGTAGTTGTGAAGATACATCTGTGTGACATTGGGAAAAGAGCAAAGCAAGCAAATACAGTGGGTCTGAGGGCTGGTTCCTCCTCTTGCGAGGCCTGAGTGGGTGGGTGAGCATGGAAGCCTTTTGGTGGACACTGGTTGATGGGTTGGTGGCAGTGTCACTGGCACGTGTGGCACACACACCCCCTTCCTGCCAGATGTGAGCTCAGGAGCCTTCAGAGAGGGAAAAGCTTTTAGGCTGCTCAAACCCTTCTGGAAAACCGTAGCGCTTATGTCTGCGGTCAAAATTCAGTATTGTTGTTCCATGCATGCAATTAATTTTGGTTTGCAGTAGAGATGCTTTCCTCCCCCTCTAAATGGACTTGTTTGTTTTCTGTCAAAGTGAGTAAGTCAGTGACGATCCCTGTTGCATTCAGCCGTGTTTGCAGAAGATAAGGTTTGTGCCTCAGCCCTTGTTCATGAACACAAAGATCTTCTTCATCGCCTACGGTTTCCACACGTGCAGTTCAAATGCCTGTGCAGCGTGTGTGGTGAGGCCAACAGTAGCAGCAGTCAGTTCAGTGCAGTCCCTGCCTTGGCAGCTTAACAGGGCAGGAATTTATGCTGTTGCTTGTTCAGTTGCTTAAAACTCTGCTTGGCCTGGTGACCTGACAGGGTGGCATTTGCCTCTAGGGGGAAAAATTCTTGGAGATCCTTGAGCACTTCATTCAGCAAGTTAGTTGCTGAGAGTGTCATAAACACGTGGGATTTTGGGAAGCAGATAGCATTAATCCATGAAAAATTACCAAAATACTAGTTATTTTTTCAGACACCAAGTAGTCTGTGCTTCTGGAAGATGGACAGGCACTTGAGGAAAAGTTTGGAGGGGAATTGGTAGAAAGCATCATTGTCCCCATGATTTGGGAAGCATGATTAAGTTAATCAATAAACTGAGTTTAAAGAAAGTTATATGGCCACAGAATTTGGAAAAACAAAAAACAAACATAAAAAATACAGCATGCTTACACAATAACAGCTATATGACAGTTCTGATTTTGTGAATATCTACACTATTTAGTTTATTCTTACAAGAAGAGAAAAAGGGAATTACACTAATGTAGCAGAAATTAGAAAGGAGTTGGTAATTTATGAAATAGATTGCTCTTTAGGCTCAGCTGGGGTTATGTCACATTTACTCCTGAAAAGACGAACCCAGTCAGTCAGAAGGGCACCTCTGGATAGTGCTGGCACTGGTTTCTGCAAGCATGGCATATGCACATGGTAATTATATTTTAATATCCAGGTGCAGTCTTTGATCTTGAGGTGAGAATGGCTAGCTGGTATTTTTATCTTCTAGGCACTATTTTTGTCTCAACCACATGGTGCTCTTGTGTTTCTTCTCTTTCGGAAAGGCAACAGGAGTGACAGTGATTTATTAAATGTATCTAAGAGAGCCATGAGGTCAAAGCTATCTCTTGCTGTTTCTTTTAAATTCCATTGTCTGAATGCCTCAATCTCAATGTCATCTGAAATGATAATAAGTAAAAATCTGCAGCTTGCCCAGCGCAATCTTTGCTGCTTTCCTAAAGATCAGATAGCAAAGCATGGGTTAGTAGGAATAGTATCACATTGCATTGCTTCCCATCTGTGTACTCTTTCCCCTGTTGCTGCTGTTCAGAACAATTTTCAAGATCACTTGTAGTGACATTTTCATAATCTCCTGGTGATCTCATTTGGTGTTTGCGGCTTGGAACTCCAAGTATACGTGGTGATTTGCAGCTTAGAAACAGAAAGAAGTACTTTAGGATGTTAGCAATAATCTTCCTTTATTTTTTTTAATATTTTTTTTAAATGGGGAGTGTGTCACAGATTCTGCTGTTTGTTAATATCCAAATTGCCTTTTTACATATTTGTGCCCTTATTTCTGTTCCCTCTTTTGAGCATAATTTAACTTTGTCAATCTATGTTGACTACTCCTGATCACTTTTTTGTCATTCATGTTGACAGAGATGGCCTCCGGAATGGGGCACTCCATTATTCTCCTTTCCCAGAATATTCTGACTTGGAAGGGATCCTCAAGGGTCATCAAGTCCAACTCTTGAGTGAATGGCCCATATGGGACTAAACCCACCCCCTTGGTGTTACTAGCACTGTGCTCTCTCCAGGTGAGCTGATCTCAGGCATTAAAGTCAGGCTGTCTGGCTAGTAGGTCTCTGGCTCTTCCCTCCTCCCTGTTTGAAAACTGGGGTGACATTTGCTTTCTTCCAGTTCGCATTCACCTCTCTGGATTGCCACAGCCTTTCAAAGGTGATCGTGAGTAGATCACACATCGTACATCATTCTGGTGTGTGCCAGCTCTCTCACCACTCATGGATGTGTCCTGTTAAGGTCTATGGATTTGTGGATATCAAATTTGTCTAGGTGTCTCTAATCCAATCCTCCTTGACAAAGGGAATGTTTGCCTTAAAGCATCCCTTCTGGGTCAGAGATTCCTGAGGGATGGTCTTGACACTGGAGACAGATGCAAGGCAGCTTACAATATCTCTCTTCCGTGTCCAGAAGAATCAGACATTCTCACATTGGACTTTGGATCTCACCTTAGAATTTATGAAGTATTTGCATTTAATTGTTACACATTGATAGCTCCAACACATTTACCTTTGCTGTGCAAAATACAACTCTTGAAAAGGGATTAAAAATAAAGAAATTGTGTTGGTATAATAATGAGAATTATGTGAACTACCTGCTTGCTCATCTTTGCAAATATTAAAGACTAACTTGTATTTTAAAAGCTTTTATTTTGTAATGGGACATTTATGCATTGAACCAAAGGATTGTAGAAGGTAGAATTAGGCCAGATGTTTGACATAGTTGGAGAATATTTATTAATGGGGAATTACAGTGGATAAAGACAGACTTTACTGAGTCCAAGGTGACAGGATAAAACACTTTGCATGCCATTTCCTTTGGAAATTTTAAAGTTGTCTTCTACTTTTTTTACATTATGTTGGTAGATTGTCTCATGCTATGAAAAATGTGCCAACCAATTCCCATTTTCTTCCAAATGAAAAATACGTCAAAGATTAACTCTGGGTATCAGAAGTGAGAGGAAAAAAGACAGCAAATTGTGTGTGCATTTTCCATGAGCTGTGTTACCAAAGAAGCCTTTGTGTTTGTAAGCTGTGAGCAGTATGGAATGGGTATTAGTTTGGAGGACTTTTTCTCAGTG
This sequence comes from Thryothorus ludovicianus, assembly GCA_013397245.1. NCBI lineage: Eukaryota > Metazoa > Chordata > Aves > Passeriformes > Certhiidae > Thryothorus > Thryothorus ludovicianus. The sequence goes on from VZTB01005010.1 coordinate 253,756, forward strand.
GCTTTGTCACAGCATGTTATGTTACATGCTGAACTTTTTAGCTAATAATTCTGAAAAACAAAGGCATTGTTTAAAGTGATGCTGGATGCTTGTAGCTATATTGGCACTCAGAGGCAAGTCCATGAATATGAGCAGGAACAGTTTTTAAAACAACTTCCTTGACAGGTTGTTTAAAAATACATTTTATTTTAAACCTTATTTGCATTATGAATAGAAACAAAACCACTCCAAATTTTGAAATGAAAATGCAGATGAGAAGGAGCAACTTGTAGGTTCTCTGTATTGTACAGGAGATCCAGTATAGATGGGAAATAGTGCATATTATACGTAAGCCCTACAATGTTATATTTTTTGTAACATGTCAGTTTACTACAGTGGATGCATATTAAGGTGCAGCTATTATCAAACACAGATGGATACCAATCTCAGTTTGGGCTCACTAGTGCAATATAGTCAAACACTGAAAAGCAAAGCGTGCTGGTTTTGGTTTTTTTTCCTGGTAAATTAATGCCAGATTTTGTTTACTATGGTTTTGGATCAAAAACATGAAGGTCTCAGCATCTGGTATTTCCTTGAGTTTTGTGGTAGCCTTGAATATCCAACAAAGGGAAACTACCATGATCCAGTTTTCCTTCTCTGTTACATAGTTATCACCAATAAAAAAGTGTTTTACTGTTACCTCTTGACTATTTTACACAGTAGATCAGACTGAGTTAAGAGGTGTAATTTATTTCAAGTCTTTTAACTGTGCTGTGTTTTCATTGCTGACTATTTGCCAAAAAATATCCCATGGAAATTCTTTTATCTGGTAACTGTAAAGTACAATGAGTTAGCAGTTACTTATTTCCCTTTCTCCTAAAACAATCATGTTGATGGTATAACCCTGCCCTGGTGGGAAGTCATCAGACTGTGGTTTATGATATGGCATAGGAAACTTTAGCAGGGTGTTGCAAGATGGTTTTGTGTTTTAATAAAGGTCTGTTTTGAGGAAAAGCACATATGTAGATAGATTAGTGCAGGACATAGATGAAGCCATCTTGTGGTTTAAAATTTCCATCTTAACTATTTTATCAAGTTGACTGCTTTTCTTCTCAGGTTTGCATTGTTTTGGTTTGTTTTCAATTGCTGTTCAGACACTTTTGTATGAATATCCTTAATTTCGAGTCCAAAAAAAGTTGAAACAGTTATTCCATGACGTGTAGAGCTTCTTAGGTGTGTGCCTTCTCTGAAGCAGTAATCCTTGCTCCCAGTCAGAGTGCTGTGGCCAGATGTTCTTAGGCTGGGAAAACGTGAATGGATGGTATTGAACCAATATGAGGCTTCAAATACCCTGTGTAGAAGAGGAGTCAGCACAAAACTCTAATACTTTTTACTTTTTTTTTTTNCATCTGTTTGGGGAAAGAGCAAGTCTGACTTTTACTCCTTACACACCCCTGCAATGTCATGAGAGATTTGCTTTTTTCACTGCATAGACAGCACATAAATCTCACAGCTGTGGCACAGAAATCAATCTCTTAAGATAACTATTGCTAATTCTTCATCCTCCAGGAACAGAATGGCTTACAATTCAAACCACAGAATACAGAGAAACAGAATTGAGGGCTTTTCACCTCCTACATTACCAGACTTGTTGAATCAGAGCAGTGCCCGAAAGTCATTACCATCCGATGGCTATGGGCCAGTGTGAAATGAGTTACTGGGCTTTATCCAGATTCTAGTGGAGAAATTTCTGTCCAAATCACATAACTATGGCTACAGCTGGCAGGGGCTGAAGTACTTACTGGCAGCCATGGCAGAGAGTTTGAGGACTGAATGTACACTGAGAGACTGGCTCTCTAGATCAGATTTTTTTTTCTGTACCTACATGAGCCAATGTAAAGCTTAAATAGGTGATTTTCCTTTTGTGTGCGATGTACCACTGCCTGCAGGCCTGTCAAACCAACAAACAACAGCATTGTTTAAAACGAAGTTAGAATTCATCCTCATGGTTACTTCATTGTCATTGTGGATCTATGGGGATCTGTGATCGCTTCTCGCACATTAAAAAAATTACAGCAGAACTCCCTGAAATACCATGAAAGGGTTTGCCACATGACAAAGTATTTTTCTGTAAATCTTAGTGCTGATAGATGAAAGACTATATCCAAGAAGGACTTTTTGTTGACAGTGGAAGTTAGTGGAGGTTTAAATTAGACATTGACATTATCCTGTATGACCATGAGAATGACTTTCATTTCACAGCACTTTCTTTTCATTGTTTTCCTTCTCCTGGATTCGAGATCTTTGTAGGTGCTTCTTTCTGTAGAGGGCCACAAAGTATGGAGGGAGAGACACACTAACACATGGAAAAACCAAAGCAGTAGCATGCTGCATACAGTCCCCATTCTCAGGTGGAGGTTCGTAACAGAGGTCATCACATCACAGTTTTCCTCTAGGTCCCAGTCCTAGAGAGGAAAATATTTCCCAGAAGTAGCACTCCAAAGAGACATCAAAGCCCTGGCGACTGACTGCCAGTCATTGTGGTGGATGGTGCTTTGTACATGATGGTGAATTGTAGTGGAAAAAGAGAGCTAAACTGAGAAACTCAGCTGAACTTGGTGAATCTGTACCAGTCTCATGATGACCTTGAGGTGCTCAATTGCTTTGATGAATTCCCTGATGCAGTCAGTAAGTTTCTCAGCAGACTAAAATAACCTTATTTTTGATACTACTGTTTTTCTGTGGTTCTCCCAAGCTGTGCTCAGTGCATCAGGGTTGGGAAGTTGACCATGAGCAGACTGCAACAGAATAGGCTACAGCAAAGAAGCAGCCAAGCTTAATTAGCCTGAAGTCTCTTGCTTTCAGGGCTCTAGGGGAGCTTTCAAAATCCAAAGGGCTTCTAAACCCTAGACAGAGCCAGGTCTGCATGACCAACATGTGCTTGTTACAGAACAGCAGCAAATGCAAGATGAACAGGCTGTTCACCATCCCAAACTTTGCTTTTCACACCTGAAATCAGGAGGAACTTGTTGCCAAGCTGGAATGTTCTCCCCATTTCTTTCGTGAGTTCCTTTGTACATGTTTCCTTTTGGGGAAGGGACTCCTGGAAAAACTTTCCATGCTGAAATCATGCAGACACAGAAGTCAAGAGACCTTGTTGAAACTCAGCTCTGAGTGGGAGGAGGAGAGTTCTTATATGCTTCACAGTTATCTGCTGGGTGAGACACTTGAATTTCAGAGGCAAAAGATCTGCCCATCATTTTAGCTAGCAGCCAGGAAATGAAGGCATGAAGGGAGCAAGAGAATAGACTGAGAAAAGTTTTACATTTTAGAGAAGAGCTTGATTGAAGGTGTCTTGTTCCTGCCTGTTTTAGTTTTATTCAATTTAATGTATTTGACACTGAACTGCAATGACTTTGCCCTAGTTTTGACCCTGGGCATTAGGTGGAAGCAAAATACTAGTCTACATTGAAAGGTGTAAATTTGAATGCCTGCATATCTATCCTAAATTTTCCCAAAACCAGACTACATCTCTGAACTGCCACCTGCGATGCTTTGATGGTATTTCAGATTTTTGATTCCAATTCAGCAACTTCCTTTCTTTTTGTATCTGAGAGTACAACTAGGGGTGTAAGCTGTTGTTTATGGCAAGTTTTGCAGCTGTTCATGGTCAAATCACTGATGAGTGATGGCCAAAGATTGCGTTGGGGTACAACTGTCTTACATGCTTGTTTGAAAAATGAATTATCTATGGTTTTATGTATTATGAAGATGGCATTTAGCTGCCTAAATTTAACATATTAAGGCACCATCAAATGTATAATTAAACCTTTCCCCCTTTTTTTGTGCTAAGTGTAAGAGGCTTTTGTCTTTGCACTCCTTGTTGGGGAAAGATCCCTGCTAAAACTGCAGGTAGCTTGTAGAAAGAGCTGTGGAGATGATGTACAGAGCAAACTATTACACTTGTGAGCTAGAAGGTCACTTGGTTACCTCATGAGCTTGAAGTCTGAAAATCCTTGACAGGAATATTAGTAGTTGAACATTCCCCATTCAATGGCAGCAAAATAATACTGACAAAAATTGCCGATTGAAAGAGAATTTAGGTAATCCCTAATCCTGTGACCCAGGAAGCAAAAAATCTGTTGATATTAATTTGTTATACACAGGCTGCCTAATCATATTAGGAGAAACAAACAACAGTGCATTGTTCTTCCCTTAATTTAAGCATCTACTTTATCTTAAGGTACATCTGCAAGTACCTAACATCACATACACAACATGCATTTTGAGTGAACTCATGCATTTTGCTTTGATTTTGCCAAATGTTAGTGAAAAGAGCATGGGACTGACCATACTCTGTCAGTTGTTTTGTGAATCCAGTTTATATCTTAATGCTGGGCACAAGGGCTACAAGCCCATGGTTTGTATATGTTTTGTACCTGGTTGTCTGGTTTGACTTTAGAAAGAGGTAAGCTAATCAAGAAGCCAGTTTCAGTGGGATACAGAAGTACTGAGCAAAGGTCAAGCTGTATAAGTTTTGTGTTTCATTGGAGTATTAGTCTGGCATGGTGAATGATTCTCTTTCATGTGTATCACCCTAATATTATTAGTATACCCCTTGTGCAAGTCTTGTGCAAGGAATGTGGAAGGGCTATGATGTTAAAATGCTAGCACTTCCCTAAATGCAGTGTTCTTACATGCAAAGCCCCACTTCTCCCAGAGGTAACGAGTTACAGCCTTTTTCTGACTTTACTGGGGATAAGCTTGCATTGTCTACTGTTACACTGCAGAAAACCAAAGCTTGTCTGCCAGTTGTTGTTCCCAGTGCCTATCTGTGCCTATACAGGAGAGAAGGGATATGCAGCTGGAGGCATGGTGTGCCCTGGCTGGTCCCATACTCCCAGGAGCCCAGACTGGGCTTTTTTAGTCCTCCTAAGGGCAAGGACTGGTAGAAGAGCCCCGTGCTTCCTCCAGCCTTTCACTGCTTCAGAGTTGTTCAGCCCCACTCTCCCCTCAGCCGTGGATTGCAACCCAAGCCCTGAAGTGTAGCTACTTGTCCCCATCCCCTCTGCCAGTTTGCCCACCCTATCTCTACATAGGGAGCTAAAAAGACACAATTTTTTTTTTACCAGCTCCACATTGTATCAGTCCTAATGATGGAGATTTAGGAAGATTTTAGGGTAAAGAGCAATCAAAATAATTATAATACCAGTTGTTTATAAAGACTTAACAGTAAATAAAGAACTTCAAGCCTGCTCTTCAGGTAGTCTGTTGGAGACAGCTGCTTGTAAATGACCCTTTGGTGAGGCTTCTTACAGGGAACCAAAAGGAGAGTGAGGAACTGCCAGTTGAAGCTTTTCATGCTAATCTAATTTTTGTCTTTGAGGCTTAAAACTTTCACAAGGACTGAAAGCTGATATTTATGAGTAGAGCTGGGGAAAGGAGGTTGCTTTAAGCAGCTCCTAGCTTATGACCAACATCTCCAGCTGTACTCTACCAGCTCCATGGAGATTCAGTACTCTGATATTTTTAGAAATAATCACCTCCATATATTTCAGCATTGTTAACCCGAAACCACATTCTTCTCTTTTACTTTGTTTATAGACTTTTCTTTTACAGAAACGAGCTCTTTCCCTTGTTTTCCAAGCAGTGCTTTGGCAATTCAGTGGCAGAATGTGCTGTTGAATTTGAAAGAACATCGCTTTCCGTTAAGTCTTTGTAAAATTGTATGTCCATGTTCTGTTCTGCCTGGAGTACCATAAATCCCACTGATTTTTATGGGATTCAGTGAATGTAGATCTTTGCAGAGTGCTGTAGAGATAAAGAAAGCTCAAAGGTGTAACCAAGGATTTGACCTGTGTAATGCAATAGAAGAAAAGCTATACTGTGCAATATAATAATAAAAGCACAATATATCTCTTGGCAGTGGCAGAACTTGAGCATCAGTACCTTTGATGTAATACCACCGAGGTCAAATAAACCCCAACCATGGCGACCATTTCAAACTACAGAAAAACACTCTGTGGTGAACGCTCATCTCAAGTAACTTTCTTAAATTTTGATAAGAAGAGGTAGTTTAAAGCCTTCATTTCAAGCCTTGCAATACTAGAACTGTTTCTCTTTCTTCCTCCCTTACAGCCAGTTTTCTTGACAACATGCCCTTGCGAAGTTCTGGCAAGCTGAGCATGGAGACCAGAAAAGATGGTGAGAGTACAGCCCCTGCTCCTACCCAGAAGAAGCTCTCCTGCCAGTGCCACCACCACTGCCCCGAGGACTCGGTCAACAGCACCTGCAGGTTTGTGGGATAGATACCTGGTGATGATACATGGGAAAACATACCTGTGGTAGCTCAGCAATCCCAGGTTGGATATCACAGATTTTGTGTAAGCAGTGATATGTAAATGACTGTAAATTTTTCACTGTGTCTAAAAATCAAAAGTAATTTTTACCTAGATATCAGCTGCATGGTTGTTGTGTTGTGTTTTGTTTTGTTTTATTTTGGCATCCACATATTTAGCATTTTAGATAATACTTGTTTTAATGCATTGCTTATGAAATATTCTGGAGGTTGGACTTTTTTTTTAAAGGTGCATGCAGTTAATGAGAAGAGACCTAATGGAGATATATTGAAATGTCAATAAATGCTTATAAATTTATAATCACTCTCAATAGAATATTATTTATTAGAAACCTAGTCTTTGTGTCTGCAGCAGCTGTATCTTTAGGTCCTTGAGGCTTTGGGTTTGTTTATTTTTTGTTTACATGCTAAAAGGAAAACCATCTTGCGGTGAAGCATTGAGTATTTTTGTCTACTAGCAGTACCCTTCTGTTTAATGTTGGGCTTAGAGTACTACGGATTTCTCTTTTGAGTTGGATTCTGCTTCCTCAGGACCTTCTGACTCCTTGGGGGTGAAGCAGGTCCAGATGTACACGAGCTCTTTGAATGCTCAGCACTGGCCTGTGCTGATCTGGCACTGGCTGAAGCAAGCAGAGGTGACTGAGGGTACCTGTGGGGAGACCAAGCTGCTCTTCCCCTACCCAAAAGCAGCTCTTGATGGACACATCCAATTGCTGTTGAATGAAGGTTGAATGAAGCTCTGTCTTGGCTTGAGGGGCAGGTACCATTTGCTTTAGCTGCAGCAAAGTTGAGCTGAGCTCTTCATGTTCCATATGAGGAATTCAAACTTCTCTGCTCAGCTAGAGCAGGTGTGATACTGGGGATTCCAACTATCAACCAGTAAATAGCCTGGTGAAGCTGTGGGAGTCAGAAAAGCATTGAAGCAGGGCACACATGTGAGCCCAGCTGGAGATGCAGTGCTGTTTGAGGTGAGATTGTCTAACATTGTGTCAGCTCTTCAAGGCAGCATATTTAAGAGATAAACAGGGTAAGCTTAAAGTTGCTGATGGTACCAATTGCTTTGTTGGATTTTTGAGTGGGGTTTTGCAGCCTGACTTAATTCTTTTCAGCCTGCAGTTTCCTACCAAAACCTGTCAGTTTTGGTGACAGCTGTAAATACCATTTCCCCTTTCTAACCTCTTCCTACAAGCCCATGCTCCAGCCAGGAGTTAGACCTAACTGCTCTCACATGACAGCCAGTTAAAAAAGCTATAAAACCCCACTCTGATAGCAATTTGCAGATCCCCTGCAGCGTGCATCAGCTGTTTCCTGTTCCTGCCCAGCAAGAGCCACAGCTTTCATATGTGCTGTCTCACACACGGAGCAACAGGGAATTTGCAGATGACTTTTAAATCTGTGAATTAGGAAGCACAAAGGGATCGATGTTAAGAAACTGACTGAACAAGGTTTGTCCCCCAGCTGGGTAGGCCTGCTGTTGCCCGTTGCTTTGTAGGCATCATTGACCTGAAGTGTTTTTCATGGAACTAAGTCCTATTAGAATGGATTTGTGCATTTTCCCTCACTGCAGTACTTTAAAGAAACTCTCTTCAGAGTCTCCTTTACTGTGTCAAATGTCAAACTTTTTTTTAGGTGTTAATGCCCAAGGATAGGCAGTTAAATGGTAATAAAACACAAAATTGTAACCCCTTTTGTCTTCATAATCCTTGAAGACTTCAGGCTTGAACGTTCTGCTTTGCTGCCAGAATTATTTTTTTCCAATTTAGACATCAAGATAATGATTGAAGGTGGAATTTATCCATCAAATATTAATCACTTTTCTGTCCAGTTAGGAGTTTCCTGGAACAGTCAGGAGATTTGCTTTAGATCAACTCTTCTCTCCTGCCCTGTGCTGTCACCTGAGCATTACCCACCTTGCCACTTGCCCAGTGAGCAACAGCATTAGTGAAAAATTCCTGAGGAGTTTGGAGTAATATAAAACAAATTAATTTAAATGCACTGCCTCAGTAATCCTGTTCATGATAGTGGTCATTGCTACAGCTCCCACTGCCTTGGTGTGAGAGCTGCAGTGAGATGTGAAGGACTCAACAACTCTTGTTTTCCCTCCATCTGTTTAATTGTTAGTGTAATAATTCCTTTATAAATTCTCTACTACATAGCTGGAATTATGGATTACAGAGAAAAGAAGGTCCTGACCCTACTGTTGGGAAAGAGTGATTATTAGGTGTCTGATTAGGTGGTTATTATGTATCTGGTTAGTTGGCTGCATAGAGACCAAGTTTCAAAAGGTTTGAGCATGACCAACCAGGTTACTTTCCCATGAGTTTTGGGATCATCCTACTAGTTCAGACAGTAACTTTCATATTGTATTCTGTGTGAATGACTGTTGGCACAATTTTAAAGCACTTGGGGAATCACTGAATGTCTCTATAAAGGAAGTTTCCCCATTTTGAAGTTCAAGGAGTATCAATTGCAGTGTTTGTCTGAAGAATAATCTGACTGCTTCAGATTAAAAGTTACTGCATTAATTGCCTACGTGCCTCAGATGTAGACACTTAAAGCCTTTTGCATTTTATATTTTTAAGAAAAAATTTAAAAATCAAACCACTTGTCAGCTCTATCAGTCTGTTAAGCTTTGGCCTATCTCAGACCTGCAGAGTTTGGACCTGCCAGCTCAACAGGAATGAGCCAGTGTGTTCTGAGGCATCCAAGGGCCTGGCAAAGCTCTGACACCCAGGAAATTCACTGAGTATCCACAGCCAGGACTTGGGCTCTGGAGAGCATCAGCCTCTGTCCTTACCATGGTTCTTATATGCAGTGAAGCGTTTTAGGAGCAAGAACCTCTAAAAGTTCAATGCAAAAGTATTTCCAGCTGTGTTTAAATTAAAACTCTCGGAATAGAATAGCTAGTCCTGTTGCAATCACCATTAAAATTTTCTCATAAAAAGCAGTCTGTCATCTCACACCAAGATTTTTATCTGCTACCACATCTTTATAAAGTATTCACTATTATTTGGTGTTCAGCTTTAAAGTATATATCCGGCCCATAGTACCAGAGGTCTGAATGTTTATATAAAAATGAGGACATCTGGTGGCCATTTAAAATCCTCTCCATAATTGTATTGTAGAAATTCAAAAGCCAATCTTCTTTAACTGCATTTATATCAAATTCTCCAACAGCCTGCTGTGTTCCTATACAGAATTTCCCTTTCTTTATACTTCTGCAGTTTAAGTCCAACAATACTTCAGAGAGCTAAGGATAACATTGCAGCTTAAAAGGCAGGATGTCTCACTGTTTAAGCAGAAAGGCTGTAGTTCTAGTTAGAGTGTACTTTAAAAAATGGGGCAGTCCCATTCACAGTGAGCACAGTGAAGTTTTGGAATACTTGTTACAGGGTGAGCTCGTCAAGGGTGGGTTAATGCCGAGGTGTAGCAAAAGGGGGCCAAGCCAGGAGCTGAGGCTGATATCCTCACTCACCAGGACCCCATTTCCCCATGGATATGTGAACACAACAGGCAGAGACAGCTCCTTCAATAGCCCTTCCCATGGCTAGAGATAGGCACACCTGTACCACTGCTCAGGGGTTCTGTGGATGGGGAAAGAGGGGTCACAAGTGGGGCCACTCTGGGCAGTCTAAAAACATTACTGCACTCAAGGCCCTGACAGTTAAAACCTTTAGAGAATTCTCTGCTTATAAAGGGTGTGTTAAACTGCTGCATGTGGAAACTTTACTCTTCTTTCTGAACATCTGTGCTATTCATGGAAGGCTTTCAGTAAAGAAGGTCAAAGCTGCTTTGAACACAACCAGGACCTTGTTTTACTGTTCAAGTTTTCTGTGTTCAAAGTGAATGCACGGACAGTTGTGTCTAATCATAATTAATTGCATATTTGAAAACATGGTGTTACGTCTAATTGGCTTTGACTGTAATGGGATTGCAGTAAAGGCAGAGGCTAATTAGGTGCCTTGTCGCACTCTATTTTCATGCACAAATAAATGCTGACAGCTTTAAAGATTGGGCTGATAAAGTTTAAGTTCCTGTGTGTTGATTCCTAGATTATATTTCTGCCCAGCTGTGTCTTTGGTTAGCTAAAGCAATAAAATAATTAAGTTGCTTTTTCAGTATTACCAAAGGTGATAACTCACTCGAGATGTGTTATTTTCATTCTCTTGTTCTTCAGATGATATGACTGATTATTTTTTTTGTAATTTGGTACGTAGAAGAAAAAAGACTGACAGTGGCCAAAGCACTGATTTTAATCAACTTTAATTTTTAGGGAAAAGCTGAATATTTTCTGATAAAGGAGCTATGGTGAAATCCTAAATGTTAGCCTTTCAAATTTTTAATGTTTATTTTGAAATTTTCTCCTTCATACAGGAAATTTTTTGATCATTTTTCAAAGAGCACAGGGACTTGTCATGTTTCTTTGGATGGAACTGAAAAGATGCTCTTGCTCTTTCTATTATCAAAATGAGGAATATAAATAGGAGGAGTGGAAAAAAGTAATAATACTTGTATGGACTCATTTGAAATCAAATTAAAGACAAGGAGTCTTTTCATCAAGTTATGAAAGTTACCTGTCTCTTTGAATGCCTTGAATGAGGGAAAGGAGTTGTTTTTCAAAGTTAAGTGTTGGCATCCCTGGCTGTGTCACACACTCACAGAGCTGGATGGGAAATCTCCAGCAGGCAGGTTTGGGTCGCTGAGGAATCACATCTCCTGTGAGAAATGGCTGCTGGCCAGTGGGGACACCTGTGTGAGCAGATGCAAAGCTGTTGGCCTTGGTTCCTCTCCTGTGGCACTTAGCAGAGGTCTGAGTTAAGATCCCTCCTTTCTTTGTGGTAATCTCTAATTGTAGCAGCACTTTCTCTATCAGTGTCTGTCAACGTTTCACTATTAACACCCTTTATTTTCCTGGCATTTGACTTGGCTGTAAGAATTCACTCTTGGCAAATATGAGACATAGTAATTCTGTGCTTATTGGTGATCACATCCAAAGTGAATTTAATCACTCCCCTGCACCATACTCTAGTAAGATGGTGCTTCAGTTGAGGAGATTACTGGATATGTATCCAGTAACAGCACTTTGAATTCCTTCTTTGCACACCATTTGCAGAATAAAATTAGACAAAATTGGAATTCACATTACAGATTTAAAGAAAATAGCAGTTCTATACTATTCTTTTTTCTAGGAAGTAGAGAATAGGTTCTTCATACTGCTTTGCAAGTATCAGTGATGTAACGATGTTTCTGTAGTCACCAAAATAAACATAAAATTGGAGACTGTGCACACATCTCTGACTTGTTTCTTACTGGCTATTAGTAAGAGCAGTTTCATTTCTACCCTAGTGAGGTGTGAGGTGGGGTAATCAATAAAACAGCAGGGGTGTGCCCTGCCCTTTTCTAGCAGTGTGTCGTCCATCTGATATCCTGTGAACCAGGAGAACAGGTCAGGGGCGAGAGAGGGGAAGCAGGAAGCAGCAGAAAGATTCTTCTTTCTTTTCGGAAGAGTCCCTTCTCCCTCTCACCCAAGCACCTCAGAAATTCTGAAAAAGATAATGGGTTCTTACATTGCATGAAAACTGTTTTTTGTTTGGATTTTTCTTAGAGCTAGAGACAAGCAGTACCAGCGTTTATTCTGCTCAGCAATGATATTTTTTTCTCTCACTTTTCCTTCATTATTCTAAAGTCTGTAAAGAGCATGATTTATTCTTATTTTTGGTGCTTTATAACTTTGTTTTGCTCTACCCAAATTAATTTTTTCTTTGTAAATTTGGAGTAAAGTTTTTAGAGGGACTAAAGTGCATGAGGAGCCTGAATTTAATTTTCAGAAGTGAGCTAAGAAACAGAGTCCCATATGACAAGTCAGAAAAATACAATTTAAACCACTGTCTTTCTGTTTCTTTTTCTCCCTTTTGCAAACAATTTGACTTTTCCTTCCCCTGCTTTTCTTTGATGAACCAAGAGTTTTGGGTATTTTTGCTGGGGCCTGTTAGCTGTGGAGTCCATTTTTGTGTTTTGTTTGATAGCAATTTATTTTTTGGTTGCTCTGTCCCCCGGGTCAAACTTACTCATTACTTTGAATCAAAGGCACCATGCAAACAAATAAAATCTAATCTAATCTAATATTCTACTCTAATGGATTCCTTACAGTCTCTCTTAGCAATCCTATTGTTCCTATCTTTTCAGCTCAAGCAATGACATCAAGGTGGTTGTTGCCCAGAAGGGTTACTGCCTCCTTTGCCTCACTCTAGGTACAATGTCAAGGAAGGGTAGAAGTCATCACTGACTTCTTGGAGAAAGTAATTTGTAATGTGCAATTGGTTACTTTTCAGACCCAGAAATCAGTAACCCATGACAGATTATTATTTGCAGTAATAAGCTTACTGTGGCTAGACCCTGCCCCCCTAATATGAAAATATGCCACAGAAAATGTTTGACATGATCCTGTGCAGCATCTCTTGCTTGTGTAGCTAATACTTAGAAATTGTGTTTGTCTCTTAAATGTGTAACTGTGGCTCTCGTTTCCTCTATCTTCATTGCCTTTGCTGCTGGAGCTCTTCAGACTCTTGTTTCATTCAAGTAAGGAGCAAATCATCTGAAATTTTACTGTGTTTAAGTTTTCTAATCTTTTTTTCTTTTTATTTCCTTGTTTTAACTGAGTTTGCGTCTTCTCTTCTGAAAAATACTCATTGCACATAATAGCCAGTGTTATTTTCCTCAGCAAATAACAGAATATTTTATTTTTGTGACCTAAATGTCTTAAAGAGTTTTTTCTTTATTTTTTGATCTTCTTCCTGCAAATCAGTCAGTTTTTGTTTCTTACATATCCCCCTCAGAGTGCTGAGAACTTAGTGTACAGCGGTCTCAATAAAATGCAGCCACCCTTTCTATGCCCTCCACTCCCTCTTTCCATAGCATTCAGGCATTTGACCTTCATCAAGGAAGGACATTTATCACCCGCACCATCTAGCCATCTGTTAGTGTACTTGCCCTCCCTGGTGCACGTTCCTGTAAACAGGAGCATTATGGATCACTTCAGGCTTATAACCCAAGTAAACATCTCTGAAGGGTGTTGATGATAACTCAAGGACTCATACACAGGAGTGTTGCAGTTCATAATGTAGTTAAAACAGGAATCACAGATCACTCTTGGTTGTATTTTACATTTAGTATCTCCAAAGTGTTTCTTTCCTCAGGTCTCTACCGTGGTGCTAATATGGGTGCCTTGTTCCTGCCCTCAGGGCAGAACTTGTGCATCACTCAAGCGTGCGTTGTGTGGGTTTCCAAAATCTAAACACACTGGTGACCACAGGCAGAGACCTGGGGGGGTTTTAGTGGGCTTTAGGCTGTGAAATGTTGCAAAGGTAAGTGCACACTCCGAGGCAGAGCCTCCTTTGTGTGTGCAGGAGCTGGTCTGCAGCAGCCCCAGTGTGTCCATTTGTGAGTGGCAGATTTGCTGGGCAGGGGGCAGAGTTTAAGACAATATTCAACAGCACATTTTTCACCTCAGTGCCTTCTCCTGATTCATTCTTTCCAATCCACAGCACCGATGGCTACTGCTTCACCATAATAGAAGAAGATGAGTCTGGTGGACATTTAGTCACCAAGGGGTGCCTTGGATTAGAGGGCTCAGACTTCCAGTGTCGGGTGAGGAAGTATTTTTTGCCAGTGTCGCTTGAATTTTAATAGTTTTCAATTAAAGTGCAGTCAAAAGACATTGCTGTGTCCATGTTTTTCACTTCTGTTCATTTGGCAGATAGTTGATCTGGATTGATTACTGAGGAGAGTGCTTTTGTATCCCCAAGAGATGATACTGTAGCTCCTCCTAATAATGACGACTCATGTTTTTGGTTTTGGCACTGATGCTACTAGTAACATTCCCACTCAGAGGAAGTTTGGATTTAGAGAATTGCAGTCTTAACTCCTCAAATCTCCATGCTAGCTAAAGCTATTTAGGATATTATGTGATGGACTGCAATAACATCTATGTCTTACATGCACTTGCAATTTGGTTTGAGATTTTTGGTGCCAGATACTCCCTTCAAGTACAGTGATCACCTGATGGAAAACAAGTATCACTACAGTAATGGAAGAGATGTGGAAAATGGAGCAAGGTGGTTCTAAGGTGGTTGCCTTTCCTCATGTTAACCTTAAATGGTCTTGAATGAGTACAGGAATGGTTTAATCATTATGGCTAATGGACGGTATTTTATCCAGCTTCCCATGAAACCAGAAGCTGCAGCTAAATTAGTCCATTCAGCAATTCCTGCTTCCAGCATCCTGGCATACCTGTTTTAGGTACCCATATTAACTCATTTTTGGTCTAACTAATGGATGTATGTGACTTCCACTTTTCTGACTTGCACCATTAGAGAAAGTCAGTCCCTTCTGCAGCATTAAGGCACCAACAGGAGTAAGTTAGGAGTGAATTAATGTCTCAATTACCTGGATGAAATATTGCTGGGAGTGCTTGTTGTCAGAAATCCTTACTCTACATATCCTAGAAATTCATATCAGATTGCAGTCCAGCTAACAAGCACATCTTTCAGGTGCAGGAATGAACATGTACATTTACATGGGTAATGACTTACTTTCTATCAAATTTTTTGTTGCAGGACACTCCTATTCCACACCAAAGAAGATCTATTGAATGTTGCACAGGCCAAGATTACTGTAACAAACACCTTCACCCTACGCTGCCACCACTGAAGAATCGAGGTAAGGGAACAAAATCCGGTCCTAAGCTGACCTTTTCCTCCTATTGATCTTTGTGCCTTAAGGAGAAACAGAGCCCAAACTGAAGGACTCCTATCCAAATGCACGTGACTAGAGAGATAAATGGCATTAAAGAATATCTGTCCTGCAGGGTGTGTGGAATGGTGCTGATGCTTGCTGGTATTTCTGTTGCACACATGCAGCGAACACGAGATGCATTAGAGTCGCATGATGCTGTCCTAGCTGACCTGCTGAGCCATCAGAGATCATCTCAAAGACCTAGGCTGGTTGTGGCAGAGGAAGACTCTTGCTGTGTATTTTTGTTAGCCTGATAATAAAATGGAATCCTCTCTCCAGTACGTGTAACACGCATTACTGTCATTCATAACTCCACTCAGTTCAAGTTGACACAAGTCTGTAAGTTTTTCTCATTTGCAAGACCTGGTCATCCACTAGAACAATAATGACTCACTAAAGTGTATTTTTTATGAGAACAATGTAACTGAAAATAGAATGTAGAATAAGAATTCACACACTTAAAAAAAAAAAAATCTAAAATAAGAGCAAATGGACATGTATTAACTTAGATGCTGAGGCAAAGTTTTAGAGTTTTTGTTTGTTTGTTTAAACATCACTTTCTAAAAGCTGGTAAAACTATGTCTGTCTGGGTGTCCAGAATACATTTTATAGATCTGCATTCCTAAGTAAGTGTAAATTCATCCATAATAAACTCTTGGCATCAGCAGGAATTGTATTAGTCAGCATCGAGTCAGTTCAGAGTTCAGAAGAATTTATAATCGCAATGTTCTGTGTTGAAGATCCAGATCAGTGCACAGATGCACTCTTAATTTCACCAACAGCAGATACTTACACAAATGCATGCTTCACTCATGTAAGCTGTTCCCTTCAGGCCTGTGAAGTTCTGCACAGATGGGCTGCAGAGTCAGGCCTTTGGAGAGTAGTATGTAAATACTTCACTGTTTATTAGCAAGGCATTAAGGCAGTGAAACCTCATAAAATTCTGAAGAGTTATGTACTACTTGGTTGGTTTATTTAATTTCTAAAGGTTCTTTGGACTGAGAGAGAAGCTCCAAATGCAGTCAATATTTGTTCACACTTAGTCTTTCATTAAATATCAGTTTGGAAAACATGGCCATGATTTCTTCTTGCTACTGGCTGAGTTTATTCTACATTAGGACTACTTAAAAGTTCTGAGTCAGTGCGTAACACTAGACATCCATCTTATTAAGATTTTAGTTATTTGGCAATTCTGTCTGCTACTTATACAGAAAGCAATGAACCAAGTTTTTGGTAGTGACAGAAGTTGTTTGGATCGATGTTGGGTTTGTTCTGTGTGTATATAGGGTAAATAAAATATTGCTTGGAAACCATGGTGGCAGACCCATTCATTAAACAGCAGAGAGAATATTTTTTAAAGAAAAATTTCAGAGAGCTGGAGCAGGGTTCTAGATGTTCTGTTTTGCAAAGTTGACTCTTAGTATGACAGACAAAAGGTGATGTAGTCACTCAATATACTCAGATTTTTTTTTAAATAAGCTCTCTCACTACCAGCATCCTGACATTGTTTTGTAGAAATGCATTTCAGGAACTGCTTCAAGAAATTTGGCTGAACAGAGCTGAAATCATCACCTTTACTAAAGCCTTAAGTTAATATGTCATTCTCAGTGCTGAGCCCATTTTAATTTGTTGCTGCTGTATCTTAGTGTGAAACCTCAGAATAAAAAGCCATAGTTTGAACGGCAGAGCCTCACTGCAAATATGTACAAATACTGTGTACAAATACATGCTACTGCCAGTGCCCAGTACTGTGACTGTGATCATTGTTTCTACTGGAAGCATTTAGATTAGGCGGTGATTGTCTGAGTGATGTTAGAATTGTATATAAAATTTAAGTATTAAATAAATTGTATATAAAATTGTATATAAAATATAATTGTATATAAATTTAATAAAATTAATTGTATATACAATTTAAAACTTTAAGTACAGAGAAAGAGAGTTGAACTTAAAAACAGGCTTTTTGGAATAACCTTCTGGCCTTCAGTGTTCCATGAAAGATACGTATGCTCCTCAGCATCTAAAATACAATCAGAAATTTGTCTTTTGATGAACTCAAATCTGAGGTGATACCTCATGGGAAACAAAGTCTAGGGAGAACATGAAGCTGCAGGTCAGAGGCTGTTGAACTGAAAATTGACCTATGCATCAAGGTAACAGCTACAAAGTCGAGTGACTTGTGCTCTGTAAGTGCTTTTCCAGGCCTAGTATGTGCTGCAAGGCAAGATTTATGCCACACCCTATCCTTCTCCTCTCCCCCTGGAAAGAAAGGAGGACCACATGCGTGAAAGTGAGAGCTAGAAAAATTAACACTGGTCAAAGCAAGACTTGTTAAGTAATATGGAAGAAACAACAGCTAAACCTAAGTTTTGAGCTCATCTTGGTGCAGAACTAGCAGGATAAAATATCCCAGAGAAACCATTAAATCTGTGTGCCAGCTATACATCTGTCTTATTAAGGAAATGAAAGTCATAATTGGGTCTGATATAACACCTCTGCTTTAAACAATAAAAGATATTCCTGGAAATCCTAGCGAAAGCACAGGCTGAGACCAGTCAAAAGAAGAAATATGTCTTTACTGATTTAGAGCCTATATAAGCAGAAGTGGTGGTGCCACCGTGTCTGGCTCCCTGCCTGTATAGCTAGTGATGAATGGGCAAGGGAATGATTGGAGGAATGATGGGGTTTGATGTGTGCACACAGTCTCCACGCCTCAGATTTCACTGCCGTTTTTACTTGGATAACTGTAACATACTGAACTGAAGGGACCTGGGGTGGGAGGAGAACCTCCTTTCCCTTTGATATGCTGACTTCTGAACCTTCTGGGTGGCATTTTCAATGCGCTCCTCAGCATGGTCCCACTGATGACAGTGAGTGAAACGAATGGTGGAGGAGGGGGAAATTGCAGGAGAATAACAGAGAGGCAGCTTGGTCTCCCCGAGCTCCCTGCTGACACCAGCCTGCACCACTGTTTTCCTACAACATGGAACTGTTAATGTGCTCTTTGCTGGGCTTCACTGTTATCAGCCAGCCAAGGTATGTGAAGAACGTTCCCAAACCTACCATGTGTTTGTTTTGTGCTTCCCACACCATGCTCCCGGTAACCGCTCACTGCTGCCTCCATGGAAGCTGCTGCTTATTCTCATAACCCTGCTGCTTGGCACCTTGCAGTTTCAAGTCACACAGCAGTAAATGGCACTGGACTTCTTAAAGAACAGAGAACCTCCATCATGTAAACTGGCACTGACCAGGATCCACCACAGTGCTCACCACAGAGCCCACAAGCACGTCTCTAGGCAGACTCACAGCTGAGCTGCCCCATCCATCCTCCTGGTCAAATAATGCAGGGTAAGGGACGTTTGTCCTACTACTCTGTGGGGATCAGCCTGGGCTGGAGGAGCAGTAGTAGAAATCCAGCCTGGCACAGTGCAGCAGGACAAACAGACACTGCTGGTGTAAGGATGGGGGCTTGCATTTAATCTTGTGTTGTCCGCACACATGCCAGCAGGTTTATGAAGCCCTCAAGTTAGCAAGCAAATGAAATCCTGCCAGAATGCTTTAAAAACACAGGAAGTGTTTGAAAGGTAGGACATTAGCTCACTTACCATCAGTATTGCCTCTCAAATAGCCAAATAAATAGAAAGGCGTATGGAACTTACTCTCCCCTCCTGTGAGAGCCAGTTGCACACCTGTGCTGTGCACAGTGAACCACTGCTAAAGCTGTGCCACTGTCAGCGTGAGGGACACCACCCACCACAAGAGGGTCAGCTCTGCATCTGGTCAAAGTCTTGTCAACTGCTCCCAGCAAGGAGATCAGGACATGTTCCTTGATGTCTTTCATGCTTTCCTTACACTTGCTTCACATAATTACATTTGAATTCCCAAAGAATTTTGCAGTGTTGGAGCCTGAAGTTCATCTGAGAGCTACATAGCACTTCCAAAATGCCTTCTGGCCTCTGGGAAAACAAAACTGCATTTATTTACTTTCCTGAATGGCAGAAGGCCATTAGAAACATGGAATATAAGCACCATCCATCTTGTCATACTCTGTGAAGTGGGAGAAACCTTGCTATGGACGGTTATCCGAGTTTCTCCCAGGTGTAGAATGCCACTTTATGGTCTCTGTGCTCTGCTTATTCATCTCATGGGCTGTGACATCTGAAACTGTTAAAACCCACACATTTTAGAGGGAGGTGGTGGCTGACACAGGCTGCTTACAAAGCACAATCCAGAGCCCTCAACCCTGCTGAGCTGCCAATGCCTTCAGGGGAGCTCTGGATTCCCCAGTGGGCTCTCAGTTTCGATCCACATCCCACTTGGAGTGGCAGGCCAGGGATAAATCTGCTGTGCCAGGCAGAAGGATGGGCTCGAGTGTTTTCCTGATAGACATGGTGTCAGTGTCCCCTTTCAAAGGCATCAGCCATGTCCTGAGTGTTTACATTGTCAGTGCTCCTGGAGCAGGTAATGGCAGGTTAAAACATGACAGTGTGATCAGGAGGTGTGTTGGTAGGTAATCTCTGTTTGTAGTGGAAAGGGGAAGGAAAGAAATTGTTTGTGAGAAAAACAAAAAAAAGAAAAAAAAAAAAAAGGAGAAACTGGATCTTTAAAATAAAAAGTCTGAGAGTAAACTAAGAGTCCCTTAGGAATCTCCTGGTCTCATTACCCTTGTAAATCTGAAACATAATAATGTCGTTCCAGGACCAGTCAATAAGGATAGATTTCTTGCATTCTCCAATGTTTCAGGCATTGGAGTGAAGGATGCAAGACAGCCAGAACTTAGAAAACATGGCCCTCATTTGCATTATCCAATTATTGGAAGGATGGTTTATGTATGTACATGCCAAAATACTGTAATTTTGAGAGTTTGGGTGGCAGGAGAGGTTAAAAAAGAATAGAACTGGATGTCGTTGTTTTTCAGCAGAGAAGCATGCATGAAGGTCAGACACACTTGCCTGAGCTGAGAATTCAAATTTGGAGATTAATGTTATGCTTTAAAGGAGAATACGAGTCTTGTATGTTTTGCCTGAGTGAGGACTGAGAAAACAAATGGGCTTTTGGAAGTGTCAGTTCTGTCCTGATCAGTGAGGGTCAAAGAGGAAGCCCACAAAATGCCTGAGGAATCCAGGGGTATCCTGTTCAGGAATTACAGGAAAAGAGTGGAAATGATCTTGTGCTCAATGCACTTCTGACATTGACTTTTAACCACCTCCCTTTCTAAATTTTCCACCTTTCTTGTTTTTTAACATCAGATTTTGCTGAAGGAAACATTCACCACAAGGCCCTGCTGATCTCAGTGACTGTTTGCAGCATCCTTCTGGTGCTTATCATCATATTCTGCTACTTCAGGTAAATAAGGAATATTTTGGCAGCTTGTTAATGTTCTTCCCAACATTTATCTTTTCGTCGATTTAAGAATTTGAAAAAAATAAACGTGGACCTTAAAGAAAAGAAAGGAGAAACTGTAATTTTATCATGAGAAAAAAAATGTGTATTTTATTCACGCTATTCACAGGTATACCTGTGTGATGTATTCGATACAGAATCTTTCACTCAACATCCTAAAAAGCCATTCAGGTAGAAGCACAGGTTATTCTTTACTGAGAAGGCTGAAGGACTAATTTTATAGGGAAATTTTTATGAGGCAGTTATATCTAACACTTCTGAATTTGTTTATGTGATGAAGAGCTGATCATAAAAAATAGAAGACAATACAGGAATGTCAGTAAATGTGTCTAGAATGTTGTCATAATCTACATACATTACATTTGAATAATTTGGCACATTTTTTACATATTCCCAGATTCCATGACCTTACCTCCTCTGGCTCCTAGAAATGCCCTGCAGACAGTGAAATAAAGTTACTTGGTCGGTGTTTTAGACATGTTTAAGTTTCTGAAAGGAAAACATTGTGCTGCTTTGCAAATTTACCCCAGACTGCATGGCCTTTGAGTGTTATACTTAAGATTTTGATGCTGAAAACTGTTGCTAAAAATAAAATAAAAAATTTTGGCCAGTGAGTCCAGTGTATTCCTCAGGGAAGCAGTAAAAGCTGTTAGTCTATAAATGTAGGAAATATGAAGGACATGTGCATTATTCATTGCACGCGTGTTCATTGTATTCAAAACTCATTTTGCTTTCGTGTAAAACGTCAGATACAAACGCCAAGAGACGAGGCCCCACTACAGCATCGGGCTGGAGCAGGATGAGACCTACATTCCCCCTGGAGAGTCCCTGAAGGATTTGATCGAGCAGTCCCAGAGCTCAGGGAGCGGTTCCGGGCTCCCTCTCCTGGTAAGGAAGCAATACTGTTTTAATGCACATTTCAAAGGCAAAGATGTGTAGAGGGAAAAGAGGCACAAAAAATACATTTACATGTTATCAGTTGTTATTTTAGATTTGGTTGGTTTTGTTTGGTTTTTTTTTTCTCCAACAGAAAGGACAAGGATTTAAACTGGAGAACAGCTGTTTTAGAAGCAGGGGACTTTTATCATTTGAACTAAGCCAAAAAAGGTTAGGGTTTTTTTTTCTACCTCAGTTCATTTCTTATTTTAGGTGCCATAGAGCAGGCTAAGAGAGCTCATGGAAATACATCAGGATTTTCTCCAGTGTACAGGACAGCACCTGGCCCACTGATCTTGTTTTCTTCCTTTGTATGTGCTACACACAGTAGGGTTTCAAACACTGTCACATTGCCTTTTTCTAAAGGGAACTGTAACTTGTCAGACTTGGAACCTTTTCATTTGTAGGCTTCACTTTGCATTCAGAATTCAAGATTTGTTTTTTTTTTTCCCTGTAGTATGGCAATCTCAAAGGTTAAAGGCACAGGGATGGAGTTTGTGATTAATTCTGAACAGACTCCAGGATTGCTAGGCCTGCTGAAAAGGCAGAATGTCCTGTGGCAATATAGTTCTGTTCACCAGGGGATTTTGTTTCTGGGGATTATCACTGGTAGAAAAGAATTGGTAAAAAAGCTACGTTACTAATTTAAAATAAGCGCCTCTGAGAAATTGGAGTAGATTTCATTTTTATTTTTCAGAGTGGATACATCTCTCCTGTCTTCCAAACCTATTCATTTGTAGTGATGCTACTACTGTAGGTGTTGTCCAGTTTCCAAGCACCATGTAGTGTCTGTCTGGTTTTTTTCCCAACATATTTTTAAACACCCTAAATAAGACATTAAATGGGAATTTTTATATTTCCTTAAAAATGGAGCAACAGGCTGAGTTTGTTCTTGGCTTTAAGAAAGCTCTGTCGTATCCCATACCAATGTCCTTCTAGCCCCCATGGAAAGGGATAGATCTTGTGTGCGGTTTTGGACCGTTCCTAATAAGTTGCCAGTTGATTTAATTCTGAGAGATCCTTCCTTTATTTTTGCTTTGACTTTTTTGGGAGAGGTTCTTTATCATTTTATGGGGTTTTTTTTGCATAACACCACATCAAGGTCTTTGTTGTTCCAATGACAGAAAAAAATGTAGTAATTTAGAGCAAATAAATTTAAATAAGAATAAATACAAGGAACTTGGTGTACTTTTCTGAGGGGATGTGTTTCCAGCTGTGCCACTGCCCCATGAGGCAGAAACCATCCACACTTCTGTCAGTCCACTTCTCTTAAGCTTTGAGACCTTTCAGCCGCTGGACCAAGCATTTTCCTCCAGGAGCTCTTCCCCCCCATCTGCCCTTGCTTACCAAAAATACATGCAATTGTTTCTATAGGTAGTGATTTCAGGTGGAAGGGAGGAAAATGGGTCTTGTACTTGGCAGTAGATGTTTGCTGCATTTCCCAGACAGCTACAACCACTGTGAGCTCACAAGAGGTATCACTCTCTGGGCCCATACCTGAAACAAATGTATAGAAAATGCCTGGCAATAATTCTCCAGTCTTTATCGTGCAAGAGCTTATTTTTAACACTATTTCTTATGCAAAGACTGAAACATCCAGGGTTATAATTTTAGGAAAGTAAGATGCAAATTTAATGCAACATGTCACCTTATGCTAACCAGTAATGTTTTTCTTCTGTGTAGAACATTTATTCTAACGCTTACAAATATTATACTCAAAACAAGCATTAGCCAGGAATTTGTCAGTATGATGACTTTCAGCAAGCGTTCTTTCTCCTGACCTGTCTGTACCTCTGGTAGAAGAGTTTGCTGCAGGTCAAGTGCTGCAAAATGGTCTGTGTGAAGAGATTACAGAACTACAATTTGGTCTCTACCTTCTCACACATTTTTTTCATTATTTCCCTTCCATTGAACTTTGCTTTTCAAGGGACTGAATCTGAGCCATAGGTAAGAATTCTCTGTTCAAAATATTAAATTTACAAAAGGTTGGTCTGTCTAAATTTTCATCTGCAGTAGCTGAACACGTTTAGCTGAATGCCAGGAAAGTAGAAATAGTTGGTAATTGGATTGTTTCCACTCAGAGAGACGAAAGAAAAGGTCATGTAACCTTACCTGGCTGCTTACAGAGCTCAAGCAGCAAAATACACAGATTTAAAAAGAAATAAGAAACCTCCAGCCCTACTCAGTGTAAATAACTCACAGGAGCACATCATTCAGCTTGCTTATGAAATCAGTTCAGCCAACAATTTTGATTAACCTATTTGTTTTAGAAATCGTAATTGGTTTATGATTCAAGAAGGAGCTGAATTCCTTAAAATAAAATAAATTGTTCATAGGAAATCATTTGACCAGTTCTAGCGAGACGAAACCAGGTTAAGGCCTTTCACATAGTATTCTGCCGCCTGAAAAGCCATAACAGAAATGTGTTTTTCATTTTCCTAATGGAATTTAATAAGGAACTTTTCATCATTAAGTATTGTAATTGCATGTACTTTATGATGCCATTACATATATTTACACAAATTAAGTTATTTGATGTAACTACATTATTGTTCAGGATGCATTTTTTAAATGGGCAAAATAGAAAGCAACAATGCTAAAATGACATTACAAAATGTTACAGCAAAATTCCAGTGTAATATAACTCTTGTTCAATCACTATATGAGAGTATAAAAGATAAATCAATTTTGAAAAATTAAGGCTAATCTCTGTTGTTGGCTTTCACTGATGTTAATCAAAAATAATGGCACTGAAGCTACCATCTTGGATGTCTAATAATACTGTGCAGGACTGGAAAAATGGAATTCTGTTTAAATGACAAAAGAAGAAAATGGGAATATTTGAAATAGCTTTACATAAATACCACTGTATATTTTACTTCTTAAAATTGTCCAATATGAAAACCAGTGGTTTACTTAAAAAATGAATGATGATGACCTAATAGGTTCTCTCTTTGGATGCACGTTCATGCTGCAGTGGGGTTGTGGCCGTCCTGCTTGGCATTACCAAACTGGTGGCTTCCACCGGACCACCCAAGTATAGCAGAGGAAGCAAATGATTTAAAAAATCAAGTTTCGCTCATTTCTGTCTGCTGAGATTGCAAAAATAATTTGGATTTCGTGAAATTACTGTGATTTCATAGGGATTCATTTAGAGCAGTTAGATTCACTTGCTACATTAAACTACTGGAGGTTTATATCTGGATCGTGGCAAAACGGAGCAAGAGGCCGCGAATTTGAATTTATCCAGATTTTTCAGTTGCTCAGGCCAGATGAAAATATCCTTGCATTGGTGGCAATATTCTTTCAAAATCTTACCAGGTCCTAGCAGACACAAATTCATTAGATGTGGATTGAACTGACAACGCTGTAGCACAGGAGGGTGACACTTTAATCTCCTGTTGTACGTAGGGTACAGCAGAGTCAGCCACCAGCACCAGTGAGTGGCTTTGCAGCATCCACTTGCACTTTTATTTGTGAACTTAAGGACATGCTTGAATCTGATGTGATTATTAGTCTCCATTTGTCCAAGATTTTTTGTGGCTGTAAAGGCTTGTTAAATATAGAGGCAGTCCGTCATCCTTGTGAAGTGTCTCTCTGCAGTGCTGCCATGGACATTGATCTTGCAATACCCATGATTTTAGCCTTAGCTCACAGTACAGCCACTGACAAAGCTGGCACAGACCCTGGAAAGCTGTTCTTCCAAATATTTTTTTGGGGAAATTGCTTTTTATTAACATGTAATTATGATTATTAAAATCAATGTAAGCACATGTGTTTTAACCCTGTAAGCTGTGGTAAGTAGTGGTTGAGGTTCCTAACACCAAATGTATGTTTTGAAATAATTAGGCATGGCAATCTCAAGGAAGGTGACAGGAAGTATCACCCTAAAAAAAGCCCAAAAGAAGTAATTTTGTAATTTTGCTAGTTGTGGAGCTCTTAATAGGCTTTTGACTCTTGTGAGCCTTAGCCTCGAGTCTCAGCAGTGTTGACTATGTAACAAACATCCCAGTCCTAATTAAAATGTGTTTTACCTACCACTTTGGAATTTGGACTGCGTTGAGGTGATCAGGAGTGTTTTCTGTCAAAACTTTTCCAAAAAATAAGGAAAAAAATTCCACCAAATGCTACATCCTGCAGAAAAATAAAAAAAATTCAAGGTGTGGGGTAAACGTTTCCTTTACACTGACTGATGTAGTTTCTTGAGAGACCAAGCTATATCTTAAGTATGCATGGAAAGGCTTCTCTGTAGTAGTGGGCGTGTCCTCAGCAGCAGTGTGTCCTGGAGAAGATGGGAAGCATCTGCACTTGTGGAGGGTTGCTGAAATCCACGTCAATGGCTGCATATTCCACTCTCTTCTGGGCTGGCGATGTGGGAGGCAGACACAGAAGGAGGGAGGTGAACACAGAGATTTCCACTGAGCAAGGTCTAAGATCTGCCTTGGCATTTCACAGGTTCAAAGGACCATTGCAAAACAGATTCAAATGGTGAAGCAGATTGGAAAAGGTCGCTATGGAGAAGTCTGGATGGGAAAGTGGCGTGGTGAAAAGGTAGCAGTGAAAGTGTTTTTTACTACAGAGGAGGCCAGCTGGTTCAGAGAAACAGAAATCTACCAGACTGTCCTGATGAGACATGAAAATATTCTTGGTGAGTGAAATGAAAGAGAATTATTTGACAGTGAACAGGTTTTTAAGATTAGCAATTTTGTATTTGCTGTTATCTGATGTCCTTTCCAATGTGCTTTGTTTCCTTCTGTGCTCTGCAATTAGCCACCCAGTGCTTTTCAAAGGAAAGTTGTTTAAAGGATTACTGAAACATACATAAAAGTTACAAAATAATGGGGTTTGGGGGTTGTTATTCCAAACACAACATGTCTTTTTTCAGCCACTGGTATATCCATATCTGGGCTTCCGAAAAGACATTAAAGGCTAGAGGTGAGGCACAGTTGCATGGAAGTAAGATGAAAGGAACTAAGTACTTTATTAAAATAAAACTACTGAAATGGATGACAGTCCAGAGTTCTGAGCAGTCAAGAAAAAAAACCCATGAGAAGTATTAATTTGAAAATATCTTTTTTTTTTTTATTCTTTTTGAAGGATTCATTGCTGCAGATATTAAAGGCACAGGATCTTGGACCCAGCTGTATCTTATCACTGACTACCATGAGAATGGCTCACTTTATGATTATCTAAAATCTACTACCTTGGACACAAAAGCCATGCTGAAACTGGCTTACTCCTCTGTCAGTGGCTTGTGCCACCTGCACACTGAGATCTTCAGTACTCAGGGCAAGCCTGCTATTGCCCACCGTGACCTAAAGAGTAAGAATATCCTGGTGAAAAAGAATGGCACCTGCTGTATAGCAGATTTGGGCTTGGCTGTTAAATTTATCAGGTGAGCGAAGTGAGGGGGCTGAGGAGAAGTTAATAAATCAGGTACAAATGTTTGCTTGGTTGTTGGCTGAGTGTGAGCAAGCACTTGCCTTGTGTGTGGACACCTCCTGGGCTCTGCTCATCTGTGTGTGGGGGAGAATGTCAAGTCTATGAATTTTTGATTATTTGAGCACATTAGCTGCATTTGCATAAAGGTTCAGTTTTCATCACTCCATCCTCCATAGCTAGCCCCATATTGCTGGCACACAGTGGAAGGACATAGCACTGACAGGTTAAAGTCATGTCACTGAGCTTGCCACTGAAGCATTCAGCTTGTCTGATCCCTTGAAAATTCACTCTCAACTTAGAGAGAAAAATACTAATAATTTGCACGAGTTACTAACCAGGATTTATTGAAAAGAACCCCATTTGGGCTGCCTTTTGTTTCATTTCCTACAAATCAAATTGCCGAAGTACAGATTTGATTTCTGAAATGGCTTTTAAATTTGATTTTAAAAAATGGTTGTATGTTTAAACAACTTAGAAAGAGCAGACGAGTAGAACTTACTCACTCCTGGGATTCATAAGGAGACACTGCTCTCTGACAGCTCTGTTCAAAAGGAGCTTGAGCTCTCAGCGGTGGTCCTGGTGGTGGAGACGTGTGTTCCAAAGTTTCTGATTTTTCTGTACACAGAAATGTGTACAGAATACATAGACTGAAGTTTTCCGTTTCGGAAGTCAGCTTTGAAACCGTGCACTCCCTGGAGTATTAAACAAATTCAGGAATTCTGTACAAATCTTGAACTGAAATTATTCAGAGTGAAGGGAAAGGCAGTTTTTATGTGCTCTTCTTACTGTTCACTTACCTGCCAGGTTCCTTGGTGAGGCATTTCCTTTATAAGCCTGACCTTTCTTTAGGAGAAAAGAAAGGAATATTTTTACTTTGAGCAACAGAGGCCTAGAAAACAACAACTTGAAAGTACACTTTAAAAAATTTTGGGGAAGAAATTCAGCCTTTGGAGGTGTACTTTGCCTGGCAAATACAGAGCAGAGCACTGCTTAGCTGTGAGTGAAGAAGAGCTAGGAATTACCAAGTGCTGTTACAAAAGAAGGTGAAATACGGATTTTTCACACTCCAGATGGAATTTACGTTATGTACTTGGCTTGTTTTCATACTGAATCCTTCCTCAGATAGCACTTCTCATGCAACAACCAGGAACAGAAAATAGTTGGAGGGGTGTGCTCTGCTGAAGCTAATGATTCTAGTAAAATTCTTTGTGTTTCCATTTCATTTAAAATATTGCAAGATAGTGCGGGTCACTGGATTTCTGTTACATTCTTGGAGGTGTACAGTAGTGCCACCAGCATATGTATGATTTAATGACTGTGTAGGTGAATGGTTGTATCACAGACTCAGCTTTTCTTCATATCAGTAGGTGAAAAAAAATTGCTGTACATGAAGAAAACTACAAAAATATAATTATTCTATGAGCTTCTGTTATATCCATCATATTTAAAATACATACATTTTGAAGATGAGGAAAGGAAAACAGACCTTTTTAAACAAACCAGAATATATGCCGTATATTAAATTTCTAAATATATTTAAACGGATGTAGCTGAATCTGAGTTAATAAGAAAAACAAGAATCCATTCACATAATTAATGGGATTTTTTTTCCTGTGTGATGTCTTTTCTGGCCAATGAGTGAGTTGTGACACATTTGCTTAGATATTTTTATGCATTTATCTCTGTGTCTGCATGTCTTGATGTGTAAAGGTTGGGAGGGATCAAACATAATGCATGCAAAAAAATAATCTTCCTTGCAGGTCTGATTTGATAGCTAAGAGATACTGCCTCAGCTACTTAGTATCCCCCATTAATTGCTGAGACTGAAGCATTAAGTGGTGGAGTATGTTAAGAAAACAGCTTTTAATGAAGATTTGATTGTTATCACTAACATTAGAGCCCGGGCTAATGCTAATGAAATCTCACAAATGTTACAGCATCCCTGTTGTGTCTTATCTCCATTGTGGTTCTGCATTTGAATGCTTAACATAGCCTCAGGCGGGTCAGTCTTTTAAGGTTGGGTTGCCTTCACACTAAGAGGCTTTTCTTGCAAGAATTGTTCCATTAAGATTGTGCATTACTTTTGACCTTGTTTGAGAGTGGATGTGGTGTGGATTTACTGCTTCTTCCATCTAAATGGCTTTCTTTTCAAGTCACTTTACTACATGTGTGATGTCCTTTTTTTCTCCTCCTATTTCTTTTAGTGATACGAATGAGGTGGACATCCCTCCAAATACCCGTGTAGGAACAAAACGTTATATGCCTCCAGAGGTGCTGGATGAAAGCTTGAATAGAAATCACTTTCAGTCCTACATCATGGCTGATATGTACAGTTTTGGACTCATCCTTTGGGAGATAGCAAGGAGATGTGTTTCAGGAGGTAAAGAGCTGGGAGATCACTTAGAATTGTGTCAGTGAACCTCAAATGTTCCATTACACCTTTTGCTCCGGGTAATTGTTTTTGCAGTAATAAACAAATGTGGGTAAACCATACAGGTAACTCTCTTAATATCTGTTCTCTTGTTGAAACTTATTTTAAAGCATCAGTCAGTGCTATTTCAACAGCAGAGATTTAGACTGGATTTTAGTGGCTTATTTGAAGGCAGCAGATGCCTGCACTAAGGAAGTGTGAAACTCATTTGGGGACCTTTTCTAAAGGTATCACGTTTCTGCTGGACTGGGGAGTGTTCAGCTAGTTTAGCAGAAAGAAAATAGTGATTTCTTAATTTAGTTAAGACTTAAATGAAAGGAGGAAGACAAACAACTTGGGGTTTGCTGTGCTACCCTTTGAAACAATCTGTTTACAAGACAAGTAGCAAAACACCGGAGGGAAAAGGCACTTATTACATCATTGTCATGGCAGTGATGTGCTTTATTTCCCTCTTTCTTTGTCAGTGTAGTGCAGAAGTGATGGGTGTTGTAACCTCTCTTTTGCTACTGAGAAAGTTAAATGCATAGAAATGACTTGGTAGCAGTTCTGTGCCAGTTTGGAGATAAGAGCAGAGCATATCTCTCTTGGGTCTCTGTTACCTTCAGCATACCTTACAGGTCTTTAAATCCTGCAGTATTGTGCTGAATGCTCACCCTAGAGAAGCTGAATGTTGCCAATGAGCAGCATGGATCCCTGTGTTTAAAAGCTGGTGATGTGTATTGCAATGTTGTGAGGTGAAATCTGTAATAGTTTTGTCACTGTTGCTATGCACAAAGAATGGTACCTTGCCATGTTCCGAAAAGGCACAGAAATGTCCTTTATTATTTTCCACGCCCACTGATAAGAAGACCTAACTCAAGGTTAATTCTCTCTCAGATTACTCTGATACAAACCCTATGCTAATAGCTCTTTCCGTGAGAACTTACTGGAGATGGCTGGACTGAACAGCAGTGGTAGAAACTGTCTCACTTGGCTAGTTACTACACTTTTGGATTAAGATACCTGGCCTGTCTTTACACAGCAATGATGAGATTGGAACTTGACTGTGCAATAAACTTCTAGTGCAGGCAAGTCCTTTTCTAGGGGATGTGCACCCAACTGTTAGACAGTATGGCCAATCTGTTATAAAACGAGAGGGGAAGAGGGGAGTGGAAGTTTTTTTCTCAAGTGACAGGCAACTAATTGCTTCTTTCAGGAATAGTTGAGGAATACCAGCTTCCATACCACGACCTCGTGCCCAGCGACCCCTCGTACGAGGACATGCGGGAGATTGTGTGCATCAAGAGACTGCGCCCCTCGTTTCCCAACAGATGGAGCAGCGATGAGGTACCTATCATCCCTCCTAACATGCAGTCTGTGCTTTTAATCAGAGTTACTGACTGAGATTGAGCCAATTCTGCATCATTTTGAGGGAGGAGGATATTTACCACTGTTTGGCAATAGCAGCATGTAAATGGATACTCTGTGAGGAGATGAAAGATTTAGATAGCATGAGATTTGTGAATGTGAGGGGAAAAAAAGCAACCTCCCTGGGCTGCTTGAGGTCTTGTGCGACAGGCAGTGTGTGAAGTTCTAACCAAAACTCATGTGCCTCATCCCCTCTGTAGCAAATCCTTCTGAGCCTTCAGATGGGGTGGAAATGCTAGAGGAAGGAGTATCAGTTCCCTGAAGGGCTTTGGTGTGATGGCACTCAGTGTTCGGTCTGCTGCCACATGTGTGAAGGATTGGGGAGGCTTATTGCAATAGCTGCTCTTGATTAATTGATTAGCATCCTTGGCAAACACACCCCAGGCATTCCAGCAATTAAAGGTCAATTTGTTACTATGAAGTGCTTGTGCTTTGCCAAAAATGCACTTATAAAAATCTACGTTTTTTGAAGCATGTTTGGCTGGTCTGGGCAGTGCTGGTGGTGTTTATGTGTGATGCCTTTCAGGGTCTGCACTGCCCTTAGTAAAGACCTTGTCCCTGCAGTTTTTCAGCATTGCCAAGAGCTGCAGTCTCCTCTCCCACTGACCCGGGTGGGGCTTTCTCTCCCGCTTCTCTCCGCAGTGCCTGCGGCAGATGGGGAAGCTGATGATGGAGTGCTGGGCTCACAGCCCTGCCTCCCGGCTCACAGCCCTGCGCGTCAAGAAAACGCTCGCCAAAATGTCAGAGTCCCAGGACATTAAACTCTGACTCTGCCAGGGGCAGCTCTGCTGGAGGGCCCTGGAAATGGACTTTCTTGTGCAGGCAGAAGTCCTGAAGATGTATCAAAAGTCTTTGCTAAGTACCTTGAGTGGAGGAGTCATGCTTAAGAGCAGCTGTGAGTTTTTGAGGAGACTGTCCATTGCAAAAATCACCTGAATTTTGACATGCGAGATTGAAGAGGCTTGTCTGCCCTTGTTTACATGGGGAAATACAGTTTTAGTGACTGGTTTAAGATTATGCATGTTGCTTTCCGTGAAAGCCACTTATTATTTTATTATTATTATTGTTATTATTATTATTTTGATTGTTTAAAAAGATACTGCTTTAAATTTTATGAAAATAAAACTTTTGGGTTAGAAGTAAAAAATATGTATATTGTTACATTAAAAAAAAATTGGAGGAGACCGCTGAAAATGAAAGCAAACCAACTTTTTCATTTCCAAAAAGACTATTGCACTCCGGCATTTAAAAAAAAAAAAAAAA
>VZTB01005010.1:291790-538308 GCA_013397245.1 Thryothorus ludovicianus
CCCCTCCCTTCCCCACACCCCCTGCCCCCAAAAGAAGAAGAAAAGGAGAACTGAAAAGAAACTATTGTAGGTAGCAATACAAGACATTAGGACACTGCCCACAATGACAGGCTTACAGCATTTAAATACATTTATTCTATATGTAAGCAACTGAAATAGCAGGAAACCCAAGGAATGGACATGTTTTGCTCTGTGGGTATTGCAGACTCCAACATGTCTCAACATGTCTCATGTGTCTGCATTTCTGCCAGCGAGACAGAAAAAAATCTTGGTCTCTCAGTAAAGTAAATCTTGTCTGGAGACATCTTAACTGCTGCAAAATTTCAAGATCCACTGAAACAGTTCTTAGGTCTTGCACTGTTTAGTGAGACACGGTGGATCAGTCATGATCATAAATTTAAAAAAATAAAATCAAAAAACCCAACCAAACCCCGAACTTATCCTACACTGACAGTCACCTTTACAAGAATACAACACAAGAAGAACTGAAGAAAAGAAGTAAGGTGAAAAGGACTGCCTCCGATAAATGTTTCTTACTCGGAAATTAAAAGTTTTCCTTGAAGTCAGTAGATATTTTATATGTATTTATATAATATATATATATACTATTTATAGCACTAGCGATCAACATGTAATGAAGAGATGGGTATGAAGAGCAGCAAAACTGCTCCAGTACAGAGCCAAAGGTGAACAACTAAAAGGAAAAGCATTTTTAAAAATACTAATAACTGGAGGATAAGAAGCCTGCAGCCTTTTTTTTTTTTCCATTTCTTTTGTTTTGTTTTTTTCTTTTTCTTAAAGCAGATGTGGTCACCTGACATAAAATCTTACAGCAACTTTTAGGAGCCAGCTCTGCCTGCCAAATGTCTTTGTCAGAGCCACCCCACAGGAATTCTTTTCCCGAATTGCGACGATGCGGTGGTGGCAGTGACAGGGTGGAGCTGGGGCTCAGCCCCACGAGATGGCACTGTGTCCATGCAATCCGGGCACAGGGACTGCTGCTGGGATTTTGCAGGGATTTCTCCCAACAAAAATAATATCCTGGGCCGACCTGGGTGCCCTTGCTTCCCGCCTGCTCTCCTTGGGGCAGCAGGATGGGGATGCTGGTGTGAACGCCGCCAGCCAGAGCCCTCTCCCACAGTGCACACCCTGCCGCTGCCAGTCCCTCCAGAATAAAAATAAAAAATTGAGCAAAATTAATGCAAGGAAGTGTGAGATGAGGTGAGGTGGCAGCTGCTGTTAGCAGCAGTGGCAAAGAGTGGGTGCAGAGCTGCAGGGACGAGCCGTGGCTCTGTGGAGGGACCTTCTCCTGCTTCCCCCTGCCCTGTCAGGGCCGAGGCAGCCCAAGGGGCTGTGCTGGGAGCCTGCACAGGCATTTGGAGGCGGTGCTGGAGAAACCTTCCAGCCCGGGATTGCAGCAGGGGATTGCGGGGGGGTTCTGAGCAGTCAGATGGAAGAACAGCAGCTTCACCACCCAGAGACAGTCATGCTGCTGCCCAAGTCATGTTCAGTGATGAAGGGTTACGTTCTTGACCTCCAGCCACCTCTGTGGATGCTCCTCTTAATCAGTGTGCATTTTTCCTCGCAATAAATCCTCTTTACTGTGATGCTGTGAAAGGAAAATGCCCCTGAACGCTGCGAGAAAGTTGTTCATCTGCAAGTTTCTCTTGCAGAAGGCATCAGAATGCAGGTCAGAGGGCTGGCCAAAGGAGCATCAGCTCACTGCAGTACAGATAAATATGGGAGACTTTGTGGCCCTGATCCTGATGAGAAGGGTACACGCTGCCCACCTAGAAAAAGTGAAAGCTGGGGAGCACCAGTGAGCCTGGGGATCAACCAACACAGACTGAGCTGAAAAGGCCAAAGGGTTGAAGGACGGTTCAACTCCTGCACCTCCCTCGGAAAAGGAGTCAAGAAAGAACACATGGGAAAGGTGAAGCAGCACAAACTAAACACAACTGGTTACACCTAAAGATGGCATGGGAGGGAGAAAAGCTGAGACCTACCTTTAAGAGCCATTTTAGCCCTCTAAGGTAAGTGAAAGGTGTGGAGAAAGGGCAGAGCTGGAAGCCCCAGTCCAGCCCTCAGAAGCCGAAAGCAACATTCCCATTAGCGTTAGAGTGGGCTGCACGAGATGCCCAAGGTGAAAAAGAAGATGGTTCATTGAAAGGATGCCCATGGCATCTCCACATTAAGAGAAGGTGGGCCTCACACAAGCAAAATGCACAAAGATGTTAGAAATTACAATGCAAGTCCTCTGGTCTCCAGCTTTGACTGAAATGCTGGCTCGCAAACTGCCTGGTTACCTCTTACAAGGAAGGGAAATTTTTGTGCTCGCTGCCTGGCAGTCAATCAAAACCTAACTCACTGGTCAGGGAGCTGAGAAATTATAAGCAAAAAGCGACAAGCCTGTGGAAATGTCAAATGGCAAAAGAGGTCAGATGAAATTTTCTTTTCATTTTGACCAATGACATTTTCAGTTACCTTCAAAGGTACAATCTGGAAAGCCTCGGGGAAAGCAAAACCAAAACCACAAAAGAGAACAAGCTAACTCCAGTCTTGGGAAGCATATGGAATGGTAATGCATATGTGGGCAGGAGCATGCCTGGCTGGAAACCTGCAGTGGACAGGTTGGGGCAAAAAGCTTTCTGTGCCAGACGTAAATGGCAGCCCAGTCAGGCAGCAGAACTCCTGCAATCCTATGTGCTGTCATGTACCAAAGTCAGAATTTTCACTGAACAGAACAAAATACATTGGCAGTGACAACCATTTTTGGTTTGCTCCTTTTGCAAAGTTTCCACCTCACCTGTTTTGTGAGGGTTATAGGGGGATGAGTGTTCTCTGGCCGGCCATGGGGGACTGCACTGCCCTGCCAAGGCAGCGATGGTGGCAGGAGCAGCAAAGGCAGCAAAGTGCAGCACACGGGACTTCAGCTTCACCACTCCACTGCCCTGCACTGCCCTGCATGTTACACTGGCTTCCCTGGCTGCAGCAATGCCTGGGAATACCCATGGAGATCCCCCAAGTGCATCTCACACGGAAGTGACCCAACAGAGGGCTGGGCTGCCCTAGCATAGCCTGCATTACTGGATGTGGTGGCTTTCAGTGAGACCCGCAGCTCTGCAGGGAACCAACAGAGGCTGCTGGCTCTTAGAACACTACAAAATAAAGTAAAAACTATGGACACCCACCTTGGAGGCACAAATCAGGCGGTGTCAGGATGTCAGTGTCTCCACATGCTTGCACCATGGTCAGGAACCAGTGGTCTCTGTATCTGGGCTGGGAAGCCATCTCTGGTTCACAGCCACCTCAGGACAGGACTGCTTCTTGGAGCAACCTGGAGGCACCAGAGTGGTGCAAAACCTGCCAGGGTGAGACACTTGGTGGGTGAAGATGAGCGGTGTCACCAGTTCATGCTGCCTTGGCACTGGGCACGGAGCACAGCAATGCTAACACGAGGTGAGCAGCCTCAGTGGGCTGGCAGAGGGCTTTGGAGGAGGAGGGCAATGACAAAGGGAAGGACAGACAGCAGAGAGAGGGACACGTCTTAGAAGACCTTCAGGGAGGGGACAACAGGTTCCATAAAACCAGAAATTATTCATTCTGCTGCTGACAATATTAAAAATAAAGTAATAATGGTAGTAATAATAGTCATTATAATCCTTGCACTAGATACTAATGAGTAAATAACTATCATAGCAACTTCTCACTTTTATTTTTTTCTGGGTTTCTCCCCATCCCCTCCAACCACTCTGAATTTCATGTCTGGCCCCTCATATAGCAAAGGGGTGGAAAGGGTGTGAATTCAAAATAAACTCAGATCCTTCATTCCCCACTGTCTTTGAGCTGTTCTCCACACAAGCTGAGTGGGACTGTCTTGGGGAAGAAAGGGAACATTTTGTGTGTTCCTGCTTATCAGCCAGAGTACCTGCTTTCCAGATGCACACCCTGATTTTCTTGGTCTGTTTTTTTTTTTACAAGTAGGTCTAGGAAACAGAACAACGACAGGAGGATCATTGCGAGACAACCAATATGCAGAATTGTAGCCAAAATCTGAATTCACCAGAAACCAATAAGCTGAAATAGCCACAACCAACTGTCCACAGCCTTGTCTACAATGGCTTTAAACAAAAAATATAAAGAGCCATGGACAGTTTCCTTACCCCTGTCCAGAATTTGATGTAAACAACATCCATAGAAACTGGGATTGTTAAGAAAGTTTATCCATATATCTGGATAGCAATAAAAAGCGTTTCCTAGGAAACTGTAAAAACCTGTACCAAGCAGTGTACAGCCAAGCCGAGAGGAACATTAGGTTGATTTATATTTTCAAGGTACAACTTTGCATGATCTCTTTCTGATCCTGTGATAATGTACAAGGAGAGCACGTGTGAAGGTCAGGGCTGGTTTTTTTTTTGTTTGTTTGCTTGCTTTCTTCTCTGAAACGTCTCTTGTGTAAATCATTGGTCTGGGTTTTCATTTCAATTCTCGTTTGTAAAAACAGGGCATTACCACTCCCTGCGTCTGTCCTTCCTGGTCATGCCGAGGCTGCATTAGTAATTTCCTTCTGCTGCCAAAGAAACAACTGTCTCGTGTCTTCCCATTTCTTCAAGAACTGCTGCCAGCATGCTCAAGTTGCCATCAGGGAAATTCTGGGCTTCCCAGAGATCCAGGATCACCCCGGTGGGACTTGATTTCGTAGCAAAATAATTTAAGTACCTGCAATAAGCCAGAAGGAAACTCAGTTTTTCTGAGCTGCAGGGAAACTTCCTGAATTCATGTGATTTCAACCCATCCCTGTTGCTGGTGATGTCAAGGTGCTCATCCCCTGTGCCATCAGCCAGACCAGTCTGTATGTGTGCTTTCAGTGGGACTCCCAGCAGGAAGTTTTTGCACAAACCCCCCTCCCAGGAGCTTCCCTGCCTGACCACGTGTGTGCAGCCCTGCTCACCTGTCCAGTTTCAGCTTGTGGGCCAGCATGCGCCAGTCGTGGCCTCTGGTCTGGGGGGCATCCAGGCTGCTGCACAGCTTCTGCCTGATCGGGTGGGGGATGCTGAAAGCACTGGGCCCCACGATGGTGGTGATGGTGCCTGCCGAGTCCATGGGAGGATAATCAATGCCAGTAGGTTCCTGAGATTGGAAAGACAGAAAAAAAAGGCCTGAACAACCCATCAGTTTTGTTACTGAGTGAAGAGACAATTGTAGAACTATATCCTCTGAGACTTCTACTTGCAGTCCTCTGTTAATCTAGTAAATGCTAACATAAACAATGTTAGCCCACTGGAAAACAGAAATATTTATAATCAGTTTTGGGTAGACAATTTTTTTTCCCCTCCTATTTTTTTTTTTATGGGTGAATATTACAAAATTGCCAGCTTAATTAATCGCTTACTGGAAATAACGAAGGATCAGTGACTTAGATACATTTCAGAGCAAGTTACTACAAGAGCAGAACTGGGCTTTCCTGGCATGGCTGACAAGACCCCCTCCCTAGCATCTTCCCAAGCCCCCAATGTCCCCCAAGCCAGGCTCACACTACTGACATGCCTCTGGCAGTATCCAAGCTCTCTGATGCTGTGCAGACCACAGACAGACAGTCAATACCACCCCAGGCACAAGCTGAGCCTTTATCTTCATGCAGCTTTGACTCTAGAAATAGATGGAGAGCATGAGCTCAGGGCAGGGGCTGGGGTAGGTGGGAGCAGGCATTGCCCCCTCTCCCCAAAACATGTGCTGTGCTCCAAGGCAGTGTGGCAGCAAGTGTTTCAAGGGAAAAGTAATTTCCAAAGCCAGCTTGTCCCTTGCAGGTTTTATTGATGCTCTTTGATGTGGTCCTCCCAGCTGGAGGGGTCCCCATGACACCACTGCTAACACCACTAGGAGTAACAGCAGTTGGCTCCTCTGGGCAAGGATTTTGTCTTCTCCTTGGCCTGGATGGATTTAGTGCCCATAGGCTTGGTAGCTGGTGGGACAATGATAGTTGGTCAATTTGGATGGTTGGGTTTGCTCACAGCATGGTCCTGCAGGGACCATGATGGAGCAAGCAGCAAACATGGCTGGTTCTGCCCTAATGCTGCTCAGTCTGTTTCACAATTTGGTATTCTTTTCTAGTAGAAATGGGGGAGCTGCTTCTCCTCCCCCTCTGCCAGATCACAGCCCCAAGCAGCCAGAAACACTCATGCTAAAGACTTGTCATTAAATGTCAATTTGTTTTCTCTGTGAACTGTCTTGCTTCATGTCAAACTAGCTGTTGGGAAGGAGCTGTAATACCTGAAACAGTCTTAAAGCCAGAGAGGTCCTGGCTGAAGCTGCAATCACATACCCCCCAAGGATTTTGCTGGAGATGCACACAGTCCTGTACAACCTCTGGTTTAACTTCCAAAAATGTATTCAGAGGTGAAAAGGAGAGAGCCAATGTCCATGAGCAATGCACAGAATTAAACCTTCTGACTCCACTCGTTTATCTACGTTTATCAATTAATTTTCCTCCACTGTATAAATATGAAGTTTTTTGACTTTATTTTTTTGTTTTGTATGGGTAAAGACATGACATTTTAGGCAAGCAGTGTAATTTCTAACCGAGGAAGGTTTAGGCCACCCTGTAATGTCTTCAATTAACATGTTGAATGTGGCATCTGTACTTGGGTGCCAAGCCCTGGATCACAGCCTGCCTGTCCCAAACCCAATGCCCAACAACCTGGCAGCAGGCACTGCCCAGGAGCAGGAAAATGCCGTGCCTGACGCTGGTGCTGCTTGCAGGCTCACCCGCACTGGGAGGTCAGAAGTGGCAGTGGCACTGCAGACAGATAACCTTCTCTTTATCATCTGGGCCAAAGGACACAAGTGCTGCCCTGGCTCTCAAGGTGGGTGCAGCCCCAGGGGCTTCAGGATTGCTGTAGAAGGGGCCCGGGTATCTGTAAGATTGCCCTGTGGCTCTTCTGTGTGAGTTTCAATGGCACAAGATAAAAACAGGGCTTAAAAAATGAATCATGGGAGACCTTTATCACAGTTTTCCTCCTGCTTTGCAAATGTGTGTGTTTTGGCACTCACTGCATTTGTATTTTTGAAGTCACAGTGGTAGATACTGTATAAAGCCAGTATAAGACAGTTTAATCTGCAGAAGTTTTACATCCTTTGAAGGGAACTAAAATGAAAGCCCATCAAGGGAGGATGCAGGAAACTGTGTTACTAAATTTTTATTGCAGGGTGACAGTGGCAGAGAGACAGATCCAGCAATAAAGAAAGGTGCCAGCACAGTCCTGCAATGCCTAACCACTAGCTGGATACCACTAGCCTAACCTCAGAAGAAAATATGAGGAACCAGAGCTATGGTTTCCTGATGCCTGGTCTCATGTCTTTATCAAGCTGCTAGGGGCATACATTGGTTTCCAAGTTGCAGTTATTACTCTTTCAGGTGATTACCCTTTCATCAAATCTCTGGGTTACAGGATTTTTCCCTAGTTGACTCTATATTCCAGCTTATAGCAGCCCAAGGTCCTTCTGTTCCTTGCTGGAGTTTGTGAATACCACAAGGTGTCAACAAGGGGCAATTTTGCAGGAGGCAGCCTTGATCGCCGTGGCATTATTCACTCCCTCTATTCATCCTTGATGGATAGGATCACAGCACAAGACAAGGATATTATCCTGTTCCCTCTGAATCTATTACCAGACCCTATTACACACAACCAGCTGAAGATGATTATAGTGTATACTTGCATTTCATTAAAGTTACTTTCAGTTCTTTCTCTTCTCTGTGAGGTTAAATTAGTGATTACCTCAATGCGGCACTTATTACAATAATTGTTTATGATGCTTGTTTTACCATCTGTCCTTAATGCTGTGTAGTCCCCAGATGAATCTCTAACTTTACACTCACTAGCCAAGCAGATGTTATGGGTAATGGTGCTCACTTTCAGAGCCCTACAGCACAAGGAACTTTTGTCTCTGCTCTCACAGCCCTTCCCCAAGCCAGCCAGCAGCAACTGGTGCCTGAGAGTCTGCTCCTCATAGCTGCCAAGGGTACCAAGGATAAAAACCACCAGCACATTCACTGAAGCCAATGCCACTTCACACCTGAATTTGTTGCTCCATCTCAGCCCCAAGCTTGACTGCCCCATGGAGCAAAAATTCTTCAGGTGCTACACAGCATTGGCAAAGATGTCCCCAGAATTATGATAGTATTTCTTCTGGAAAATGTCAGCCATCAAAAGAAAAATTGCCAAAGACAAAAGTCAGGATTTATAGTAGTAGCAAAATATGAGGAGAAAAGTTTTCAGCAGCCAGACCATCTGATACTTCCTATTGCACAGCAGCTATTATGTGAGATCAGAGGGGAGTGGCTCACAAACACACAGCACTGACATTTTCCTATTCTCTTTTCTCTCTCTCCAGGATCAGGTATGATGGGTCTCATGGACTGCCAAAGAAACGGGACCATAAGTGCTTCACGAGATGTTTTAGGGAGAGGTAGGCAAAGAGCTCCTCTACACAGACACGGAAAGGCAGCACTAGCAAAGAGACCAAAGCTGCTTTCCTCCCACCACTGAAGGAGGGATGCTTCCTTCCAGATGAGAGAAACTAAGGAAAAATGCAACAGGAGAGACGAAACAATGACTCAACCTATTCTTTATGTCCTTACCACCAATCAGGAGGAAAATGAGAAAGCACTAAAGAGAAAGGGAATAGTCTTACCTTCTTAGCCATCTCATGTTCCTGCAGTTGGATAGAAAAGTACACAAATGTCATTTACCTCTGAGACAGAGCAGTTGAGCTGGAAGATCTGTCCTTCTCCTTCAACCTGCCTCACACACAGTTTGCACACCAGCTCCTGGGTATTCAGACTGAACCTTTCCAGTGTGAAGGTGCAGTGCAGGTTCCTCTGACATCCACTCCAGATATGGTAAAAGGGAATTTCCTGTGGGAGGAAAGCAAAAATATAGTCAGGGAGGGATGTGGGATAAAGGTATGGATGCTATATGACCAGAGACTGCAGGCTCTGTGCTGATGTGACTACAAATGCTCCAGGGAAAAAAATGTCCGTGGAACTACAGCCTGACTCCTGGTGTTTTTTAAACACACCTGCGTAGGACAGTACTTTTTTTAAGCCTTACTGCTAGCATCCAATGTGAATGTTTTGTTATGCTCACCTGGTATTTAGCCAGCAGCTTGCTCTTCCAGAGAGAATGGGCAATGTCATGAATGGACAGACGGAGGTTGTGGGTGCTTCCCTTGAAATGCAAAGCTTTAGGCTCTTCCAAAAGCTGCCCACCCATCTGCTGCTCAAGCTGGAGGACCTCCTGCAGCATTGGGATAAAAAGAAGAAAGTGGTCAGGTTTCATCAAGACAGCACACTGTTTTCTGAGTCCTCAAGACTGTGTGCTGTAGATGCTGTAACTTGTGCAGTATGGATTAAAAAAAACACACAAGCATTCCACAAAAATGTGTGCCCCTGTGAACTGGAACGACATTAATTGATCTGATTATGACCCTCTCACCTCCTTCATCCAGCAGCAGCCCAGCAGGGATGCAGGCACCTCTCCTCTGGGAGACACAGTGTTCTCTCACATGTCCTACAGGCAGAAGCTCAATTCTGTGCTATTAAATGGAATGCAAAGACTTTGCCTGCAGTCACCGTTTAAGTACAGAAATAGTTCAATCTCCATTGCTCATCAAACTGGACAGCTAATGGTAGCTTTACTATCCTGTTTTTGGAAACTCTTAGTTGTGTAGGTCCTGCTGACAAGGGGATCTGTGCCTACCACTGGTCTGCCAGCTCATGGCCTCCTGACCAAGTGCCCCGTGACAGAGCAGTACAGGAGAAAGCAGACACCTGCCCTGACATTGTGGAGCAGGATGGCGTGGAAACAGCACGAGACACTGTGATGGAGCTTTTGGTCATACAAATACATAGGTTCAGGGCTGCTGAAATACTGATCCTGTCACTAAGAGCTAGCAAGCCAAGAGTCTGGTCATGTTATGAAGCTAAATATAAGCCTGTAATTAATAAGACCACAGTCGAATGTGCCTACGAACAGCCCTATTGTGGACCACGTGGTATAAAGGCACTTCCATGAGCCCCATTAGAAACCAACACAGCCAATCTCAGTCACATTTAATTAAAAGAGTCAACCAGCCAAGCAGTCTCATGTGACCAAAGACAATTGCACACAGTGGAGATGCTCAAGGAATACAGGGGACCACAAAACTGGGATTCTGCCCCAGGCCAAATAAAGGAGCCCCCACGTTAGCTAAGCTGCTCCTGACCACATTAAGGGAGGCAGTAAGCACGTAAGAGAAGCATCTGGCAGATCTTGAAGCTAAAACCATGTTCTTCTATTGGCCATTAGAGGAAAAGAAACAAAATCAGGAAACGTTTCAGATTAAGGCTATGCCAATGAATCAGTTCCAGCTTCTTTCCAGTGCCACCTAATTACTTCATCAAGATGTCTAAAGAGCAATCAATAGTAATTATCTGATTACTATAGATCTTCATTATGTTCCAATTACCTCCCTGGAAAGTCCTGAAGATGACTTGTGGAATGGTGTGAGCTAATTGCAGATGCCACCTCTCAAGCATGTGGGGCAAGGGTGCCAAGGAACTGCTCCTGCCCGTGCTGCACCAGCTCTGAGAGCTGCACCACTGTGGGGGAAAACTGCAACATGATGCTGCACCATCCCACCCACCAGATCTGTGTGTCTAGATTCAAAATCCCACTTCTGGTAGCCACCCTGGGCCACAGTAGCCCTTCCACATGCCCTAACTGTGGGATGCCAAGGAGTCCCTGCTTCTCCCATGCCATTTAGCTAATTAATTCAGAATTAATTTGGAGCCATGACTTGCACAGCTCTTCAAACACACTGGCTGGTTCCTGTCACACGGCTTTTTTTTAGAGCAGTGCTTATCCTGCTGGCTGGCACCTCTGTGTCCTCCTGAGCCAAAACCTGAGCTTCACATTGCTTGCCCCATGCTGAGGTGGCTGTGGTCACCCTGCCCACTGGCTCTCACCACCCTGCAAGGCAGGAGTTATCTCCTAGGAGAGGCAGCTGTGTGAGGCATCACTCCATCACCCGTGGCATCAGAACAGCTGCAAACTGGCTCTCCTCATTAAAGGGGTACAAGGAAACAACAATGTTCAATCCAAGCTGTGCCTTTCTTCAATAAAGGGAAAAATATGCATTAAATAACAGAGAGAAGATCACAGGCCTATTGTAGCCATTTTTGTCTTGTTTTTTTTTTTCTTATGACAGCTACTATGCAGCACAAGACAGGTTGGGGAATGTCACCCTGCTACGGCCTGAAGTCCTTCACATGCCCCCAGTGTGGGAGGCAGCTGTTTCCATGTATCTGGCTGCTCAGCCCCTGCCATGCTGTCCCACACAGGTCACATAGCTCAATCTCAAAGCCACACATCAATAAAGAGAGCAAAGCAGATGGATTTCTTTGTAGTTATCATAATATTACTTTTTTTTTCTTTCCTTTTTTTTTAACCTTGAGCATCCCCTTCCAAGTGCAAAAAAATAGCCTTAACAAAAGAGGTCAGCACTCAAGGTCACAACCCCCCTTATCATTGCCCAGAAAGCATTTTTGTGAGCATCCCATGCAGGTGTCTCAGGACCCTGTGGGGCAGAGGATGCTGCACGTGTGATCAACACTGAGCCCACGCTGCTCCATGGCTGCCAGGAACTCACTAAGCTGCTCCCACAATAACTGAGCCCTTATTGATGGCAAATCATTACACTTCCCCACTGTACTGCGGGTGCTGGCAGCTCAGCTGTGAGTGCTTACTCTGCATGATGAGAGGGAAAAGTCTGCTGGATAAACACTGCACTGTGCTTTATACTGCAACTGCTTGTCTTCCTTTGGTGGCTGTTAAAATACATTCAGCATATGGCACACTCATTCCTAGTTGTAAATAATAACTGAATGCATTTGGTTGTCTATTAAAAAATACACACAATCCCCTACAAAGGCTCTTCCAAACCTCAGGCAAAGCAATATGGAAATATTGCTCTTCCCTACCCTTGCTGTGCTTTGCCCAGAGCAGCCAGCCTCAAGACACAGAGATGTTGCAGCTGGTGCTTCACCTGCTGCTTACAACTTTTCTTTCCTCTCCAAAATACTTCTAAGCTCAGGATCTGCTGGGCCAGCCCTGTCCTACACCTAGTCCCCACACCCAGTGGCAATTGCACGTTAATGGCTTCCCTTTGGCAATACAGCAGTGCCAAGGATGTCCCCCCAGCATGGCAGGGGCTGCTGCAGTACCAGCTGCTGTGAAAACATGTGCCAAATACCCCAACCTTTTTTTTTCATCTATCTAAACAGTCATAGAT
Organism: Thryothorus ludovicianus; assembly: GCA_013397245.1. NCBI lineage: Eukaryota > Metazoa > Chordata > Aves > Passeriformes > Certhiidae > Thryothorus > Thryothorus ludovicianus. The sequence goes on from VZTB01005010.1 coordinate 304,121, forward strand.
TGAGTCTCCACAACACTGTCACACAGGGATGTTTAGTACACGCTGGTTTGTATGCACCAGTTTGTACATGCCTGCTTATACACACTGCTCCATAGCCAGCCCTTCCATCTACACCTGTTCTGCTCACCTACAGCTGGTCCACTAGGCTTCTCTTTTCTCAATCTACCCCTTCCCCAGACCTTACACTTCCAAAGAAGTGCAACTCATGCATTCATAAGAGTCTGTGGCCAGCAAATAGATGTGCTTGTCCTCCTGCAAAACACCAGCTAGCTGGGCCTTGAACCCCGTGGGTGTCCCTCCAGTCTTGGGGTAGACATGCCAAAGACAAAAAAAATTAAAATGCGTGAACTTGATGTAAAAAAGCAGTAGCTACTGAGTGGGATGGTGGCCCCCTGACTTAGCTCACCTTTCCTCACTAAATTACAGTCTTGCTTTGGGGTCAAACTGCAGCAGGATCCCAAGGATTGACCTGTTGCCCTCTTAAATTTTGGCTGCAGCTTCTCAGGTGAAGGATGGTTCCCCTGTGTGCCTTTCCTGATCCCTTCTGCTGTCGCTCTGAATTGGATTAACTTTACCACACAACTCTCCCTACAGTCTATTAGAAACAGACCAACAGCTCCTGAGTAATTCCTAATTAGATTCCTCAGCTCTGACTGCATTAGCTGGCTGGCCAAGGCCCCTCCAACTCAGTTATTATTACCTCAGGCCTTGTCAAACCCATGGAAAATTGTATTATGCAGCACAGGCATAAAACCATCAGGACCTTTGAAGCTTGATTGCTATGAAAGACCCTTTTCACTTTTTTTTTTCTTTTTTAATAGGAAAAACAAAAGGGAAATCAGACCAGAGAAAATAATTGTTTCTACAAGGCTGGTAACGCCAATGCAGTGACAGAGACCAAGCTCCCAGAGGACAAAACCATGCTGAAGTCACCATGTGTCTGCTTCAACCCTTATACTTTGTTGCCTTTCTTACACACACAGTAGCCCCCCCCTCAGCAGGAGATATCAGACAGTATCAGGGAGGACAACCACGTGTGCTGCTCTCAGTGGTGGAAGTCACTGTTCCGAAAAACACAAACATTTCCCAGCAAGGGTATTTGGGTTTAAATCCCAACAATTCCCACCTAGACCTGAGGAAACAAAAGTACATAGAGCAGCAGCATGACTCTGCTTAGTCAGGCTTTTAAATCACTTTGCTGCAAAGAAGTGAAGTTGCCTTCACTACAACTAAAGGAAACCCCCACCTTTTAATAAACTCAGTTGTGCAGTTGGAGCCGCATATTTCACAAGTGCATCTATTATGGATACCTTCAGCATAAATACAGATATTTATAAACAGAAACAGCAAGTATAGTTATCTCTGCTCATCTGCATGTAGAGAGTGTGTGTGTGAATGCCAGAATTATGCAGGGAGAGTAAGGGATAGCAGCAGCTTTGGTTTATTCCAGTTGAGAATTCCCAACACAAAAAGCTGCACACGAAGAGGTGTAATAAAGCAGTATGAAAGCAGGCAGTGATTAACGGGCCAGAAGCTTCTTTTATCATAATCAACTATTTACAAAGAAGCATTTATATGTTTCCCCATCTCTGGGGAGCTGGCACTTAGCATTAAAAATACATGAATAACGAATGAAGCTCTGTGTACCTTATGGCCTTTTAATAATGCAAAAACCTTAGGATTCAGGATATGATACAGGTAAACAAAGGAAAAAAGACTGGTGGGTGGAAGATAGTGTGAGATCCCTTTGCAAAGGACAATTTATAGCGTGTGAGGTTAAACTGTAAAACAGCAGAGTGCTGTCAAGCTCTTCTTCTAATCAGAAAAATAACCCAGGGAGCATAAATACATGGAGCAGAAGGTCCAGTCTCTGCTATGACTGCAGTCCTGTGACAACTGGGGAGGGAGAGGGAGAGCAAATAAGAGACCAAGAACCACCTTAAGAGCATCCTGCGTGTCATCGAGGCAGTAGACCCGGATGCTGTACTCCAGGGAAGAGCAGGACAGCGGTCCAAAGATGGCCAGCTTGAGACGTTTGGCTGCTGCCTTGGTGATTGACTGTCCCACCAAGGCGTAGGTGCTGAGGGTTTCTGTCAGGATATGGCAGGCCTCTGGGTCCAGCTGGATATAGCACGGGGTGGTGAAATTTTCCTCTCCGACCACCACCACATCCTAGGAGAGAAAGAGGCCAAGTTACAGCATGTGACCCCTCAGAGCTTCTCTCCTTTCAGGCTGCAGTGCCCCTTTCAAGCCTGGATGATGCAAAAAGTCCTTGTTGTTTGGCCCTTAGATTAATCAAGGTCTAAAAGTCCTGCTTCCAGCTTTTCTCCTGTGTAGGTGCAGGGAGCAAATTTCTCTGGGGTGCTGGTGATGAGGTTGGAGGTTGAAAACTCCCATGTCCTCACTCCTGCTTTTAAAGTCCTGGGTACAGTTAGGCAAGTAATGAAAATATCACCAAGACTTTATTAAAAGAGATATTGCAGATCTAATAATTTAGTGACCATGATTTAGCATCAGTAGTCACAGACATGCTGAATAAATAACCGCCTTTCACCTCCTAAGCACGACAATAAGGAGTTATAAAAACTCAAGGAAGGGAAGTAACCCCTGTGACAGCCAAATACCACATCTATATGAAATATCACCTGCTGCTTCCTCAGAATAATCCTCTGTGCCGAGACTGCAGGATGAGGAAAAACAATGCTGCCTGAATGCAGATGACCTCCCCACCCTGGGCATACAGGAAAACAGCTCCCCTGCTAATTTCTCCGTTCAACCCTGTGTGTAATATCCTGCATGCAACACAAGGTGCTTGGAATGGCTTTGAGAGGGAGCAGAACCAAAACGTCAGCAGCGGGTGACAGGCACCTCTTGCAAAGCCACCACATGCCACACGAAGTTCAGCACAACTTGCCCACTTCATCCCTTTGCCTGCAGCACAACATACACACCTGGCAGGTGAGAAGAGGGGGCTCATCTGGCGTTAGGCTTGGCTCCCTTAGTCTCAAGGAAAGACAAACCTGGCACATTTGCAGTGGCAGCACAATCTTTTTGGAGGGCAAGGTGCTGCTCCATGGCCACGCCGTGCCTGGCTCTGTCAGGAGGTGCTGCCCCAAGTGATGCTGCAGGGCTGTGCCTGAACGTGTGTGCACACGATTGTGTGAGGCTCAGCTTGGAGGAGCTGCTCCAGAACTGAGAGGAGGAAGAAAATCGCTGTGTGATGGCCAGAGGCCCCACAGATGCTGCACACACACCAGGGTGTGTGCAGGGCTGGCAGAGCAGCCTCTGCCTAGGGCAGGGGGAGGATGAGGGGAAAATGAACAGGTGCCAGTAACACACAGACACAGATAAGGAGCACGTGTGGTGCCATGAGTTGGGCCGTGGGGTGCAGATTAGCTGGCGAGACAGAGCTGTGTTTGCTGCACACTCCCTCCCAGCAGGAGGAAGAGCCGGTGCCACAGGCAGGAGGACAAACACAAGAGGCTTTTGAAGATAGTGCTGGACATGGCACTTTTGCTGCTGTCAGCCCAAATGCCTTCAGAATCCACCTTGACCTCATTAAACTTACCAGTGGGAGAAAGGGTCCTTGCCAAATTAATTATGAGACCAAACTGGTGGCAGCAGGGACCTAGGAACACAGGGCTGGAAAGGAGGGCTCTGTCAGGACGGCCCAGCCTTGCTGAAAGCATCACTTTATGCTCCAGTTATTGTGGGAAGATCCTTTTGCCACACTGCCTTGGGACATTCTCCTGCTATACTGCTGGCAAGGAACCACCTCAGGCTCCCACCATGGCAAACTGCTAGTACTAGGAGGTGCCAAAGTGCCCCAGAACTGATCCCTGCATGGGCACTCAGCAGCTTAGACACCTCATGGGGAAGGGCTCTCCTACCTGCCTGTAGCAGTCTGGTGTAGCAGTCATGGAAGCCCCAAAATACAGGCATCCAGGTTCAGAAAGGCAAATAAAGGGCTAGCAGAGAGCCCTGCATGCAGCCAGCATGCAGGCTGGAGCTCTGGAGCCTCACCTCCCATGGTCCCTGGGTAGCCTGGTGCTTCAGCTGGATCTGCCAGTCCTCTGTGTTCGGCTCTGCGCAGTGGTGCATGGTTAAAATGACAGGCCGGGTTAGCAGGGCTCCTGGTGGGCCACAGCTCACCACTGGTGTCAGCAGGGTTTGGCTGTCTTCTACAGGTGGCCTGGAGAGGAGACACAAAGATGGATACGTTAAGTGAGTTGAAAAAGACAAATAGGTTCATTTGGGTGAGTAAAAACAAAAAATCCTTCTGTTAAAATAAAAAAGATTGTGCAAGCAAAATAAGTGGGTTTTGGTTTTCCTTCATTTTTTCCAAATCCATATTTATTTCCTTTTTTTGTTTCTTTTGGTGCCAAATATCACTCATGTGTCAAAATGCAGGTTTAGGTGTCAGCAAATTATAGGCCATATCTGCTGAGTACACTCCACTCTAAAGGATCCTTGCAGATGGTATGCAGAGGCTTCATTTCACCCACTGCCAAAATGTGGTCACTGCTGCGTTTGGCAGTTGTTCAGTAACACACAAAAATGAACAGTGGCTCTTGTAGGCACCACTTGTGAGAATTATTCACTGTCAGGACAGAAACTGACAAAGAGAGGAAGACATTGAACTAATAAGCATGTAAGCATGACTGAAAGTGGTACATAGCACATCTGAAATGTGCAGTTTGAGTTCTGAGCCACCACCAAACCACTGATACTCCATTTTACTTTAAAGGCACTCAGATCTACTAGAATGTCTATTGCAAATATGCCTGCAGGGAGCAAGTGTCACTGCTGGTGAGGGGAAGGATGAAGGGAGGGTAAGGAATAGTGCAAGGGTAAAACACACTTGCAAAGCCCAAGATTTTTAGTGATTACCCCAGCTGATCAGCTAAAAACACAGGTATTATCCAGTGTGCTTGCTGCCAGTCACTAGGAATTGGTGTTATGGGAAATCAGATGAATATTTAGGATACACAGCATACACTCTAGTTTGAAGATGGCAGTGTGAGTGCATGTGCGTGTGTGCACATGTGTGCAAGTGCAAACTGTTCCAGACCAACTGCTGAGGAGCCTAAAACAAGAGGAAGCATGAGTGACTCTAACTATCCTGACATCTGGTATATGACAAATACAACTGAATGTGCCTCATCAACTGCCTCCCTAAATAACAGAGGACAAATTCATGATCCAGAAACTAGCAAGTGGGAGATTAAAAGCGTTCAATGTGATCTACACTTAAAATCCTGATCTGCCCGTGGGACCACAGGTGCTCTACTCTGGTTGAAGGCAGTACAGCAGCATCAGTCTTAGAGAAATTAGTTGAGGCAACATTGCTGTTTTTTTCTGCAAGTCTTTGCCTTTATCAAGAAAAAAAAAAACAAAACAAAACAAACCAACAAAAAAAAGCTGTAACCACAGAATCCTAGAATATCATGAGTTGGAAAGGACCCACAAGGATCATCAAGTCCGAGTCCTGACCTTGTACAGGATTATCCTCAGGAATCACACCCTGTGCCTGAGAGCACTGTTTAAACACTTCTGGAATTCTGCCAGGCTAGTGCTGTGATCACTCTCCTGAGGAGCCTGTTCAGTGCCCAGTCACCCTCTGGGTGCAGAACCTTTTCCTGATACCCAACCTAAACCTCCCCTGACACAGCTTCAGGCCATTCCCTTGGGTTCTGTCACTGCTCACCACAGATCCCCCTCACGAGGAAGTTGTAACTGCAGTGAGGTCTCCCCTCAGTCTTCTCCAGCTGACCAGATGCAGTGATCTCAGCCAATGCTCACATGGCCTCCCTTCAAGACCCTTCACCATCTTCACTGCCCTCCTTTGGATGCTCTCTAACAGTTCAATGTCTTTCTAATATTGTGGTAGCCAAAACTGCTCACAATATTCAAGGTCAGGCCACACCAATGCAGAGCAGGTAACTTTAGATAACTTTTTCAAGGAGGCCAAATCAAGACAGAAGTTATTTTGATATCAAATTTATCACATCTATTCTGGCTATTGCAAATATATGTCCTTAGGACTAATCTAATTGTGTCCACCTTTATTCTCCCTGCCTATCCCATTAATCTCACAGAATGAAAGACAAACTTTTGAGAAATCCTTTTTCAAAGTGGAGTGAAGGCACTTTTGAAATTTACCCCTGGTTTTCACAAATATTGTGGAGGCTTTTGTAACATTTGAGAAAAAAAAATACATTGAAAAATTTATATCTCAATTTCTGGCATTGAAAAATTTAAATCTATGCAAATCAGTAAATCCAGATGATATGCATCTGTAGAAATTAACTGATGAATTTACTAAATGACTCAACAATTGTTTCTGAAAATCCATGGGCTGGAAATAAACAGCTGTGATATAGATGTCTTTCAAAAAAGACGTTAAGTATAACAATCTGGACAGCTATCATGTATTGTGTCAGCTATTCCAGCCTAACAAACAATACACAAAATAAATGAAACACTAACAGATAGAGTACCTAGTCCAGCACCTCTTGCATACTGCAAGGAACCATTGGATTCAGATTAAGAAGATGAGGTATCACTTTTTTGCAAGGCCAGACTGAATAATCATTGGACAGTTTTTCACTAAAACATTCCTTCTTTTCCTGACTCATTTACATTGTTATTTTTTTCATAAGACTCAAAAATACTCAGGGTGTGTCAGTGGTTTTTAATGGTCTTGGGAATTGGTGGATATTTGAACACTCTCCTACGGTCTAATTCAAGAAATGTCAAGAAACAGTATCTTATGAGAAAGATCTCTCAAAATTATGATATTTGTATGGAAAGCACATAGAACTAGCTATAGACTTAAACATCTATTTAATCTAACTTCGTCTAAAAGTACTGACCCATGAAAAAGAAAAGAAAGAAAATACAAGCTATCATATTTTTCTGGACTGAATTACAAAACAAGCAGTCAAAAAAAATGCAGGAGTGAATATATCATGATTGTCTTTAAAAAAAATTAATACAGTGCCTTTAAGATGAAAAATGAGTTAAAAATCGACAAGCACTGATGCCTGCAGTCAAAAAACCCCAAAAGGTCATTAAATAATATGGTACTGATAAATCATACAATCTGAAGTTGTCTCCAAGTAAAGTTAAGTTTAGTCACTGCTTCATGCTAAAATTTTTTTAACTGTCAGATTTTAGGACTCAGATGAAGACCATGATTCTGTGCTGCAACACTTTACAGCTGATTAGAACAAGTACAAAAAATTATGCAGAACACCAAGTCAGGATGTGTTGCAGATTGCAGAGTAAGGAACTGAGATGGGAGGTGGATGCAAGCATACAAAGGACATGTTAATAATATCAAGGGTTATGATTTTTTCCCCATGTTCATAAACAGAATCTTTGTCACCAGACTTAGAAGATTTACTGCCAAGTGGATGAGGTATGCATGGTCCTGACTGGGGTATTTACGAGAGAGAACAGTCTGGTTAGTGAAGAGCAGAAAAATGGGCCAGTTGTGGGAGTGCTTGACTTTATAGCCCCAAATTCCCAACCAGGCACACATCAGAGAATGGCACCACAGAATTACTGAGCACCTGCTGGTCCTAATGACTCTGCAACATCCACCTCACGCAGATAAACCTTTAAAAACTGAGCTGTAATGAGTTGCAGAGACGTTCTCCAGTGGTGTGAAGTGGGTCACTGTCACTGTTGAGGTGAAATCCCAGCTCTGTTAAAGTCCATGCTATCTCTCTGACTACTGTGAGGCCAGGATTTCCACTCACAACGTGGAAAGCACAATAATTACATTTACAGGCAATTAATAAGGAATCACTGCAAGTAGCAGTGAAAGCCAGAAGACAACGGCAAAATTCTGTAGAGGGTAAAAATATGAGTAGGAAATAAAACCTTAAAAATTGTACAGTAGCTCAGGCTGGAACAAAACAAGTTCCAAAGAGTTACTTAGTAACAAAGAAAGCAATAAAAGTGAACAACATTCCAAATGAGCTTGCTGAAACACAGCAGGCTTCAACATATAAGGTGACACAGTGACAAAAAGCAAATCTGATTTCTGGTGTTGTAAGGGACAGGGCATGTCAGAGCATATCACAGTGATATTCCCTTTCCTCTCCAGCTCTAACATGACCGCAGGTAGCAGCAGTGCGTTCAGGGACCAACACGAGATCCCAGAAATAAACCCCTGGAACTCAGAGGAATGAGGCTAAACCACACAATGGCACAGACAGAAGAGGGGTGCCCCAAGGCAAGTGACAGGAAAAAGGAGCAAAAATCTCCCGAAAAATCTTTTTTTTCGCTTCTCACTGTTTTCACCTTCCATTTTAAAACAAAAGGATTATGCCTTGCTGTAGCTAATGAGAGCAGAAACAGATGCAGTAGACAAGATACATTATACAAGGGATATTAATTGTTCTTCTTCAAAGCATAAAGCAACAGTAATTCATGGAATTAGTAAACAACAAACTCCCCTGAAGACAAGTTATTGTGTAGTCACTCATTACAGGCAATTTTATTCCTTCTCCTGAAACAGGTGATGCTGCAGTAGCAAAGCCAGGATCCCAGCCTAGAGGAGCACATGTTGTGACCAACATTGAGCTTCATGTGTTATAGATCGCAGGAGATCCAGCAGAAACAGAGACACGGGAGCTTACAGAGCAAGGGAGTTAAACCCATGAGCAGAAACGATCTAAACTGTGGGTGATCTTTTAGGCTGTTGTCGAAAAAAGAACCCCAAATCCCCTACAAAACTCCCATCTACATAGGCTTCACTGTAGGCTTGCAGCAGTGATTACTTATTAGAGAAACTAGGCACTCAGCAGTATAACTCCAAAAACAAAGAGATTTTTAATTTTACAAAGATCTGAGACTAAAATTCAACTCATTGCTTAGCATTTCTATTAAAAGGCGCTAACAGTAACCGAGAAGTCTTCAGATATTTTTGGATGTTTTCCCATCCCTCAGAGATTATCAAGAACAGTCAGCTTTTTTTTTAAAAGCAAACAAACTTTTATTCACCATATCTGGTCCCTTCACAATCAAATTTGTGTTTTTAATGGGATTACTCATTCGAAACCGTCTCCCTGTAATAAGCCAGACCATATTCATTAAGGTAGCTGTCAGACAGCAGATGTGAGCACAGCTAGATAAATCTCTGCTCCTCAGTGGGACTACATTGTGCTCCCTGCCACGGTGCTCCAGGCAATCACAGCAGCTCGGGAAGCCCAGGACAGAGCAGGGAGAGAGGAATGGCTATCGCATAGCAACAGATGGCAACTCTTCCACACAGCTTAGCCAAAAGTTGGAGGGAAGATATTTTATTTCTCCTTTCACTGTTGGGACTTTATTTTTTAGTATGTGTTCTTTCTTAAGTTTCAAACTTAATATTCTCAACAGTCTCCGGTTCTTCTGACAGTCTATCTTCAGAAGAAAAATATTCTGAGAAGTTTGCCCTCCCCTTTTGCTCATGCTCTGGTCTTTTTCATGTTGAATTTTTCAATTATAGTGACTGGCACTTCAAGAAATTGTCTTCTGGAGTTGAAAAGTAATTTTGTTTATGCAACTGAGATAAGGAAGGTGGAGAAATGAAATGTGGAAGACTTCAATTTCTTTTATTTCACATCACTAAGTTTAAGGTTTACTGGTGAAAAAGCAATATTGCTCCTTGGATCACCATCATTGATCAGACACTTGACTTTATATTAAACTCTGTGCATACATTATGAAGCCATTGATACAATTCCTGGCAAGGCTCACCTGACCCTTTTCTCTTTTAAGGCAGCTAATTTGAAATGTGCACATTTATGTGTGTCTTCCATCAAGACCTTCAGGAGTGTTGCTTGCTCTGTTCTTCAGGGCTGTCAAATTTTGTGGGCACAGTGACCTCCACTCTCATTTGGAACACCTCCTGTGTGATGGATTATACAGGAGTGTCCTTCACAGAGCTGAATCTGTTTTGTGCACTTCCTGCCTTTGATTAGAGCATGCAAGAGTAGCTCCACCTAAAGCTGTGTGAGCTCAGCAGGGGTTCACGGGAACTGCCACACAAGATAAAACCAGTGGTCCATCAAGACCCAGACCCCATCTAGCACTGACCACTGACAGATGCTTCTGAAGGAAACATAGCTCTGCTAATTTAGCTCACAGCAAGATTTTTTTTTAACCTGAGGCAGTCAAGCAAATCCTGGAGGCTGGAGGTTTATACTCATGCTATTTAATCCTTAGGATTAAATTCGAGATTAATTAAATAAATTAATTAATCTGTAAGGCTCAGGCTCTCACAGATGCTCATAGGAACAGGCTCTTGCCAGGTACTGGTCAACATAATGTGCTGATTTTACAGATGAAACCACTACTCAGGAGAGGACTCCTTAAAACCTCAAAGTTGGTGATGCTTCCCAAGATTAAGGGAGAGAGCATCTGCTCGCCACTGAAAAAGACACTGAGCTTTGAGACAGGAACCTGTCTGATAGCTGTGAAATATTCTCATAGAGTTTTCATTTTTTCAGTTAGACATATATATGTAATATACACCTATATATGTATACATGTGTATATGTATTTGCATGTGTACATACACGTGTACAAACATACACCCATATATAATTTTCCCCACTACAGTTGCTTCATAAAGAACATGGATCTTTTCGTGAGGTCAACACACCAGCCAGGGATCAGAGCTGGGAGCTGCCTGCCATCCATCCTGCCCCAAATGACAGGAAGAATGAGGGTGACCTTGCAGGACAGCAGCAGGGATCACACTCTCCTGGAGCATCAGCCTAGGTAAAGAGAAACCCCACTGTGCCGTGTTTCCACTTGGAGGAAACAACTGCCTCCAAGTGGTGTTTACTGCAAGCTACCAGAACCCCAATTCACTGCCAAAGGATAACGCTTCTAGGGTGACCTTCCTGCTCCCACATGCTTTGATGGATATGAAATGGAATAAACAGACTGTCTCAGAAAGCTCTCCTAAGCAATCTGCAAGGCAGCACAAAGAATGAGATTACTGGCTTGTGAAGTCTCAAATTTCTGTACTACAGCTATCAGAGACTAACTGGGGAAACTTATTGTGAAAACAAAGGAAGGAAAAGAAAAAGGGGAATTTGCAGGTGTCTGAGAGATAATATATTTTCTTTTTCAGCTTGACTACTCAGAAGAAGTTTCACAGTTCTACAAACAAAGAGTGAGCTATATCTTAAGCTGCTGGAGGTATGTGAGCTGGGGTGGTGACCCTCTCTGTTCTACTAGGGTAGCACTGTGGAGAACACATTCTCATCTCAGTTCTCGTTGTAATATCAAGGACAAGACTCTGCCTTCATTTCTGATAATAATATGCATTTTATAAATTCCTGTGTGACCCCTTCCAAACAACATCAACACATAACAGGACTTTTCAACCCATACACATTTGTACAGTGCTCATGAAAGTAAACACAGGGTCTCACAGGGTTTGTTGAACACACTGCAGTTACTGCCTGGCCGTGAAAGCAAATATCTGCAGCTAGTTCTTACTGGGGACTATCACTCTCTGCTAGAGTGCTGCAAGAGTGCAGTAGCTGATTTAAAAAAATAATCATGCCACACAGTAACTTGTGGTACCCATATGACTCCAATTATATGAAGCAACATCTGTGGCCCATGCAGTCAGAAAAAGAAGCTTCGACTGAGCTACAGAAGAGCTACTCTGCTACAGAAGAGAAGTTTCTGGTAACCAGTCCTGCAGCAGGAGAACATTACAGCTGAGTGCCACCCACTCCTTTCTGCTTCTTGGCACCTGGGGAAAGGGAGCAGGTGAATATTCAGTGTTCTAGAATGCTCTAGAATGGTCTAGACAACAACATCCATTTAGCTCCATCTTAAATGTCCCAGAAGAAGCTCCTTTCCAAGAGCATGAAGAGCCTGGTTTTCTTTCTGAAAAACTGCCACAAATCAAATAAGCAGCTGGACTCTGTGCACCCAGAAAGTGACTGCCACCACAACAGTGACTGCCCCAAGGCGGACTGCTCTGCTCTCCTCTCCCAGGGAAAGAAATCACGTCTAAAATCTTCATTGTAAGCAAGGATTCACATCATTCTGTTTACTTCTGCAGGTGTCCTTTGGCACACTTGCTCAGTTTGGCAGGCAGCACATCTCCAGCCACTCTTTTCCCAACACAGGTTAAGCTATCCTTCTATCCTCCCTCTGACTTGCTGAGTTACAGCTATCACAAAGCATGCAGAGGGGGCTTTATGATCCTTGAAGAAAATAAATTAGACAGCTATGTGACACTAGTTGTCCACAGCTGCATGAATAAAGTAACAGGGATTTCCTCCATAACTGGCTGGAAAGAAAATAATTGCATATACAGCACCTTTTGGGAATTAAGTAAATTTTTTAGGAATTAGGTATTTTGGAAAGGGAGATTTAGACACAAGCTGAATAACAAGGGATGCCATCTGATTTTTTTTTCCTTCTTCAGGAGTCTTTGTTCAGTACTGTTTGTAAACCTCTTACACAGCCAAAAGTAATAGGAATATAATCAATACTAGCTATGAACAGAGACATTTTTTCTGTAGCTGCAATTAGCTATTTTCAAAGAGCAGCTGATGAATAATGTATGCAAAAGGGTGGGTGGAAGGATTACTTAATTTTTCTTTAAGCAGATTATTTTAGCTTGGGTGAAAGACTACCAAGCTAAAGAATAGTGTTCAATATCACACAGTGTATAAACAGCTGTGGCTTAGCACATAATAAAAGCTATTAAGAGGCTGAGCCAAAAAATATATCTAGCTATGAGGAGGAGAAAGAGGCAAAGTACCGTGTAATGACTGCCTCAGCTTCACATTTGCCATTCTGCCTTTGTGCACGAGTCCATTCTACAGTCCAAGATCTTACCTTTCTCTTCATTAGGGTTTTCTAAATGGCTCCAAATGGTACCTTGGCCTTTTTGTAAACATTTTTTTTTTTAATTTCAAGGCTGCCAGGTTACATGCCAGTAGACACTGAGATCTAGAATATGAATTGGCCACACATTCAGGTAACAGGAGACAACAGTGTCATACCAGCATCAGCTCTGGATGCCCTCAGCATGCAGTGTCTGGGGCTAAGCAGCAAGGAGGTGGAGGACGCCAAAAGCTTTGGCTCCATCCTCTGCATGGACTAGACAAGTCCATGAAGGGTAAAATAAAAATTCACCTTCATGCAAACAGGAGAGGAAATTTTCCAAGTCAGGTGCTCAGGCACCTGTCCCTCCACTGAGCTGATTTATCACCTTTCTCCTCTGCTCCCTTCTCCTTTGCAGCACAGGTCTTTATCAAGAGGTTACTTCACACCTTCTCTGCTGCACAAACTCATGCTGACATATTTTCCTTGCTCCTCTACAATTCAGAATCACCCTGGCCTGAGGGCTTGCTGCAGAGTGCAACAGCTGGTTAGGAAAGTAAATGTCTGGACTGGTTTTGTGGCAAAATTTATCCTTGGCTTTGCTTGTGTTTACCTCCAAGTCAGCAAATGGCTTCAATGCAATAGGCTTTGCATAAGCATTATTACCACAGGTCTTCAGTGACTACATTTTCCCCCTCTATCAATGCACAAGGAAATAAAGGCAGTTTTTTTACCTCATGTTCTCCTTCCTGTGAACTGTCAGATACATTTCATAGACTCTCCCTTGTGGAACGGCTCCAGCTGGGATCAGCAAACTTACTCCTGCAGAACAGAAGAGACAAAAAAGATAAATGGAGAAAAAAGAGGTGAGTGGGTCTGTGAAGAGGAGTGACAGGAGAGGCAGAAAATGAAGCCTGCAATGCCAGATTTTCAGCTACCCTCACCAGCAGACTGTGAATGACCTCAGCAAGATGTGAGAAAAAGTATTTACTGTAACCCTGGTGTCTTCAGTGTCCAGCTGACTGGTCGTCTTCCTTTGCACTGAAAAACAGGGGTGGAGAAAAGGATTTTCTTCCCTTTTGTTTTATTTAAAGAGCAGACAGATGGTTACGCTGTTGCTTACCTTGTAAAATGATGGAAAAACAAACAACTCTGACTAAAATTTCCAACAGCTGTAATGGGACATCTCTCCCTAGGCAATTCTTACTTAATTAAGATCAGGAAAGAAAAGCTGCGGAGCACTGTCCCAGGAAGCAACAAGATCTAGTTGTTTCCTGAAAGATGGCTTCTGTGTCTGGCATCCTGTCTTTTAATGCACTCAGTTCCTAGACTGCCAGGGAGACAAAACTGGGCTTGGTTTTTGAATGTACCTAGTCCTGTAAAGTGGCTCAAAATAGGTATCCAACCTTGAAAAAAGCGTGGGCAAATATGCTCAGTGTCCTTTTCAGTAATGCTTTGCTGCACACTTGATTAAAAAACACTGTTCTTACATTACTTCCATTTTAGAGATGCCTCTACACAACACAGTGCATGAACTGGCTATTTCACTCTGCTGGACACAGCCAGCTGTCTTTGAAGATGTGGACTAGCTGGAAATCCATGGCAAGGGTTTGCATACAGTTATTACCATATAGCTGAAAACAAATCTAGAGGAAGATTATTTACCTATTTGTGTTTACAACAGAGACACTTCATAGACACCTTGCATGGCTCTGCCACTTTTCTTTAGCACACAGAGGTTGGTTACACTGGCGATCTCCTGAGTGTTGGTGTAGAGGGCTTCAGTCCCATACTTAGCTTTGAAGGAGAGGGGTAGCTAGGAAGGCATTTTCCACAAATGCCTTCTGGCACTTGTGTCTTTACAAGCCTGTTACAACCTAACCCGTGTGTGCTTGCAGCTGTAACAGCACAGGTGTACTGTAAATGGAGGCCTTTGATCACATCTTGAGGCAGACATACTCCTAGAGGCAGCACAGAGGCAGACAAGGTAGCAGCAGACAGATTATTTTATGTTACAGAATCATTACTTTAATCATTTTGAAGGGATTACAGCATCAAATGGTTTTTCTTTACAAATTGGTATTAATATACGTGAATTAATGGTGACTAATAGACTTTGCTGATAATGTGCACCACTGTGGCAGATGAAAACTGAATATCAATATCTATCTTCAGCTGCTACTTAGAAAAATGTGAAATCCAAGATTGCATAGCACAAATTTTCAACATTGCTCATCAGTCAGCACCAGATTTATTGAAGTAGTTCAGCTTACACTTAAATTTAATAGATATCTTTGCTTCCCTTTAGACAGGAGCTCAGAGAGCAAGACTATGGGTCCAAGCACTTTTGGCTATTTCATGTGTGAGACTGCATCCTGGGAGGAGCAAGCCACTCAGGTTCTGGGCCCCATGGCATTTTGCTTCCTCCATAACATCAACAAGAGAAATGATCCAGCAAAGGTGCAGGGGACAAGGGTAGGCACTATCTCCTTGGAGAGGGCATTTGCTGTAAAATGGCCAAGCTGTGAGCCACAGTCTCACATGTACTGTGGTCCTACCTGAATGCAGAGTTCCAGTGAACTGGGCAGGTGTGTTCCTGACCACTGTATACCCTGCATATTCCTCACATCAAATGACTTTTTCTGTATTTGATTCATTCTCACTTTAGATAATAATGCTGCTCAGCAGTATCATGCTAAACCCACAGGAACATCTAGGTGCTGAACTTCTTTTAGAAAGAACATCAACACTTCATGTAGGAACCAAGCAGCAGCATGGCTCTGCTAAAAAATCTGTCTGAAAGACCTGAGCTCTCCCAAGGCTGCCCAAGATGTCCTTGGAAGCTCTGAAATGGCCTGCTGGTGGTCAGAGTGGCCCAAAGGGGCCTGGCACCTGACTTTGTGCTATGTGAGAAAGACTGAGCAGCACATCGCATTCCATCAACAGGCCCTCAACGCTCAATCCCTCTCTTTCCTCATTGTAAAGCAAGTCAACAATACATACAGGTTAAAAGCCTCCCAAAAATAGTGTTCTGTTTTCCTCTGCTTCAATTGCATGTAGTTTGCAATGAATCAGATTTGGAGTAACCAATTTGTTTCTAAATTAATTTGCTGTCTTTTAGGGCAATGACAAGATAGAGGCTTACTGTACTGAAGTCCCTTTTCTGGAACTGCATGAAAGGAAAAGGTGATGCTGAATTGAACTTCACACAGGGGAGCTCTGAAGCCTTACATGTCTCAGAAAGTGGCTAAGAGCCCTGTGATATTCTGCTTAGAATTAGAGAAACATTTAGATTGGAAGAGACCTTTGAGATAATTGAATCCAATCATTAACACATCACAGTGTTCACCACATTCCTCACAGATCACATACATAGATCACATTCCTATGTATTTCTTGGGAGAAGAGGCCAACTCCATCTTGTTGCAGCCTCCTTTAAAGCAGTTGTAGAAAGGGATAAGGCTCCCTCTCAGCCTCCTTTATTCCAGGCTACACAACCCCAGCTCCCTCAGCTGCTGTTCCTAAGACCAGCACTCTTGTAGTGAGGGGCCCAAGTCTTCCTCAAGCCTGTAGTGTTTAAAAGGTGCCCAGGATAGAAAATATCTGAAGTACTTTGGTACATGCAAATGAAGGGGGGAGAAGAACCCCATCTATTTGTTTTGATTAAAGAAAAGGCAGAATCCCACGTGTAGACTTTCTTTCCCCATATAAAAGCAAGCTAACACCACTTAAACCCAGAAAACAATTGCACCTTTAAGCCAGTATGGTTAGCACTTACCTGAATTGGGAATTACTAGGTGGCCTCCCAAGGAGTTGAAGGTCCCAAAAGCGGTGCAGGATGGGTCAGTTTGGCGAGCAAGGCTCTGGTTCTTCATGTTCAGGGTCTCATTCTCCAGCAGAGACTGTGTAATCTGTGGGGACAGCTTGGAGGAGAAGTCGGAGAGGTCATCCTGGGGAGTGACTGCACCAGAGGTGTTATAAACCTTGATCTTCAAGTTGGGGAGCGGATCCAGGATTGGAGAGTTGGTCATGGGGATTTTATCAGAGACATCGTGCAAGGCGTACACAGGACCCCTGTACATGGCTGCAGCAGAAGTGAGGTCTGGTGGCACTGCCAGGAGGTCTGCAGTGGAGATGAGAAGGAAGAACCGTATTATTTCTCTGTTCTGATGACTTTATTCTGAGCGACAATTTGGGTTTACATTTGCATTTTGTCTTTCATTCCAAACGTTCAGATGCGCAAAGTCCCTGAACCTTCATCTCCTTTTCCATGAATCTCTCCAGCAGACTCCCAGGGCTCGTATTGCCCCAGCTGCTTTGGAATCTGATTGCTGTACAAAATTACAGAGCATTTCTGCTCTGAAGAGTTTTTACTGGGAGTATTTTTCCAGGCTGCTCTTAGATTTCAAATATGACTTGCTTAGCTTCAGGGCAAGATATTTTCATTGCTCAGCAGATCTAATTTTAATGAAGAGCCCCTCCCTAAACGCTATGTGACAGTCATTAACCAATTTATCTAACTGGTCTAATGACAGCATTCTGGAAATAAAAGATACAGCAAGCCTATGAAGTCATCATGCCCATGACTCCCTGCAGCGAGGGATCAGTACCTGTATCACACTTTTTAAGGTTTGTTTTAGAAGTTTTTCCAGGAAAGAAAACACTTCTGCTAATTTTACATGTGACAATTCTTTTGTCATCTTAACTTTTACAGTGTAGATATTCTTCTAGTGTAGATATTGGGAAAAAAGAGAAACTCTTCAGCCTAAAAAAATGTCTTGGTAAAGGCAGCACTACCTTTAGAGTGTTTTTTCCTGACCAATGAAGAGAAGAAAAAAAATCAAGCTGTTATGCACTCATGATAAAAATATTCATTATTAAATGATGTTCTACCACAACTTCTGGTTTCTATTAAAAGCTCAGTACTTCTCAAACTACTATTTATACCAGTGGAGACAGGGCATAGGAAAAAAAGCTATTAGTGAAATAAAGAGGAGGGAGATGTGATAGAATTACTGTGATGCATCCTGCCTCCATTGTTTCTGTCAGAGCTTTGCCTTTGATTTCAACTTGAGCTGCACCTGTATTTCCATGAATGTGTCTGAGTTTCACTCTCACATTCAAGCTCTTTCTTCAGAAGTGAAATTCACCCGCTTTATACTCTTGAGCACAGCTGACAAACACCACCGTGGGTTTTGAGCCCTTGACAATCAGAAACAAATGAAAACGATCTTTCTCTTTATCAAGTGTCAACAGGCATCCAGCAACATCATTCACGCAGCCCAAGAGACCTTAACTTGATAGCATCTCACTGAATTGGTCAAAATGGAGCGAAGTGCCAGCTCACCTTGCCTTGCAGCCTTGATGTTGACAGGCTGAAAGCCCCCATTTAGAGCCGAGGAGTCAATAATATCCGACTCAAAGTCCCGGTGGTTCTTGCGATAGACAAACAGGGCCACGGCCACGGAAATTGCCAGGCACACGATCACGGCGATGACGATCCCCACGTAGAGAGCAACATCGTCAGAGTCAGGAGCAGCTGCAGGGAGACAGGCCAGGAACCTTCAAGAAACGTTCTCCTTACAGGGACTTTCAAGAAAACACGTCCTTATTGTTCTCATTTCCTGCAGATATTTACTGCCTTTTTTACGGGCTAATTTAAACTCCATTTCTAACACCATTACAGCAGGTCTATGCCCTTTTGATGGAAAACAATCCTTATTTTCTCTCTAACTTGTGTTCAAACTCTTTCCCTGTCCACTTGTTCATCTATCTAATACTCAGGCTGTGAACTACTAAGCAAAACATGCTATAGACTTAGTCTTCTAAACCAAATTAATCCTATGAAATGAGATAGTATGTCTTAGTGACATAATGTCATAATATTGGTATTTAGAAGTTAATCTAATATCAAAAACACATGGGTTTTTAAAATTCAGAAGGCTTATTTTTACTTTAAAAGAAGTAAAAGAACACAAAAATTCCATTTTCTCTGGAATACTTGGAATATCAGGTCATATCTTTGTTTAGTTTGTTGTTTTTTTTTTAAAATGCAACCTGTCATTACTGCCTTCCATCCGTTTACCTTCAAAAATATAAACTAGTAAATTAGTAAATCAGAGAATCAAGCACTGAACTCTCATCAGTGGCATTAACACATACATATTAAGATAAAAGCTGAAGCAAGCACAAGAAAAAATGTGGTAATTTACCAAAAGGAACCAAAATTTATTAGAGCTGTCTTGTGAGGAAACGGCTATGATATTTCTACTAGCTGCTTATACCATATCTTCAGCACCAATTCCAAGCTAATCTCTAGCATCATTATCCACCAGACATTTTTCCCCAAAAGGTCTGAATATGTGTTAAAAAATTGATGTATTTTTATACAGTGAAGAATCATTCTTAGAAATAGCCTAATGAAAAAAGGAAGTGCAAAAACAAATCAGACTCTTTTAGTACCCCATTTTTGTTGGTTTGAAACATGTGAAATCACTTTTATTTTATCTCTTTTAGCCATTTAAGCCAAGCTGCCCTCCAGCTGCAGAGGTGAGAGCTGGCAGATGCAGAAAGGGACTGATCAATCTCCGACAGCTCCGGGCTACCAGACCTTCAATTTACCAAACTTGAAACATCCCATTTTTAACCCAGCAGTTCAGGAAGCAGAACTCTTGAGTTCCGGCTCAAAGACAAGTTACCCTTCCACCACACTCCCTTCAGTTGCTAAGGGAATTTTAATGAGAGGATGGCTCATTCTCTCCAGTTTCTGTCTCTGAGGCAGCATCTTCTCCCATTTCCCTCGTGCACAAAGGCCCTTATAATCCTGTGTCTGCTGCAAAGCACTCTGCCTGCTGTCAAGCAAGCAGAATGTCACTTACCCTGCTGAATAGGTGCCTTTTTTTGCCTAGTCACACTGAGCTTGCCTAACAGTAAAGCCTGACCCAGGGAACAGCATCAAATTAGCATCCAGGAACATAAAATCAAACATTAAACTTACAAGAAAATCCATATTCATTCTGGGTTCTCTGTTCAGTTGAAATAGGATAAATGAAACCTTAAAAAGAGAGAAATTAAACAAAAATGGGAACAAAATCAAATGAGGAGAACAAAAAAATGAAGCATGAAAAATAGTTTAATTTAAACAAAAAAGAAAAGAAGAAAAAGAAACGGATGGCACTTTAAAATTCTGATACAGCACAGAATTATGATTTTGCATCCCCTGTCTCCTCCAGAGCCTTACTAAGAATTAATAAGCAGGCAGATTGAATTTCTAAGCCAAAATCGGTCTCGAGTCACTAACTTTGGAGTGCTTAAAGTCTTTCTTTTATTGAGCATAAACTGTAATGGATCTAATTTATTTCAGACATCTCGGGTCATTAGCATATGGAAAGTCTTTTTATTCTTATCCCTGCCATATGCTTTAATTCCCAGGACATGTTCGGTGAGGCTCTAAACAGTTTTTATATTTAATTATAATAGCTTGCTGTTGATCTAATAGAGCAAAAGGAGACCTGTTGTCACTGGTCAGAGGTTAAATACTGATTCGTGGAGCAGTCTATGCACAAAGCCCTCTCTCTGTATTTCCCTGGAATTATTTTATCCTGTCCCTAATACACGCTCAATAGGAATTCCTTAGAGAATAAAGAATTTGTCAGCAAACGGCAAACTGAGTGGTTTCTCTTTGAAATCATTACAAAATCAATAAGGCCCCTGGGGTCAGAACATTATTTATTTGAAATCTTTGCAAGCACCATATATCGACAAAATCATAACACAATTTACAGCTTTATTTCGGGATGGATAAAGAAGAGATATAATTTCCTTTGTCTTTTCCCTTGCAGTCCCCACAGCACAGCACACTGGAGCTGCTTAATTCACACATGAATCCTGTGAACTCACCAAGCATCTCCCATGTAGCAAATGAGTGAAGTGCTCCAAGTCCCATCCTGCTGGAAGGGTAAATGACAAATCCCAGCTAAGCAGGGGATTGGGATGGGATGTCTGGGTGGGATTAGAGTCAGTGTAAGAAAGAAGGTACCTCTCCTCCATCACCTTCCCTTAAGTTGCCCTGAAGGGAATTTCACCCCCTCCCCTTTGATCACACTGCAAGGAGCTCACACAGCTGGGAACTCCCTGCAGGTGAGACAAAACTGGAAAATGCACTCCTGGTTTGTGCCTAATGCACAGGACCTTGTTACAGGCATACCAGAGTAATAATCCCCAGCTCCCAGAATTGCTGAGCTTGGGTGCTCAACATCTGTTGTGTTCTACACATATCTTGCTGCTTGGCTGTATTTTTTGTTAATGAAGACACAGTCTATCCCAATCACAGGCATAGACATACCTCCTTCCAAAATTTCCATACATTAACTACTGCATAAATTCTACCTTACCTGAAACACCAGAGCAAAACCAGCTAATTTTTGATGATGATGTTTTTTTTCTGGGACATCATGGCACAAACTATACTGCCTGTAATCTCTGTTTAAAGCTTTATTGCACAACAAGGATTCCAGTCATACTAGTGCTTTTAGAAATATCCCCTTCTCACATTCACTTCCTTGCTTCTTTGAGGCAAGTTCACCTATGTGCACTCTCAACATGCATATCCAATCTTTTGTTAATTAACTGCCTTCTCTCTTCTCTTCTACTGCAGTACTTGAGGCACTGGCCATAAAAAGTCCAGTGAGGAACTTCTGAGGGTTTGAGTGAGTGCTCATCAAGCCTGGGCATGAATTTACAATATCCTTGTTACTCCCATTTACTCCCCAGATGAGTGGTGAGGCTTGTAATTTGCTAAACACAAATTTTAGTTATAGCCTTATGCCCAGTATTTCCTTTGGTGAGATGTCTCTGGAGGGACCAAGAGGCAGGCATAGGGAAATTAAAGGCCCAGGGACAAAGTGGAGTTTAGGCTGAATGTACCTCTGAATGTTTTTTTGCCTTGTACTCGAATCCACTGGGAAAGGTGAGGATGATTCCTTGCACTTTGTGTGCCCCAGCAGGTTCTCAGGGGAGATGGAATGGAGCAGCCCACGTCCCCTGGCTCTGCATCACCCATGGAGCTTGAGCTCACCTGTGCAGAGCTGAAGAGGCTATTCCTCTCTCCTCACATTGCATCTGAGGAGTCAGTTTTGTGTCCAAGGTTGTGCATCACTCTTGCCATGTCTGAAGGGATCCAGCAGCTGCCCCTCAACAGCTGGCACCACCTGGATTGGCTGTGATTTTACTGAAAGCATTCTTTCCCCACAGGAAAATAGAAATCCAGATTCAAGTTTTTTCAGCAAAGTAGTAAACAAGTACAATTCTCAAGTACTCTAAAAGAAATTTACCTCATTACAACCTCTCCACAGATCCTGTTAGTCACAAATACATCTTGGTGGCTTCCAAGTTCCCACAGATTCCCTTACTGCTAACTATGGACAGTGTCCCTGCAGCTACCTAAGAGTGATGCCAATTTCCTCTGCAGAAATGTTTTGTGCACACATTCAAAGACACATCTGTTGAAACAGGGGGAAGAGGCAAGGATACTACAGGATGCTTCTGCCATTTGGGCAGGACGTTTTACAACAAAATTAGTGTTAAGCACAGTTTTGTCACTCCTCCAAAAGGGAGTGGGCATTGCAGGGGCAAGGAGAAGGCCTGCAGCCATGCACTGGTGATGGGCAGGATGGCAGGCCACGATCCTAGCACAAGAGAATGGAGTTTTCTATAGGAAACTGGCTGTCCCACTGATCCCTCTGACTATGCCTTTAAACAATGAAAAAAGGGCATTTTCATCAGATAATGACACAAACCTGCTGGGATTAGTAACTGAAACAATGAAGAATATCTTCCCTACTCTCTTCAGAGTAATTGCAGTGAAGAGAGCTCTTTTGTGTGGGGTTTTTTTTTCCCCTTCCTCCTTGTATGAACGACACTGCTTGGCAAATACCTAAGGGACTTCTAGCAGGGTGATGAACATTTTTAATGAGTGTGAATTTAGAAAGGTGCTGGAGGGTTTGACTCTAGGAAGGCTGCTTACTCAGAACAGCTGGTTTCACAGTGAGCTACTTTGAGAAAAGTAATTTAAGCTTCTTCCTACAGCTTGTTGCGAAATACATATTTTCAAGAGCACTACTGCTATTTTGTTGTGTAACTTACTGTTGAATGAGTAAAGTAGCAATAATCATACTTTATACCTGCACAATGCCTGCTGTTTGAGGTTCTCAAAGGCTTACCAAAATGAGTATTTGTTTCCCTCATTGTACAAGTGCCTCACCCTATGTCAAACCTGGAAAATCAGTGGGAGGCTCAGGTTAATGCACAAAAATTGAACCACTGTAATTGCATGGTAAAGGCATTCAGTACAAAGCCTTTAGTTAAGTTAATGTTTCTCCATGTATTCTACCTCATAGTCCAATTTAGGTTTGTAAATATATTTTTTGTCCCTATGGAAGTATTTCTATCAAGTGTCAAAAGTGTTCTTTTCTTAACTAAATTAATTGCACGGGCACAAATACTTTATACAAATGCAGATGTACCATTAAAAAGGTGCTTCAATAGACATTGCTTATTTTGTTTCCAAAAAGCATGAGAAGAGCAATTTAATCACCTTTATAATGATGCAACACACTGGGAAAAGTAAAGAAGGGTGAATATGTCAGATTGTTCTTGAAAAATTAACCAATCCAATGTTGATATATAGAAAAGACCACAGCAGCCTTTTTATCAATTTACATTAACTCAATTTAAGCATCAGTCACACTTGGCACTGATTTGGGAAATTGTGACCATTTAAGAGAATAGATTGTGAAGCTCATTTAATTAGTTTGGTGCAGTTTGTGAAGGCAGATGATCCCCAAACACTGGAAGTCTACCCTGAGCATCCTGGATCCACATGCCTTGTTCTGACCTTCTGGGATCACATTTGTGCCAGAGGCCCCAGGAGACAGAGCAGCTGCTCTGTGTCACTGGATGGCCCTCGGCATATCTGCATGTGACTGTCACCAAAGAGTCACCAAAACAACTTTTCTAAGCTCTTCTTCTTCCACTGGGAAAGAATCTATTCCTCATTCTATTCATGGGCATTTATACACACACACAGTGCTCAGCCTGGGAACTCAGGATTGTGACCATGTGCATTCTGAAATCCTGTATTTGATTTTACCTAGAAAGCCATGGGAATATACTCCCTTGGCCTGTGAACTGACATAATTTAAAGAGAATTTTTATCCCTGTGTTGTAAAACTCTAGGTCACGGCTTCATGCAGAAGGAACTTCGTAACTGGCTCCCCTTTTTGGTCCGTAATTGGTTTTGCTAGCTTTCTAGTCATGCTGAATTTGTATTAATGAATATCAATTTTAGAGCAAATTGATCAGATTATGAAAATATTTTACTCTGCTGCTTGCAGAAATTAAAATATCTACATAAGAGAGAAAGAAAAATACTCAGTTTTCAATTTGTATTTTTCCTGTCTATTTTCTCTCTTTCCAGCAACTATATAGGTAAGACAGGTGAAGTAGCTGAAGTTGATTTTTCTGGCCACTTGTTTACTAGGTCTTATACAGTTTGGGTAACATTTATAAAAATATTTACAATTACCCTGAAAAGAAATAGTTTTATAGCATTAGCTGCTGGGGTCACAGTTAATGATACATAGTTTGAGATCAGTGGGAACTGGAGACGTGCACCTTCATTTAATAAAGTGAAGATTGCATAAAGCACACCATAACTGCTAGTTTCTTCAATGAATCATACTTTAATCTGGCACCACTTGCTTCTAATCTATGAACTCTCTTTACTCTCTCTGTAGCAGCTTCAAAAAGAGCTGAGGTCAAGTAAGTCCATGGTCCTTCCGAAAGTCCAGCCACAGGATGTGCCTCAAAAACATCCTGCTGCAAAGAACTCAACAGGTTGAGCATCACGTATTGTAACAGTACTCTTCCCCCTTTTGGCTCCAAAATCAATGCCCTCAAATCACCTCTGAGAAAACAAGACACCACAGATTCAACTGCAGCCTTCCATTCTCAGGAAACAGATAAACAGAGATTGATGCTCAAATGCAGATGCTTAACATTTGAAGGAAGCAGTTCTTGGATGATTTAAAGTAGGTGTGTGGTATATAAAATGTGACATGAGCTTACCGAAGCATTTAATTTAAAATATTTGGGTTTTCTGGAATTTTCTATGAGTCTTAGTCTCAGAAATTATCCTGGAAAGTTTGAATAAAATTGTTTTCAGAACCCTAGTAACTTTTTCTTTTGTTGCTAATTTCTAGTTCAATGGATCTCAATGAGTGAAAAAATCCTCAACTCCACCCAGGTACATATTGCTGTTTCTAAATTCCTAGTTCTAGAAATTCAGCCTATCTCTATTTCCCAGTAAAATGCCATTCTCAGTTCCATGTCAGCCCAATTTCAGGATTTTTGCACTCATGGGAAGAGACATTCATCAATACTAAATTCTGAATTCCATTACATAGAGAGGGTTTTGAGACAAAGAAGAAAAAAAGAAAGTTGCATGTCCCTGCAGTGTTTGCAGTGCTGTGGCTGTGGCCTTGCATTACCAGTCTCCTTCTGCTTTATCTCATTCACCATCATTCCTACACCTATCACCAGCTTGCTTGAGTTTCTTCACTATTTTTGAAGGAAATGCTAGATGATCAGTACAGTGTGCAAAGGCTCAAAGCTTTCAGAGAAGATTTTCAAAGGCTTTCAAAACATTAATTCACATACATTGCAATGCTTTTGGCTTCCATCTAAGTTCACCTTGATTTCCATCTATGATGGACAAATAGTCACATATTCCCAGCTTACAAGAAAATATTTTTGAGATTTAATTTGACATTCAGGAGTTTTAAATTGCTTTGTGCAAGTTCCACTGTCCAGAGGCTGTGTGTTTCCAGAACTTTCTTTTCTACAAGGGACAGAGTTAATGGTACAAGAGTAATCTTAGAGTAAATCCCATATTCTGATTGTTTAGTGTCAAGGTTCACGATCACTTAACATGTTGCTAATGAGATTAGAAAAGTAGTAAAAATAAAATTTGAACTCCACTTGCTGTTAATTGTTTCTCTCCCTTGCTATTTCCCAGGAAATATATCACAGAACCAAGAAGATGTGATATGTTATACCTTAAAAATTAAGGTATAAATAAAAATTAAGGTGGTTAAAAATTAAAAAAAAAAACAACGATAAAACAAACAAAAACACTGAACCAACAATAGAGTCCCTGGCACAGCAAAAATCTTTCAGACAGAATGTGCCCAGCTTCTTCCTACTTTTCTATTCTAAAGAAAGACCTTCATGTCTGTAGTAATGATGCTGAAGGTCAGATATGATATCAGGCATCCCAGAGATAATGCACAGCAATTTATTTTCCTTCTGAAGGACTAATTATTGGCATATTCAGGGTGGGCTAATAAACAGGGAGCTTGAGCTTCTGTGACTGATTATTTACTTGGGTATTATCTCAGATCTTTCCTGAGTGGGTGAGTTAAATGGGGACACTCTCTTGTTCTCTCCTTGAGCAGAAGTTCATGATATTCTATAATTAAGACTGCAATTATGTTTTCATTTTAAATTAGATCCTGACATTTTGTTAACATTGATAGAAAGGTCTTGCCTGAGTTTAAACATGCATGACATCTATAGGGGAATACGGGAAGATGGAAGAGAAGAATAACTTGTTGCTAAAATTTGATGAGGATGAGAATATCGAAGTTTGACATTACGAAGTCTTCTGCATTTAAGGACTTTGACCTTTTGGTTAAATCTTATGTCAGTCTTTAGCAGGACCTGAGCATTGAGTTTGTTATGCATGTTTGACAGTAAAAGTAAACACATGCTTAGCACTGCAGTTTGCTAGATGTGCATTTGCAAAATCCACTCTTGCAATGACTGAATGCTAGACAGACTTCCTGGGGTTCACTTTGCTGTAGTGGGACAAGAGCACTCAAATAAGGACAAGGAACACCACTGGAGAGAGGATACATGGCAGGCAGCTAGATGAAGGAAGGGACAATTGGAAGAGGATCTACGGGACGGGATCAAAACTGTTAAAAGTGCTGGACAAAAAGGGTCACGGAAAACATACATTATCCATATGGAAGAGGTATAAAAATCTGGTTTGTATGCTTACAAACATGTTACATGTAAGGTAACTTGTATTCCCCAGTTTATAACCTCAAAAATCCCAGAGACTCCAGAATCAGCTGATCAGCTCAATCTTTGTTCCCCAAATTCTAGAAACTTCCTTCCCCAACATGAGTTTTCATCTAAGCATGCTGCAAATAATTTTGTTAGTCCGGATTTAGAAATAGAGAGCACTGAGTTTTACTTCTGATTGTTTGACTTGCTCCTTGATAAGCCTTCAGGTGCTCATGTAACTTTGCCCTGCCTGACACCCTGACAGGAAAGCAAAAATCACAAAAGATACCTGCCTTTGTATACGACAAAGATAATATAAATGTACATTATTGTGTCTGTATGGGGTGGTTTTCTTCTACAATTAAATTGATATGTCAGTTAGACTTCATAAGATTTGAATTCTTCTTTCATCTATCTGAGTAACTTTTTGAGTTTTTTAATGTGTAGAGGAAGAGGAAAGAATAAAAGAAAACCTAAGAGAATAAAGAAGAATGAAAAGTATACATGGACACGGTTGTCTTTTTTCTCCTCTCTGCATGGCTATAATATTTTTTAATTAGTGCACATTTTTGAAAACAGCCTAGAGATCTTATAGCACTTGCTTTCTTTAAAAATAATGTGGAGGTGGCTCTTTCTGATCTGACTGGGGTTTAGACACAAGGATTTCAGTGCCCTGGGTTCTGCCTGTGGCTCTGCACCTCCACTTTCTCCCAACACTTTCATCTGCTTCAAGCAGTTGCTTTTCTAGGCAAGAGCTCTCAGTTGCACAGGGCTCATCAGTGTGGATGCTTCTCAGCTGGGGATTTTTCATGTCACTACAATAAAGTAGAGATGAGCCATAACTCTGAGATGTGTGCATAAACTCCCTTGGCTGCCACACCATTACAAAGTAGCTGGGTAGAAAACAGAATAACACATCCCTTTACTCATATCAGAAAACAATATTATGGAAAACTTCCTCTAGGAACAGATGAGATGCCTTTTTCAAATGAATGAACTTCCCCTGCTAGGCCAAAACAGGCCAGGTGGCTGTATCATTATGCTGACAGAATGAATGTATTAGAAATTCTCTCTTGACCCACATGCTCTTAAATAAAAGGCTTTATTTCATTCCTCTGCACACACAGGCTTCTGATATAGTCTCCCTTGAGAAACTTCTGCTTACCTTCTGGAGTCTGGAAAACATTCCCCTGCTCTTTGCACACTGATCTGTTCTGATGGACCTGTGGTCCTCATCAAGCTGCTCTGCCCTGTAATTCTTCCCTGAATGCCTTCTTTCAAACCAAGCCAAAAAGGCAGATGAATACTTATTCCATCAGTGTTTCTGACATGTTACATTAACCAAGCAGGACATGTGCAGAATATGCATGCTTTGGGAAGAAAGAGATGGTAGTATCAGGGTAACTTTGTTTTCTACTCAGGACATTTGTATAAACAGAGACAAGACTGAAAAAGGGCAGCAGCATTTTGCCATTTCATGCCCCAGCAGGATAAACTGCATATTTTTTTACTTGCTTAGGCACTATCATTGCAAGAGGGAACCTTATGAACTTCATAGTGCTTTTCAGGTGAGCATTTCAGAGCACTCAGCAAATACAGATTTGCTGTCACCATGTCACATCAATTCATTCTTGACTAGAAGGCAGCCTTTTCTAAGAAGGAATGCCATTATAAATCTGGTGATAACATCTTCACCAGGGTATGGTATCTTTTCCTCTAGTGGTGCATCTGCTTTCCAACTAGTTAAGCTGCAGGCAGGGAGAAGACCAGAGTGACCTGAGAGTTAATCCAGGTCTAGAGCAACAGGTGAAGATATTTTGAATCTTTTCTTCCACTTTTTTTTATATGACAGTAGCACATCTTGGTCTTTTCATGCTCAAGAAACAAAGGGAAAGTCCATACTGGATTTGATGACCCTTGGCAATGATTCACAGGTGGAAAATTCCTTTTGTTCCTATTCAAAGGTAGATTTTTATTTCACATTGTGAGACTGTATAAAGGAAGCAATATTACTTCACAGAGCAACAGTACTATTTGTGTAACTATATAACCCATATAGTCTTCAAGCAACAACATGTGCTTCTGTATTATCTTGCTTGTTGCTGTAAGAGTTAGCTTTGCGTTCTGAAAAAAAATAAATTAAAGCACAGCTTAGCCAGCCTTTTATGAAAAGCCACAGTGGTTGACTAAAGCCAAAAGTGAGCAGATAAAGGGGAACTGGTTGTCTCCCTCTGACTGAGCTGGTGCCAACGCTGCATGTCCAAAGCATGATTTCAGAAAAGCCTACAAGACCAGCAGGCACCAACCGCATGCCTATGGACTTGCTGCACTTTTTTCTTTCAGGACAGGGACAATACAGATCTGAACACCGTCACTTCAGACCCTCAGCAGAAAGGATATATGTGACGTGCTGTGAGCATGGCAGCTGTGTGTCACAACTTAGGTAATAAGCCTTCGACATAACCATGCTAACTAACCAGCACAGCTATCTCTCCTCACAGGTTGTCCACCTCTTCTTGGCTATCAGCAGAATTTTACACACAATGCAAAGCAGAAGCATCTGTTTTGTACCACACAAGCGATCTCACACTCATTCCAGACCGAGTCCAGCAAAACACTTCCCCTGGTACATTGCTTTAAAAATGTTTGCTACCCAGAGAAGGGAACTACTTGTACTGAAGTTTGAGGCAGCAGGAGCGTGCTTTGCTTTCTTATTCCCCACAGAGAACACCCACCAAAATCATTAGGTGATATGAGTGAAGGGCTAATTGCAGTGCTTCAGTTTACAGCAATCCCCTGTGAGATGCAGTGTGCACCTATAAAAGTGTTGTTCCTCGCACTGAAGTATTTACCACAGTACTCATATATCAAATGGGAAATAATGCAACTATGGAGGCAATAATGCAACTTGCGTGGGTGGTAACCTGCCAATTCTTCTTACACCTACAGCAGATTTTGTTCCAGAAGATCGTATTAATGCTATTATGGGAATTATGAAATTGTTATAATGGGAACTGCTAGACAACATTGTGTACTTGAAAGCTTAAAATAGCAATGACTGCCCTAAATTTTCACTACATCTGCTTTTCCTCTTCAATTCAGCCTGCTGGCTCTCTGTGGGCTCTCTAGTTTAATGACTGTTCATCCCTTCATCCCTTAACGCAAAAACACTAACTACTGCATACTGGAGAGAATGTGTGGTGTACCAGCAAGATGGTTAGTCTAAATAAATGCAACAGCAGAGTTGCATGAGAAATGCCACTGTTAGTGGTAAGCACAAACTACAGCTTTGGGTGTAAAATACTGTAATTACAAGGGATGGAGAAAGCTCCACTGTTTTTATCCCCACAGAAATCAATAGTGGTGCAGACTTGTGCTCTTTGCTGGAGCAGGGGCAGTCGGATAAAAGAGTTTATTGATTTATCCAGCTGATGCTACTAAAGTGAATAATAGACTAGAAGAGAAAGGGCTTGTAAATTAGGCTCATTCAATCCAGCATCTTCCAGGATATCTTTTACACACAGCTATATAGAGGTATATATATTTACAAGTGTGTTTTTGTCAGAGCAACAGGCTAGTGACTCCTGGCAAAAGTGTCTGCCTACTAATTCTTTGACCTCAACTACACTCATGGCATCAGCCTTCAAGCTCTCACTAAAGACTGACAGTGAGGAGGCAGCACCAGGGCACCTAGGAACAGCATTTGACTATGGTGCAGGTAAGCATCTGGCAAACAGATCTCCCAGAGGGCTGTGGCCACAGAGAGAAGGTGGTTGAAACTTCCTTCTGCATGTGCCATGCCAGACACAGCGGCATTAAGCCACTGGAAAAGACTGTTGTGAATCTACAGGTGCCCAGCCTAGGAGAATTGTTAGTTCCAGGTCAGACCCCCAAAGCCTCAAATAATGTGGAGAGAGGCATGTTGTTTTAGGAATGAAAGGAGTGTTGTGTGTCTTCCTGGCTCAGCACGCAGATTTTCTATGAATCTAAATCCACACGGACAAAAATGTAAGCATTCAGATTGATTTTGCATAAACTGCAAAAGATAAATAAAGGAAAAGAGAGGGAAGGAGAGAGAGAGAGAGAGCAGCAGGCACACTGCCATGAAGTACAGCAAATCAATCTTCTCAGCAGTGATGGATCAGGGAGCAGGACTGGAAGTTTTACAGGTATATGAAACCCTGCGAGTATAAAGACACCATTAAAACACTGCCATTAAATTCCAACACTGAAGGATTATCACGGCCCCTGGAGCTAAGCAGGTCATTATGTGACTGCATATTTTTCATTACCATTTTTTATATACATATATATGAAGCAGAATAGTACTCACAACAGTTTCACCCTCTCTCCTGCTGAAGACCTCTGCTTTATACTCAGCATCCACTTTCACAAATAAAATGCAATATACCATCAACAGATAAATGAGATCCCTACAGGGCTTTTATTCTGCTGTACTATTATATCTACTTTTCCACAAGATTTCTGCTTAAATGGCTCTCTTTATGCACATACACAAAGATGACATACACCTGTCTAAATATAATCTGGTAGTGAAGAGCTCTTCTGTGAGGG
Organism: Thryothorus ludovicianus; assembly: GCA_013397245.1. Lineage (NCBI taxonomy): Eukaryota > Metazoa > Chordata > Aves > Passeriformes > Certhiidae > Thryothorus > Thryothorus ludovicianus. The sequence continues at coordinate 335,684 of VZTB01005010.1, forward strand.
AAAATGCATCTTTTCTTCCTAATTTGCCATAATGACTTATTAACACTGCTGGAACTAGGAGTGCATTAGCTTCCCTACAATAAAAGTCACCAAGATGTTATATAGTAAGACATAGCTGGATTTTTTTCCCCCTATACTTAGAAACGGAAAAGAGAGGAGTTCTGAATGTTACCTTTCCGATTCCACCACAAAAACAAGTGTTTTGAGGGATTACAGCTTTATAGACTGCTGACATTGACTAATAGCTTTTAACATGGTGGAAAGGCTTGTGTGAGCCACACAGAGGAAGATATTTGTAGATCTGGGAAACCTCAAAGTAAATGGTCATGCTGTGCCATAAGATAGCTCAGAGATCACTAGCAACATAGTAGCTATCTTACATAGCACTTACTCAATGAGCAGAGCAATTTATTAGCTGGTAACGTCATTTTCTGTCATCATGAATATTTCAGTCAAAAGTAATCTGCCTTAGAGAATAAGAATTCTTTACTCCTTTTTTATCATAGAACTCAAAGCATTTTATGATCTGGACACAGAGGTACTGGAGGAGTACAGCCCCACAACTCTTTGGACAACAGAGAGCTGAGGCTTGACAGAGAAGTACTACAGAGAGACAGCATGAAGGAATAGGAAAGAGCTGTATGCAAGAATTCTGGCTCAGGTTATTGTACTAATGAAACATGAAAGGGAGGGAGTTTTGATGCACCAGCAGACCAGAGAAGATCTCATTTTTGAGAAGAGTGTAGACCCGAGTAATTGTTCATCAGTGTATGTCAGAATTGCACTTAAAACCTGCTTTTCTTTGCTTCTCTCTCTATCAGTCAGCAAGGCAGGACCACTGCATGAATAGGCACAGGGGGAATAGACTTCAGTGCTAGAGCTGATCTTCATGAGGCTGCAGCATGCTGGTGGCCAGATAGGAAGTTTGCATCAGCACTGCATTGATGCAGGTACCTCTTTCTGCCACAGGTCACCCGAAATCCAAAAAGGAGCATAACTATTATAAATAGAAATGCATGCACTCACCATTCCAGACAGAAAGAAGCCAGAAGCTGATCTGCTTGGCCAAGTTTAGTCTTTTGAAAATGCTGGCTTTGCTCTAAATGCTCCATTTTTCCATTTGCAGTATTCTAAGAGCCACTGCCAAGCTTCTCTGAAAAAATGTTGAGCCAATATAGAGAGGAGGGCTGTTTGGTGGAGAGGGCAGGCAGTAGAAGGCTCTGTTATGACTCTTTCTAATTTTTCACTGTTTCATATTCCAGGTAAAAAGAGTGGTGTTTCCAGACTGGTTGAGAACTGGTCCCTTACTCATTTCTCCTACAAATGGTTCTGTGAGTTTAGGTCACTGATGCCGATCTACAGTTATTTTCGAGTTTGTCACATACATCCCAGACCCCAGAGAGAGCACTTACCCTGCATGCAGAGCCCATCTGTGCAGTTCTTGGACTGCAGCACCAGCCCCTCGCAGTCCTTCCCCCCATTCTTGGGAGCTGGGGCCGTGCACTCTCTCCGGCGCCAGTGGGTGCACTCCGTGCCACAGGTGGACCACTTGCTCCAGGATGTCCACTTGCCATCCACTGAGACAAGCAGAGGACACAACTTGTTAGAAGCACACAAAAGTGAGACCAAGACAGAGCGATGCACATGCCAGCACAAGCCAGTCTGCAGCTCCCCCCCGTTCCCAGAGCAGCCTGCTCTTCTGCTTCTGCCCTGTAAATGCACATTCACCCCCACATCTCCTTTCTCTCTGCCTCAGCCCCATTTCTGGTCTTTCCTCCCTTTTATATAAACTTCTAACCAGTTTATCTGTGCTCAAAGTGTACAAGCAGCAAGTCAGGAATAATGATTTAATTTTGTGGCGGGGGGGTGGCATTTTTTTTACACTTGTCCAGAAATTCTTCTTTAATAGGAAGATATTTATTGTGAAATACTCTCCATTAAAAGAAATATCTAGATGCGCCAATTTATTTCACATGAACAGAACCAAGAATGTATTTAGCACCTTTCAAAATCCTGCAAATTATTTTCAAAAGCACTAAAATGAACAGCTGAAGAATAATATATAAAATTATTCCAGTGACAGAGATGGATTACCAAACTTCACAAGCTGAAGATGGCCTAAATGCCATTGATTTGACTGGATCAGTATTAGGAGAGCACTGGACAGTAGGACAGATGGCAGAATTTTATTACAGAGAAGGCACTAACTACATTGCATGTCCTGAAACAACTTCATATTTTTCAGAAGTTTACATTTAAATAACTTCTGAAGGTATAGATACACATCTCTTTGCAATAAAAATGCCTTTGTATTTGACGATTGTATATGTCAGGTAAACATCTGCCACAAATTTAATATCCACATCCCAGATGCTTTACTTGCTGAGACAGCTGGACTGAACAGACATTGCAAATATATTTACATCACAGTTGCTTTCTATATTCAAATACCAATTCTTTTCCAGAGCTTTCAACCTTTATCTTCTACATTTTGAAGCTCTGAATATTCCCCAAATCCCCTGAATCATAAGAGCTGAGACCACAGTGCAAGCAGTGTGTGAAAGAAGGGCTGGAACCCATGCTGCTTGATATGATGTGCTCACTATTTTATCTACTTATGCACTACAATTGAATATTAATTCCCTGAAACGTTGGATTTGTTAATAACGAGAAGGAGGCTTTTGCAACTAATAGTGTTCTCCTGAAATGACTGATGACAGACAAAGGATTGTGCTGCTCATACTGAACCTGGACACAGAGTCGTGCAAGCTATTTTCTGGACGCTCTGGCCCTCGCAGAAGGCGCCGCCGTTGAGCGGGGCAGGGTTGGTGCAGGTCCTCGTGCGCTTCTGGAAGCCTCTCCCGCAGCGGCTGTTGCACACAGACCACTCTGTCCAGGTGGACCAGCCTCCGTTCACTGCAAGGCGAGAGAAAAACAGCGTGGGCACACAGGCAGCACAGCCTGGGCAGCCCTGAGGCGCTTCTGGCTCCGCATCACGCGGCCTCGAATGGTGGTCACAAGAGATGGCACGAGAAACAGCGCTGAACAGGCACAAACCCACATCTCCAACACACCAAGTGTGCCAGAAGTCATTGTATGAGCTGAAGGAATGCTGATGCTGAATGAAAAATGCCACTTGATGACTATTAGGGTTGGCAGGTGACCTGCCTTATTCTGAAAACCAACCTGACCCAGCCTTAAGCATCTGGTGGAGTGTGTGTGACCAAAATCCCCGCAGGTTCAGGAGAGCTCTGGCAGCCAGAAGCCTGTGCTCTGAAAGCTGCACAGTTTTCCAGAGGGAGATAACCTGCACTCCCACTCATGCTCAGATGCACTCATCACCCACACACACTGAGACCCCCATGCTTTGATTAGATATCGAGAATTTTCTTTTCCTTCCTTTCAAGAAGGTGACTTCAGGATGTCAAGGTAACTTTACTCACCCCCCCTTGGACACAGATGTTCCAAGCACTTCCCTAACCTGCTCAGAATGAGCTAACACTAAATGTATATTTTTCTGTTGGACTTTGAGAGATATGTATCTCTGGGAAGATATTTTTGCTGCCTCCCCTTTTCACCCGCCTCAATTTTTGGGATAAATGGAGGGATGAAGAAGGAGTTGTGCTGCTCATTGTCAGATATGGGTAATAACATATTATTAACTGGTCGGATTCCCTAAACCCAAATGTTTGTGGTATGACACAACCCTTAAACAGCTCTGGCAAACAAAACCCATAAAAATGCCTGCTCCCTACACATGCCTCTTGAATACACTTTTGAAAAAAATTCTGTATGTATGTGAGGAAGGGTTGTAGCACGCCTACATCTCCATGTTTTTGCATTCATCTCAGTTACAAAACATGGTGCTCTTGCATGGTCCATCCCTCAATATCAAAAGCACTGCTAATCAACTCAATTCAGTCAGTTTTCTATAAAAACTGAAGTAAAAAGCTCTCATTGTAACTTCAGAGAAGCAACTGCTTACAATTAAATCTAACTGCTACCCTGAATATGAAATGAATATTAGGGATAATCATAGGGATTTTTTTCCTACTTGTCTATCCTATAATTAAACTGATTGTAAGAAACACCAGTTCAGTCAGCTGGCACATAATCAGAGCAGGTTTTGTTCTGGTGGATACCCCCACCTGGAATGCATTTGGGGAAGTAACTCTGCAGGGGAAAAGGCTTGGACTGGTGAGGCAGAGCTGCAGCACAACACAGGCTGGAAGAGACCCTAGGAGGGAATCCCATCCTTTCCCAGCCAAAGCATGGCCAGCTTCAGTCATAGCAGGACTGTGGATGCTGATACAGAATAGTGCTATCCCATGCTTTGTATTCCCCTGATGTTTAGTTTTAAGCTAGGCTCAGTGCTTATGAACTGTAGTCCCAGAACTGTTTGCTTCTTTGCTCTTGATGTCAGGGTATGTTTCAGACGCAGACACCAAAAATAAACTTATATAAAAAGATGTAAGAAGATGGCGGGTTCTGAGGAGCTCTGACACTCTTATCCAGCACTGTAAGCACAAACTCTCTATCAACTTCACTCTTTTTTCTGAAAAGGTGTCACTAAGAACATTAACTGTGTTGGTAGTAAGCCATGCCTTGGACACTCCTGCTGGAGGATGTGCCCTGGTGGCTCCTTGCTGTATGCAGCCAGTGTGTGTCACAGCAAGGGGGACAGCCACCTTCTCTCCAGTGAGGCTGTTTGTGCAAGGGGCTGTTCCTCCTTTAACACCATTGCTTGTCACCAATAAGACAAGCCATCAGACTTCTATGGGATTTCAGCAGTGCCCCCTGACTGCAGTCCCTGTGTGGGGCTGCACAGACAGCCCAGCCTGGGCACTGACTGCAGCCAGAGTTACACACAGGCATTGTGCATCCCCTTCTGCTCTGAGTGTGTGTCCATCCATGTGCAACAGTACAAGGCATAACCTACCATAGACTATCACAGTCGCTGTGGTGCTTTTCCTTTTGGCCACGATGTTTTTTGCAACACAGGTGTAATTGGCAGTGTCAGAGAGCCGGGCTTGCTTGATGATCAGGTTGTGATCAATGGTGATGTAAAAATTTCGATCTTCCACGGGATCAATCACCTCTTCATTCTTCAGCCACTCCACCTTGGGGTTTCAAAGGGCCAGAGGGGAGGCAGTGAGTCAGCAACAAGTCACACCAATATGGACAGACACAGTATCTGTGATTACATTGCTCATCCCAGAAAACCCACAAGGCAAGGCACGTGATGAAGGACTTACCTGATGAACATCACCAACTGAAACAAAACACCAGGGCACAAAAACAGGAGAACACTCTTCATGCCTACCCTTTCCTTCAAGTACCATTTCATCCCACCCATCCATGCAACAGCTGTCTTGCCTTGCCTTGAAAACAGCAAAGTATTTTCACAGGCTGCCAGGTACTGCACAGGGAAAAGCTGATCTGTGCTTTCAGAGTCAGAAGCAAGGCAAAAGGAAAGGATGATACTTTCGGGGCATAGCTGCAAACAGAAAATTCTCCTACAACATCAGAAACCCTAAATCAGCACAGATCTCACCCAGTATTTTCCATATCTTGCCTAATTATGCAGTTAATAATGCAGTAACCTTGTAGGTACCTCCCCGGGTCTGAAACCATGAGGCTCTATACCAGAGAGGGCAGCACTAACAAATCACAAACCCCAATATTTTTAAGTACACTCGCACTCACATGCACATTGTCTGGTTTCAATAAGAATGAAACAAAATAGTTACCAAGGAAATAGGAAATCACAAGGACATCAGTGCTTATTTTTCCTCTTTATTTGTGTAAGCTATATTTTACTTTAATAAAGCATGATTTCCTTGGTTGCACAGAAAAATATTTTCATATGAGATTTTTAATCTAGACAATATTCTCTTTATTGCCTTCCTAAGAAAACACCCTGTTATATCCCAGCTGACTGCTGTGAGCCACTCTAACATAATTTGGCTGCAAATCTAGTAACTCGTTTTCATTTGAACTGAGTGCACTGAAGGACAGGACTGGGGCCCTGGATGGATCAAAGCTGGGCCTTCACGTCACTGGGTCACTTCAGCCTGTGCCCAGGATTTAATTAAAGGAAGAAAAACATAGCCACAATCAACCCACCGGACTTGTGAAGTGCTAGCAGCCAAGTCCTTCTCTCACAAACCCCACATTTCTAAAGACATATGAGGAACTACCCGAGCATTGACATACCCCAAAATCCACCTGAGAGAGCTGAAAAGTCTGCCACAAGCCACGGTGAGAAAAAAAATTATTTCTCCTGATGTTCAACACAAAGGGATCTATTCAACCCCAGACAAAGCCAGTCAATGCTGCAAGACCAGTGCTGGCAGATGTGGGCTTGGATTATAGGTGCCCACCACCCACTCCCCGCCTTTAGCCCTGCCTCAAGCAGCTCCAGCTCCCCTACTCCAGTTAGGGTGGATGCACTTCAGGTATGAGCTGCTTCCAAAGATTTACAGCTTCAGTGAATGTAGAGCCACTGCTCCAAGGAAAGTTTGATTTAAATCTCTCTCTCTCACAGCAGACCACTGTGGGATGTGGCAGCCTCACAGCTGTCGATACTGTGGAGCTTAAAGACAGCAGTGTAACAAGGGCTCTGGAAATACGTGTGTCTGCAAGGAATAGGGGAGGAACACAAAGACACAAAACCTTGGAGGTTGTATTTCCGTCACCATCACAATCATGTTTCACCATGGAAGATACAAGCTCTTAGTCAATAATCTGTTTTTCCTTGACAGAATGACTAAACTTGTTTTTCCGCCTTTCTTGAATCCTAATAGGTTTCAGGTATAATCAAGACAGACAGATTCCTGTTCAGTCAATGGCAATATTTAGCTCCTTCCTCACCTAGGCCAAGTCTGCATGAATTCTGGAGTGAAAAAAAAGCCAGAAGCTTATCTCCATTAGTGGTATGCTGCCATTTAACTTCTGCCTCTCACACAAAACCCATGTATTTCTTTGGGTTTAATGTCTCTATTTATTTCTGGGATGGTTATGCCAGGCTGTAGAAGATGCTGCACACACTGCCAGAGCTGTGTACATCCCACTTTCAAATCTGCCTGTACTCTTCCTCTGCTTTGCAGAGGACACCAGGATACCAGTAAGGAGAGGACTACAGTCTACATGGTCTAAGGCTCATTTTAAAATATTTCTGGTATGCCCATCCAAGAATATGCTCTAGCAGGCTTTGGCACCCTCAAGGCTCCATGCCCAAGCACATGGTTCTTTTTTCTACTACTCTGCAACATTTTCTCTCTCTGCAAAAACGCACATACATATTCAATCTGGGTCTCAAAGGAGCAGACAAAATTAAAGCTGTAAGCATTGAATTCCCTATCATCCCTGCAAAACCACCAAAGATAATATGAAAAGAGAAGTTGCCAATAAAAAAAAAATTCCCAAAACAAAGCAGCTCTGTATAATTCAGTATATTGCCTCTGGCTCTACATCAAATCTCTTAGGAAAAAGATCCTTTTTTCACCTAATGTCTCACAGAATTTGCTAACAGTAAAAGTTTGAAGAACGACAGGATATCTTTTTTTTTTCTGCCATTAGTACATCAGTACTGTGTGTGCATGTCTAAATGCCATCCCTTTTACAAGGTATCTCTTTAAAATATCTAATTCAGTCTTCTGGCATCCAAGTTTTTATGGTGTCTCTTAATGTTGCAAACTCTAATGTCAAATCTGAAGGAAGGAACTGATGGATGATTTGACAAGCAGTGGGAGTCTCCTTTCACGCATATTTTAGCCATCAGTAGAGCAACACAAAAAAGAGAACATCCCTCTAGCGGTTGTGTATTTTCCCTCAGTCCTTGTAGAAATGGGGACTAATTAAAGACACTACAATACATGAGACTGTTGTTGGTACCTATATTCAATTATTGTTGGCCATGCTTTTTATGGTGCAGGTGCAGTGCTCAGCGCCTCCACACCTCAGATTATTTTTTTTTTAGGTAATCAGAGTAGATGGGAGTAGGGTTGCTCTGTCACATAAGTAGGAAGAGATCAAGTGTCAATTACAGAAGAGAAGCAAGTAGAATGAGGCAATGTGATTTATGAGTGACAAGTATGCAAACTGTTATCACACAAGTTAAAAGCAACAATCTCTTTTGATGTCCCAAGGTGCAGCCCCCTTGCTGAAATAAGCTGTTAATCCAGTCAGTGCAGAGACTTATTCTGAATTTAATTCTGCAGCCTCAATAATAGTTACTGGCAGCTAAGGCACTGGACATTCTGTGCCAGAGACCTGAACACCTGCAGGTGAATGGACAGAGGACCAGCAGTATATAAATAGGCACTTCAAAGTGCACAAAAATTTGACTTCAAGGTCATGCCAAACCACACCCTCGTGCCTCCATTTTTCATCTCTCTGGAGATGTTCTAGAAGTAGATGTTTGCTTTTGCCTAAATATTAAGGATGTATATTTACTCGCTATAATCAGAACAATTCTTGAACATGTACCTAGCTGTATGTATTCAATTAAATCAGGCACATCACCCCCAGCTGTTATTGATAAATGTACTGATGGTCATGCATATATGTAGAAAAAGCATGGGATCAGTTTTTTCCTTATCATAACAGCAATCATTTAATTGGCAGAAATTATGCCATGAAGGATGAGGAAAGTATACTCTCTGGGGGATGACAGCTATGGAAAATTACAATTACAACAACATACACGTTTTTTTCTCATATACCAGACCCCTAGAACAAAGCAGACACAAAATCCCTTTTCTTCTTCTTAGTTTTCTACGTGAGAAGGCATTTTTGTTATATATTTGCAAGCTGACTAGCAAGAGAAGGCCACTCAGTTGAGGTATGAGAGTGGTGAATGAAAACCTGACCAACAGAATCTACAGATACTGAGAAGCTGGAGCACACCTGGAGCCAGCTACCTTTTGGTCAGGTCTCCTTAGCAGTCTGGATGCAACATGCAGTTCCATGAGGCACACGGATCCTGCCAGCTGCACTGGGGCTGCACATCCAGGGCTGCTAATGGGCTGGCAAGCAAGCCTGCAGGAGACTGAGCTGTCCCTGCGGCCAGCAGGGGAAGGCACGATCCAAGGTGTCTGTAATTTAGAACAACAACCCTTGCAGAGTCTTTTCTGTCATCCTGCTCCCTGGTGAGAGACAGATGTGTTGTCTCTAATCATTCACTGATTGGTATCGGGAGATACATTAACATAATTGGCACATTTGTTCTAATTAACAGAAGGAACCTGCCACATGCCACCCAACATGAAAAGCAAGACCATCAGCAAGAACAGAAAACTGCAATAACCACCTCAGCTCTACCTGGGAGCTGCAGCCAGACCTGTGCTGGCACGGGGTGTTTCCAGCAGCAGCACACATAGAGACTAAGACCTGCAAAGACAGGCCAGGCTTCTGTGCAGACTAAATGAACACAGGGAACATAAATCACACAAGCGATTGCACACGCAGGAAAACCTATTACAGAAGCTAATTGCTGATACAAATTTAGCCATACCAAGTTACCAGCACTTAAATCTCTTGGCACACTTGTGTATGCGTGACTGTTTTAGAAACTGGTAGAGCAGAAACACATCTGCTCTGAAAGAAACACAAGGATGGAAAAGGAATATGATCTCATCTAGATGCTGGCCTCTTGATCATGAGTTGTTCCCTACACGTCTGACAATCTCAAGAACAAAGTCAGCAGGGTCTGAGTTGTGGAACCCAGTTGCTCATTGGCTTCTCTGCATCAACCTGCCCTAGAGTCATCTTCAGAGCAAGGAGCACCTGTCAAAAACAGAAGGTCTTCCACCCTCCAGACACAGGCAAAGCCTGCCAGTGCAATTTTCCACAAGAAACAAGATGCAAACATCTGGGAGCAGCAAGAGACTTGCCTTGATGAAAGGCAATTTGTAATTTTGGAAGGCGAGAACATTCCACTGGTGCCTTCCCCGTGCCTGGCTGACACAGCAGGATTGTGTCCACACTGGATTGTGGCTGGTGTTCTCTGCAGCTGTGCCAAATGCTCCCAGGGGCACAGCTCACTTAGCAGCAGTCCCTGCTGAGCTGGCATCACCTCCAACAGCCACAGGGAAACCTCAGCTTCCCAGCTTCACCTGGGTTGTAACACACACCCACACACACATTCCAGTAATAAAGCATTTGAGAAACTAACTACCTACCTATTTGGACTCAGTACAAGATGTCTAAGTGAGACTGAGAAAACTAGCAGTTTTCATATGAGCCAACAACAATTTTAGGTACCTTGAGACCTGAGAACCCCTTTGAAGAATGTTATTTGATTTTGGATCTGGTTTCATCCGGGCAACTGTCTGCTGAAGAGGATGTTGACTCTATGTTCTATTTACTGGAAGGATATTTCATACACATTTAAGACTGAAAATAAAAATAAAAATAAGTGATCTCCAAAGAGACTGAAATTACATCTATAAGAGACTGCAAAACACACTGAGAATGAGACAGCAAATGCAAACCACTATGATGTTCTGTTCAGTTGTTCTTATTGTGCTTCTGCTGCCAATAAGGAGAATTGTTGTTCCTGCTGTGGAAACGCTTCCTTAATTACACTTATATCCAACTTTCTGCTTGCAGGGTGTATGTACAGATGCTGGATGTCTCCAGCCCCATTACAGCTTTGCTTTATGCACAACTGGGAAAGTTAAGCCTCAGAATAAACTTCTGACATGGACTGGTAGCAGCAGATGGAGAATTTTATTCTATAGAGTCTCAAATTCAAACACAGATTATTAAATGAATACCACAGCATCTGCTATGTGGCCACCAGAAGCTGCTGGGCTTCCTTGCCCACCTAAAAGAGGTGTTTGAACAAGAGGCCCACAGCTCACATGTTGACTGGCACTTTTGGCACAATATGGGCAAGTGGACAGGTTGTGTTAGCTAAACCAGAATCCTAGAGCTTTCTTTGCCACGGGAAGCCACCTGTAGAGAAGAGGATGAAAAAGCAGGGTACATGTCATTGCTCTTGTAGAAAATCTCCCATTGTAATATTTCATGGAGGAACTAGAAGTCTGACAGCAGTCCAGTCCCACAGATCATCCTTGCCTGAACTGAATCCTACAGCAACTGGATTCACTTTGGAGCATGCTCTCCCCTCACTAACATTGGCATCAGTGGAACTGGACTAGAAAGGGAGAGTCAGGTCTCAAACAAAGCAGCTCTGCAAGAAGACCTGTGCTCTTTGGCATGGCTTTGCACTATGGAAATGAACTGGTAGGAAATGTTAAAACAAGGCCATCTAATAATCTAGTAGTCAGCATACTTCCCAGGAAATCACAAATCCAAATCCAAACCTGTCCTTTAAGCAGGAGAATGTAACCTATGTCTCATGCTTTGCAAGAGTGACTCGATCACCCATCAGTAGGCTGGGGTCAAAATGTATGTTAAAATGGGCAGAAATGTAGGGGACCAGGTGCTGACAATTGTAGGTTGCTTTATCCTGTACTTTTAGAGGACAGGCCTGCATGGCCAGACCTTATCCAATGGCTCTCCAAAGCTAAGGGTGACCAGCCCTCATTCCTTTTGGGTTGTGCTCTTTCTTTATACAAACCTGCCTCCCCCTCCCCACTCTTCCTCTCACTGACATCCAAAAGCAGTTCAGCTGTATGTCACAAGGCACTGCAAAGAACAGTGCCACTTTTCAGCAGTTAGCACTTGTGGCCACAAACTCCTCTACCTGTCTCTCTTGGAGCTCCCTTTTCTGCTGTGAATATAAAACACTGTCTCAGTGACACACACCTGCGTGGAAATGCACACTCATGAACTTCCAATTAAGGCATAACTGCTGCAAAGCATAAGAGGCTCTCAGGAAACAATGCAAACCGCAGTCATATTAATAATCAATTAGATGGAGCTGCCTATTTGGAGAAGTCCCTAGCTTCCACCAGCCTTTGCCTGGGCAAGAGCAGCTGAGTAAGGTTTGTGTCACAGTCATCTTGACTTGGCAAAATACCCTCTTCTGCCTCTTGACTCAGTGATCCTCTTCTCCCTTGCTCTAGTTCCTAATTAAAGCCATGAATGTGGATAAATATCACATCCAGTTTTAAACCCAAATGGGTCACCAAACTGTACACTACACCCTGTTCTGCAATTAAATTACTCTGTGAAACACCTCAATTAAAATTAAAGAAGCAATTACCCCCCTGTTAAAGGCACCACAAATCACACATTTCAATGCAAAAGTTCATCTAGCAGCTTATGGCATATTAACCAATCTTACATCTCATTTGTGTTTTGATCTATAACCTTCCCAAATGAGCTAATTTGATGTGACTCACTGTCTTTAGCTATATTTTATCATGTGCAGTACGATGCTGGTGTCTTTCAAAGAACAAGTTAAATGAGCTAAGGGGTTAATTGCCAACAACTCAGTCATTACTGTTGGAGCGTCACAGAATGGGATCCTTCCTGTCTTCTCAGGTTAGGTTTAGAAAATCGCACACAGAGTGGAATTGAAATGGATGTTTCTGCTCATGCTGGGGAGCTGCAACTGTCTGATCTGCACTGAGTGTGAGGCTGGCAGGTCAGACTGATCTCACCACCTTATCCTACTTCTCCCCACTGGGGAAAAGCAGAAGGCAGAGAAGCATAGAGCTAGGGCAAGGTGCTGTTTTGTTTTTATACCCACGCCCCTTTTTCTCTTTTTGTCACAGTGGGAATATGTGAGTTTGCCCCTTCCCCTCTCAGCTACATGTGGACTCAGGAGTGTAACAGCACCTGTGCTGGTCCTGCTGCTTGCCTGGGCCATGCTTTGGAACAGCCCAGACATTCATCGGGGTGGTTCAGAGCCCGTAGGTTTGTTCAGCTTGATATTGGCTATAAACTTGGGAGTGGGGAAAGATGCCATGATGCAGCTGACACCCATGCTGGTCAGGGCTGGTGGGCAGGGGTGCATGATGGCAGAGAACCTGATCTGGTTTGCCAGAGACCATGGAAACCCTTGGTTCCTTATGTTGTACCAGGTAAACAAGGGAGATGTATTTTGATTTGACCTCAGGCTCTGAGGCTGGTGTATTTTAACACATCTGTTTGTGTTTGGATTTTGGCTTTTTCTTTTTTTCCTTCATAGGCCCATGACCTGAACCCACGCTAATGCTTGTCATAAACAAGTGGATCTCAGGAACTGGTACATGTTGCTTTAAAGGCATCACTGTTCCATCTCTGTCTTTGTCCTTCTTGCCCTCTGGAGAAGCTGTATGTTGCTATGTAGTTCAGCTTTTCAGTAGTCCAAAGATCTGCTCTAGCATTGATCCATAAGAGCTTGACACAGTTAATTGCAATTAAATATGCTGGGAATGATAAGACTGAATTCCCCAGATACTGAAAAGAGGACAGAATTTATCCCTGAGCATGCTTGTTCTCACCATTTTGAAATACCAGGAAAATAAGAAAAACAAACTAAACATCCAACAGAGAATGAAGGGGGAAAATTAATCAAAAAGAAAAAGCAAGTGAAAGACGTTGGGATTCTGGACTCCAGCAGCACTGCACTGCATTACACTGAGGGTGCATTTTGTACAGTCTCACAGTGTAAGCTTTTCTTCATCTGTTTTGGTGTTAAATCCAGTGGCTCCTTCAGAAGCCACTAAATAAAAAAAACAAAAACAAAACAAACCTAAACAAAACACAGTTTCCCGAGTGTGAAGAATCTAAAGCCACAGCTCATCAAAGCATTTGGAAATGCTGCTCACAGCTGCAGCGTATGCATTACCCTACTGTACTTGGAATCAAAGCAGTGTTTCCACAAGATGGAAAACAGCCTCAGTCTGCTGCCTGCCTTCTCCCAAGCCTTTCTTATAGTTACCTGTTCCACCATATCAGAAACTTCTCCAAACAAATAAATGGAGTCTTAAACAAAGAACTCATTCATCTTTAAATTAAAATAATCATGTAATCCTTCAACCCACCAAGTTATCTTTCATCTCTCCTTTTTTTTTCTTAAATTTATCTTACTAGCTTCAGCAAGTGGCTGTAATAAAGTGCCACATTAAGGTATTCATATTCATTAGTGTTCAGGTCTTTGTTCTTTTAATAGTGTTGGAAAGAATCTACAAAGAGGCTGTATTAGGCGGCTGTCCAATCTGGGTGTTTGATCTCTTTCTTACTTCAAAAGTCAGAAGAGGAAAAAAAAAACCACATTGAGAATGGTTCTTTTGAATGTCAGATAGGGAATATAAGATTTCTGAGCCTGCCAAGTGTTAATTGGTGTCTGCCCTGACCATGGTACAAATAAGATTCAGAGTCAGTCAATGCACCCTCATGAAGAGCTATTGACAGAGTGAGCAGGACACTGGAAGGCAGGAAAAAGCACAACTGCTATGGCAGCAGCTCACAGAGGATTTTTTCAGAGATCACTTTCTACAAATCACGTTAAATTATGCGGTTTGTGTCTCAGCCACGCGACTGGGTATAATACACCTTTCTGAGGGAACAATCGGCCCGGCTGCGGAAATTCCAGAGGTGCTTGCAACACTGCATAAAAACGAACCACCCGTCAGCGTTAATCTCTGTTTAGCAAAGGTAATGAAGTTCCCTGGTACTACCGTGCACTTCCTGAACAACATATCCCAGTGCAAAAAACTCCTGTCACGGTACAACAAGAAGTTGATTTGATGCAAAGAAACATCAGAAAGGAAAATAAAAACTTTCTGCTAAGTTCCGGATGAAACCAAATTGATTAATATTACAGTTGTCAGCAAGCTGGCTCAGCAGACCTAAACACTCTTTACAGTTTCAGAGATCTTAATGGGGAAAGAAAACAGCCTACAGAACAAGAAAATGGGAAAAAATTTCTGTGCTAATTATTCTTTCTGATGTTTGTGGACGCTTTCTGCAATTCTGATAAAATCTAAACTTGGGTTAGATGGGGAGGTAACACTTTAAGCTTCATCTCCTGAGAAATCAGCCATCAGCGCTGAGTGACAACCACTTTGCTACTTAGCCATGACAGTCTGACTTATCCTAATGCAAATTGGCAACAGTTTCTTCTGTGCGTGGTAGAGGAAAGCCGAAGAGAATTCAGATAGGGGAATTACCGTCATTAGCAATCAATTTTTCCCTTAACAGTCACTGTGGATTTAGGATTTCAGAGGCCCCCCTGTGACTCAGGGACCCCCCTTCCATGGGCTGTGAGTCTGAAGCTGGAGGCACTGCTGCACTTAGGGAAGCTGCTGCTCACTGTTGTTGTCAGACACAGATTCTGCTGAAGGGCAGGCTGGATCCTGCTGGGAGAGAACAGGCTACCCACTCTGGGTTTGCTTAAAAAACACTACGAAAAACAGCTAAGGCCCTGAAGATGGCTTATTAGGCAGATACATCCTCTACTTTCCCACACCTCGTGCCACTTTATGTATTGTACCATGGTATATCCTCTCATGCCAAGTTGGCAGGGTGGTTCATACACCCGAGAAATATAGTCTGGCAAACTTAAAACTAAAACACATTTGAAAGATGCCTCTCAGAATAAGTGATTTTTTTTTTTCTTTAAAAGCAAAAGGAAAGATAGCAGGCTGGTATTAATATGTTCCCCTAGCTATGTGACCTCTGGATGCCAGATACTGTTGGGATTTTTCAAAGGGAAGAAAAAACTGAAACCAAACCGCCTGTAGCTCTGCCCAGCAAGGCACCGCAAACCAAAAGCCATTAATCAGGTCCCAATCAATCTTGTCTATGAGCAGCAGTCAGTCAGCTCTCCATTAGCACCCATTCATCACGCCCTGCTGTAAATCACTGCACCATTAGCCACCCATCAGGCATTACTTAGGATGTCCCAGTGCCAGACACTGCTTGCTCACCTCAGCCACTGGGATGCCTTCAGGAGGACGGCACTGGAGCAGGACCTCTTGCTCCAGGGACACCTCTTTCCCTAAGGGCTCCTGCTCGAAAGTTTTCCGGAGATCTGAGGAGGAAAAAGAAAATAAAATCATTATTATCAGTCAGTTATTTAAATTACGTTTGCTTGCCATACTGGATAAATGCAAGAGACAAAGAAAATAGCAGTTCTGCTTCCTGTAAAATAAAGCAGTAAAAAAAGTCTGAGCCATGTTTTTACTTCATTCCAACATGAAGCAAAGATTTCATAGTGGATTTATTACTTACATTGTGGTACAGCATGTGAACTCAGTGAATAACCAAGGCCTCCTGTGGAAGGTCACGTCCAGACACAGAATAAAAAGTGAAATAATCTCTTCTTCAGAAAATTTACATCTAGTAAACTATACCAGGGATGTACTAAAGAAAGTTATAGAAAATGAAATAAATCTATAAAACTACAGCATATAAACTGAGTTGCCTTAAACTCATAGACGAAAGTGCTCATGCTGTGATTTAATGTACTTTTAGCTCATAAGCAATTTCTCTACACCTTATCATTATCTCTGCAGCACCAAGTTATTATTATTAATAATAATAATGTAGTAATAATAATGATAATAATGTAGTAATAATAATGATAATAATAAAAAGTCATTTTAAGGAGTCCCTCCACAGCACCACAGAAACATGGCAGAGTGACAGGGCATTGAATGCACCTCCAAAGATCAGATCAGGTCATTGTACCAGACAGCTGCAAAGTCTGGCTTTTTTGCACTCTTCTGTAACGTCTCTGCACTGATGGTAAAATGGACTTGAGGAGCTCCCTCCTTATCTCTGAGTTTCTGCCACAGACTGGCACCTTCTCCACTGTGCCAGGGAAGACATGGCTTTAGAGAACTGAGCATTCAGCCCCAGTAGCTACCTGGGGATATTTCTCACTGCTGCCAGTTCCTCCTGCAAATGGATGTGAAGTAATGCTCAAAGTCACATCAAAGAGCTGGCCTGACTTCAAGAATTTTACATCTCAGTTATTTTTGTTTTATTTCTTGTTCTGAAGTCAAACCATTTCCGTATATCAGCTCATGGTGAAGTTGCACAAATACTTCTGTCCTATTCACAACAAGACACCAACATATGAGAACAAATGAAAAGCCATATATTTCATATTTTGAAGACATAACCTAAGACTGGGCTGTTAAAAAGATCACTGAATTGAACTGGTTTACAACTAAACTACACAAAGAGTTATTTTTCTTCTAGATTACCTCCAAAACCTGATTAAGAGCTGACCCACAAGGAACTGCATCATTGGTAGCAAAAGGCAAAACCTGGGGCTGGCAAATACAGAGTTGGAAAATGACATGGGGTGGCTGCCACCAAACCAACTCCTCTTATACCCTGGAACTTTGGATAGCATGAGACCTGTATCTCTTATGTTAGGAAAATATGACAGTTCAGCTATCTGGAATTAGCAGTTCAATGGTACCATGAAAAAGCTCTATCATAGCTGGAGATGATTGTTTTAACTTGATATACTGGCAAATTTCTGACATCCAAGCATTTCCCAGTGAAACTGAAGCATCCCAGTCCTTCCTCTGCACCACAGCATAAGAGAAGCAGCCTCACATTTCATTGCTTTCCTACCAGCAGAATCCTCGCTCCCTCTGGCACACAGGGCAGGGATACTGAGAGCCCCTCTGATGGGACAAGAGTTACAGCCCCGGTCTAAGGCACCAAGAGATAAACTTTGTTACATCCCACTGCAGCAATGTAAGAAATTGCTGTCTCCAGCTCTCTGCTTGGTTGGGATTACCTTCTGTCAAAAGGAAGTGCATCCCAATGCCACAGCTACCTCACTACAAACCCCACCATTCCAACCTCAGCTGTTGCTGAGGGGGGCTTTAACCCTCCAACACCAGATGGCTTAGGGCAAAGAGGAGAAGCAAAAATCTGGATATGGACACTTCTTAGGATGACATGCCAAGTTTCACCAGGCTGTGCCTGTCATCTTCCCTGTCACACTGGTGTTATTCCAAGCCAGTGAGGCTCATTCAGGTGACAGCAACCACAGCACGTGTCTGAGGTCTGTACAGAGCTCCCAAAGCACTGCCAGCACCAGCAGCTTCATCCCACCCCTCTGACAGGCTGCCCAGTGGATATTTGCATTCTATGCTCCATCTGAGTAACTTTTAAACCCTCCAGGTGCCCATGGGTGGGAGTCATTCCAAGGAAAAAATGTTGAGTTTTGTCTTGCTGCAGTTCTGCACATTAAACATGGAAATGAGCAGCTCTTCCAGGAACTGGTAGTTTTCTTGGGAAGTTACATTCTTCTTTGGGCCTAGGCTCCTCACCCATCCTGTGGGCTTGATAGGTATCCTGGGCACACATAATGTCAGATAATGCAGTTTGCTTTAAATTAGCAAACAGCTGGAATTATACTGCTAGCAGTACCCATAAGATCAGATTATTGCAAGTTCCACAAGTATCTTCAGAAGAAAAGGATTATCTCTGCATCAGGTACACCTCAGTGCATTTAGCAGGTACACACATGCACAATGCAGACAATTACTGTGCTCTAATATCATGGCTGAGGGAAAATGAGAAAGTTACTGTAATAGTAATAGAGGCATATAAACACAGTATTAAATAGCATATTAATAACAGCTTCAGGTATTCAGGCTGAAGACAGTAGAGGGAGATTAGATAATAATCTAATATTTTTCTTGACATGTTGATTTACTGTCCTACCTACCTTCCTGAAATATTTAACAGAGCTCTGGTTCTACATTGCCCCATGTGCACAATAATCACCTCTCCCATAACGCACTTGCTTTTAGAAAAACCCTCAAGTTTTAGTGCATACAAAAGTAAATAGCATTAATCTAGAAATGTGTAGTAACAAACAGTAAAAAAATCCTCCTTTAATCTCTTTGTCACCAACATCTGGAACTGGTGGGTTTGAACAGCTCCTTTTCCCTGGGAACAGTTGCAGTGGTGCTGCCGCAGGTGAGATGAGCTCCGTGGGTCCCCTGCTCTTCTGGCTGCCCCCACCCACAGGGCCTTGCTGTGGGAGGATGCTCCAATGGCACCGTTGGGTTCAAGCATTTCAATGAGCCACAAACTAAAAATACACTAAGTAGGGCCTTTGACATAATAGGTGGTAATGTTCTCAAAGGAGCCATTAGATACTATTGAGTAAATTATACTAATTTGGCAGGGGTGAAGGTACATAATTGTGTATTTACAAGACTGGGAGCTCTTATATCCTGTTGGCTCCCTCCCACGTGTTCACAGCTTTATTCCACCACCTCCCACAGCAGCCATGTCACCTACAAATGGCTCCAGATAGCAACAGTGCAGGGCACTTATGGTTAGTTGACCTAACCAAGCATAACATCGGCTGGTTGTGACACACACAAGACAGGTTTTTAACTGATGAAGAAGCAGAGGGTCTGGACAAATATCTTCATGATCTGCTGTAACTATCATGAAACACCCAGCTTAGAAAGCACTGGGTTTTTTTCTCTATGGCCCTAGCTGTGATTTCTGTGGATAACAACAGCATCCTTATAATTTACAATCTTCAGCTTCCTTTGCCATTTAACAATTATAGTCATCACAGAAACCTCACACTGTCAGCTGGGAGTGGGTGAGCTTGCTGATGTACTGAGGGACTTTGGATCTTTCCCAAGCAGAGTATTTTCAATAACACTTTTCAATTTCTCAAAGTGTCATATAAGTTACAATTGCTTGTGAGTGAGGACAGAAGGGATTCATTTTCCCAGAGAATGGTAAGAGACTAATAAAATACATCCCAAAGAAGCTTTAACTATCTTCAAAAAATATGCCTGGAAAAGCAAATCAATAAAACATTTGATCCATTCTGGATCAGGACCTCTCTGTCTGTGAAGAGGGAGCGTGCATTATTAAAGCCTCGGGTAGGCAGCAGCCCTGGTACTGAGATGCTGAGAGAGCACGTTCCCCACCCTTACCTTCCACGGGGGGAACAAGACAGGAAGGCAGCTGTACTTTCTTTCCATTATTAGTTTGGTAATGTAGAATAATCCCATATTGCAGGTGTTGGCAATACTCCTCCTCCCCTTATGCAGGTCATATTCTCCACAGTGGAGGGATCCAGGGTGGGCAGTGGTGTTGAATGGTCCACCCTGTCTTTCACCAGCTCTCTGACTGGCAGGGAAGTCACTGTCAGGCTCAGGTAACAGCCTGCACCCCTTACCCCACCTCTAGCTTCCCTTCAAGGCTGTCTTCGGCAAAGAAAACAAGGCAGTAATTAAAATTCTGGTCTGCCACCTTGAGCCAGACTATTTTCCTTACTAAAGCATAGTCCTAGTAAATTCAGAGGGGGCTCCTGTGGCAGATATCATAGCACATTTACAGCATACTTATGGTGAGACTTCCCTCCAAGACTCCTAAAATACTCTGCACAACCCTCTCTGGTAAGGACACACAGCTGCATAAGAACTGCACAGAAATAAGAGAATTTTCATAAGCATAAAACTGAAACAAAGTAACGGGAAATCAGACTCTCAGTGTACACTATGTTGTTAACTTTACTTCTGAATTGTTATGCTTTTTGGACAAAGGGGCATTAGATCTAATTTTTGATGCACTGCTAAATTACTTCATTATATGTTTAACACATTTTTACCTTACAAAACATTCAGAAGCTGCATTTTTGCCTGCCAAAGGCAATAGATTATACAGGAAGTCATGTCATTTGCCCACTTCCTTCTCTACCTGTCAGCTTCGAAGAAATGACCCTATTATTTTTTTTAGTCAAATATATTTTATCTCTTTGTTGTTCTAGGTTTTACTGTGATGTGTGGGTGGGTAAAACTATAAGGATATCTTTTATCATTTCTGAGAAATGTGATAAGAGGCAGACCAGGCGCTTCAACACTGTGCTAATGCAAGGGTGACTAATGTATGAGCATGAAAAACGGACACTTGTCAGCCAGGAATTAGATGCAAACCAGACGAACAGAACAAGGCAGCATTACTGTCAGGGAAAGATGGATTTCTGCCCTTGGTAGACCTTTACGTCTTTCTTCTCCTTCAAGTAACTCCAACATCAACTTTCCTCTGATAACAAACAATCTAAAATATGAGCAAGCTTTATGAGCACAAAAGAAAAAAACCCACATTTTTTTTCTATACAACTGTTGTATTAAATATGGCTATTGAGAGAAATATGTTCAGTGTGTGTTTTCAGAGAAACACGGGTTTAAGAATGTGAAAAGACCTCCACAAAATGTATGCATTTCCATACAGAAGATAGATTGCTTTATATATAAAACCAAACACATCATAAGCAAAAAATACAAAAAAAACCCCAAAAAAACAGAGAAAAAGTGAATACAGCTTGGTAAAATATTTGCTGTTATTAGAGAACCAATATGTGATATGTAGCCAAGATTTCAAGTCTACCTTCTTCCCCTGAGAGTGTTCTCAAGAGGCAAGTTTCAATTCTGTTTTGATTTTACCTAAAAAGAGCACCGAAACAAAAAAAAATTGTGCGAAAAGAGTGTTAAAATGCCATCAATGTTCTACAGAGTGAAAGAGAACCCACATGCTTGTGAAAACATATCTCAGTGCATTTATTCCCAGATTTGGATGACTGATTCTTAGTTTGAGAAACATGATTAATATTGTAGAACTGGTCTCTTCCTCTTCCATCACTTTCCACAATGTGGATAGAGTTGAGACACCTTTTTGCTTCAAAAAATAGCCATTAAAGACTGAATTGCAAATCTAAATGTAAGAAACCATGCCCTGTCAGGCGTACTTTGGCCTTGCTTTCCTGTTCATAGCTGGGTCTGTGACCCTTGCACTGGGATCAATCACACTGGTAGGTAAGCAATGGAAAAGTTAGGTACAAAAACCTCTTTTTGTTCCATTTTGTTCCTGTGTGGTTCCAGCTCTGCGTTATTAATTAGATCAAATCAGATTTCCAGAGAGACAGCCACAGGAGTGTCATCAGTCTGTGACCCAGGGGATCCCTCTGCATCCTCTATCAATGGTTTTTCTAAGTGTGGTGTCTTGCCCTGCAGAGTCCCCTGCTCTGTCAGCAGCAGGCTCGGTGCTAATCAAAGCCCCCTGCCCTCCTCCAGAGCACTGCTGCTCATGGAATGGGATTGCAGCTGGACAGGGCTGCACTCTCAGCTGGCCCACGCTTCAGCAGCTGGAGCTGAAGACTGAGGAAATAAGTCAACACCCCAAAACTCTGTCTTAATGCTCAACACACAACTCTGCCCTACTCTTTCCTTTCCTGGAGGGGCTGTTTCACTTCTGATCAGTCCTAAAGACAAAATGTCGCAGCACGCTAGGGCTGACAGCCACCTTCTCAGTGTGGAGAGGGACATCGAGGATGGTAGAACTTCCACCTTTCCAAAGATGCCTGGCAGCTCGTGGCTTGAGCTGAGCTTGTCTGTAGCCCTCTGGTGGCCCAGGCGTTAAGGCTGACACCCCACACAGCCAGGGAGCAGCATGAGCTCCCACAGCCAAATAGCTGAGGGGGACTGCAGCAGCTTCTTAAAAGTGCACACCTTGTTTTGAGGATGCAGGCTGTTCTATTCGCTGACCTGAGCTACAGAATGAGGTGAGGAACACCCTTTGCTTGCCAGGCTGCAATCTGCAACACTCTGTATGAGCCCAGGACCTTCTCTCCTGTTTTATTTCCTTTGTATTTTCAGCCTGAACAAATGGGAGGTGCAGACTGGCCAGCCCTCATTCTGTCAATGGCCTCTTCAGCCAGCTGGGGATAACACTACACCTCGATGACTCTAGAGACGCACTGCTTACAGATCTGCAAAAAACCTGGTTTTTCCCCTCTTCTCTTTAGCTCCAAGCTAATTCAGCCAGGTGCTCATAAGACTAAACAGTCTTCTGCAACAGCTTCCTCATGGGCTGTGCTTACAATGAAGAATGACCCACTCAACATATTTGGTGTTGAAACAATTGCAAAAAATACAAGTAAACAAACTCTGTCAAGAATTTACTGAGCAGCTGGGTTCCCAGGTGTACATTGATAACACTGTTCTCCTCCCCTTCTATTTTTGCTTGATAGCTCAATATTTTGTTATAAACCTAACCTGAAAACCAACTTAAAAAATTAATTTTATTCATTTTTATTTAGTGATTGACGATGGACTCCTAAGTTCTTGTTTTTCAAATAAATCTAAATGTAATGTTCAAATGATTCAACCTCAACAGGTGACTTTTAACACGATAGATGTGCTAAAGGTACTAAAGATTGACATTAGAAACATCAGGTGTACATTACAATTCATATATAGAACTGAATTTACAAGACACTGAACCACTAAAATAGAAAACTCTTTATATAAGTGGTGTTTTGTTGTTGCTGTTCTGGTACACTAACCTAATTCCCACAGCTGTCTGGTCACTACTAAAACACAAGCAAAAGTTTGTTAACTTCCTGGCTGGATCTATCAGCACTAAGGCCCTAATCAGACTGTACTGAAAGATGATAATTTATTAGGCATGACAGTGTAGGTATTCTCAAAGCTCCTACAGAGGGATTAAATTAATGTAAATTCAGAAAAGGAGTTTCCTTTAGTTTTTTAAGCAATGATAACAGCAGGTCCACCCTAATTTACAGAGTCTTGGCTCTTCAACACAATGCAATATAATTCCTATTTATTACTGTTGCAATTGCATTCTTAAATTTGGGAGAGTTCATATCTGCTAACTTGGGAAGTGGTACAGAAGTGTGCTTTTCAGAAGCACAAGCAGAGAGATAGGTAGGACTGGATATGCTAAATGCACAGTTAACCTCTCTGCTGCCCTTTCTGTAATTTGCTGTTCTTCAGTAATCTCAGCTCAAGACCACGTGCCTCAGTCATCCCTTTATTAATTCCAAGCAGCGGATATTGATTAGTAGCAACTTAAATTGTACACAAGGAAGGAAGGAATTAAGGTCCTATCTCTGCTAATGCTCATACACACTTGCCAAAGTACACAAACCACATTTTTAGGATATTTTTTAATATCATGGATATCCTGGATGCCCCTTCCCATTAAAATTTCTGATTGTTGACCTTCCTAGCTCCCGCTTCTTGTCTCAGCATCCACCCAATTTTGCTCCTGTTGCAAAGGGCTCTAATGCTTTAGTGGCTGCAGAGCGGGTCCTCACAGCCCTGCTTGGATCAGGAATGTGAAGAGAGGGAAGAAAGGCACTGAAAGGTGAGATGAACAAGTATCAGTAAAGAATATGTGATTGCCTTTCATATCTGCTTCTTTGCATAACTGTAAGCAGAGATAAACCATCAGATGAACCAATCTGTTTTTCTGTAGCACATTTATCTTATCGGTATACAGTATCTGACATGCATATATTAACTGCATGCCTTTGAAAAAAATGTCTGGGAGAACAAAGGCTTTCAGATAAGTACATGGGAAACTAGTACAAAATTATAAAAAAGATTAACAAGCACAGTTCCTTACTACATCATGGCTTTAAAAAGTCTTTTTTCTTTTTTTTTTTTTTTAAACTCTGATTGTAAGATAATGGATAAAAGGAAAGAAAAAACTATTCACATCCATTACACCAAAAAAAGATAAAGTAATAGAAATTACAGAAAAAGTATCTATTTTCTCATAGATGTTCAACAAATCCAAGAGCAGATTTAGGGCTTGAGTTTTTACTATATTTTCTCAAGGAGATCATGGGTTAACATCATGAAGTCATACAGCAACACCAAAGTGGTGCAAATGAAAAGTGAGGTTGCTCTATGCACAGGGGCTCAAAGCAATTTGTCTTAGCCACCCCTTTATTATCTGATCTAAAAAATTAGGTCAAATCCTGCAGCTATTGTTTAGTCTTTATCAGATGTATGTTCCAACGGGTTTAACTCTACTTTTGGTTACACAGGCTCAGACCTCGTTCATTTTTTTAACAGGAATTTTGCCCCGTTAGGTTCTATCTGCTCAATGACATCAGATCTGCTACAGAAAATTTACATTAAAACTTTATATTTGCTTCTATTTTTTACAGCCAAAGGTAAAGCTGCTCAAAATCCCTCCTTTTTCCCTCCCTCTACAACAGGAGAAATTTTTAATTGACCAGGAAAACAGTATCAAAACATATCAGTGACTTCTAAGTCTCCTCAGGATTTTCCTAGAATAAATCAGAAATGTGCGAATAAACAGAAAATGTGTTTTAGCTCTTTCCTAGGCAAATATCTCAGAAAATTTATTGTATCTTTCCAGCTCCACCAAGATACATACATTAGGTGTCACTACTTAGTTGGTTTCTGATATATCTAAAATGGCAAAGTGAAAATTAATCTCAACAAATCTGCTGGTTTAAGAGGATGAAATCCTCAGCCCTGCTCTCATGGAGAGACCACTGCCCCAGGACGATGAATTCCACGAAACAGGAAAAACATGCCTCTGCAGAAACAGCTGGCACAGAAGGGAGTGATTTCCCAGCATACACATGATCCAGGAGTGCAACAGTGATCTGCTGTTAAATGTCCTGAATGCTTAGGGAAGCTGGAATGCTGTCTTTAAACTCAGGCTCTTTTCCTGTCTATACTGCCAGCATGGGCAACCTTTGAAAACCAGCAGCATCTTTAGTCCATATTTATAGATCACTCCTTCCCTGAATAACTGAAGCTCTTGGTCAAAGCAATGTTGCAATTGATTTTCACAGAGAACTTTCATTGACCAGATTGTTATGTACTTTCTGACACATGCCTGACCCTGTATTAAACAAACACAAGGTGCTTTTCCAGGATGCACATTTTTCACACTTTCAAATTACTTTTCAGTTAATTCTATTACACGCTCAGTGAGCAGTGATGCTGGGTGCTATTTTTCTGTTTGTTTGTTTTAATGGAGTGCAGCTCCAGCCCTTGGGAGGACTCAATAATTCCAGAATAAGACATAAGGGCATAAGGGAGAAAAAACAGAAAGTGGATAAGGAGAAAAGGAGAAGAAAATGAATAGGGAGTGGGAGAGGGAGAAAGTGGGGGAGAGAGAGAGAAGGAGAGGGANCCTTTCCTAAAGGTGTCAGTGCTCACTCTTGTGCCAATTAAAAGGGAAGATTGCACTGGTGACAAATAAGCAGCTATAGCTACAGACTGGTGCGGAGAGAGGGACTCTTCTGTCCCTCTTAAGATCTGGACATCCTTGATTTCCTGGATTAATAAATACTGCACAGAATCTACAATACTGCCCAGCCTCGTGGCACACTGTGGAACCACCAGAATGCTTAACCACCTGTGTTGAAAGTTTATTATGGCACAACTGCCATAATAATCTGCCAGTGCAGATTCAGTCCTAAGCAGTCAAAGTTGTGAATACAGATGAGTGTTGGTTTAACTGAGTTTAAAACACTGAGTTTGAAACAGTGGTCTCACAGACCAAATGACATCAGAAAGCAAGGCATATTCCCCACATCATCTCCCTGAGTTCCCAAAACCTAGGTCAGAGTTACCTGACAAATTTATTGAAATCTTTTTCAGAGAATGTACTTTTCCTGCTGGTTTAAAATCTGCAGATTGAAGGACTCCCACTTCAAGCCTTAAATCCAAAGACTCTAAGTGACTTGCCTATGTCATAGCTGTCCAAGAGCCTCAAATTCAGGGACAAGAGGTTAAAAAAACTTCAGTAAAATACAAAGCCACATTTGAGTTACATGTCTCTAAAACTCCCTAGTGTTTATTTAATTAGACTTTTCTGGGAAAAAAAAAGAAAGCCACTGAGACTCTGGAAAAAATCACTGAACTGATTGTTCCTCTCTTTCCAAAATATAGTAAGAAAGATAAGCAAACTCTGTATTATGAACACCTTCAATAGAAATGTGGACGCCTGGGAAGAAATGTCAGTTGATAAAGAATAACTTGCATTGACACATAATGATTATGTGCTATATAGAAAATAGGTGCACAGGTATGCCAGGACATAAAAGTTACTTAAATATCAAGTAAAATACACTAAAGTATATATAAAATACTTCCAAACTGTGTTAATTTAATGGTCATCTGTCAAGAGCTACCTGGCAGGACATGAGAATCTACTGAATGAGTTAACTGCAGAGTTATAATAGAAAAAACCTGTTCAAACATTGCCTCTCTGAAGTGCTGACTGCTTAGAAGAAAACAACAAAAAAAATAAAATTAAAATCACTCGCCCTTATTTCAGTACAAAAAAAGAAAATCCTCAAAGTTTTGAAAAGCTTCCTGCCACAGGAAAGCAATATGTACACATGTAATGGCATTTCTGCTTTTGCAGGAAGATTGTCTTCTAAAATAATTTTAATTCCCCTTAGCCCTGGGGAAATTCTTCTCTGAGGGCAGGCCTATACTTAAAAGTACAGGTCTCTATTTTACTTAGACTAAAAGCATTCAAAAATGGGTATTTGAATAGCACCGCTGAGATTTGTATCTGGATGTTTATACAGACGGTCCCTCCTCTCTGAAGATTTAACCAAGTAGTAGTTTCTCAAGAACAGAATGAGAATCAAGCCCTTAATGGAGAGTTATAATGACAGAGAGTCCTTCCTCTAATGTGTCTGTGAAAAGGTTTATTTGGCTGGAAGTATTCTCTTATCCCATTATAAATTGTTAGGCACAGTGCAGGAAATGTAAGTATGCTGCAAATGCAGCTTCCAATGATCTTTTCTCACAAAATGTGTTTTTGCTGAGGTGAAAGCAGTAGAAGAAAGGCAATTCTAGATGATATATTTTGTTCCTATTATACAGAACAGTATTTCATCATGTGAAAGAGAAATGGGAGTCCCCAGTGTGACTACTCTATTACAAAGAAAAGCACCTCTTTGAAAATTAATGAACATTAAATATTTGTACAGTCAAATGAAGATCTGTTTTCAGGGAACTGGTTGCCCTGTGTTCTTGGGTCTAAGCTGGGAATGGTTCCAAGTAAATACTGAGGCAAGTAGCCATGAATAACAATGATTAAATACTAGGGTTGAGATGACCACTTTCAAACTCATATTACCAATCTGATCACATGATATGCTAAACACATGCTTTTTTCTTTGTGGAGGAACAGCAGCTCTATTATCTGACTGCAGTGATATGTATTTTCAGCTTTACAGAAAAGAGTCTGGGTGTTCTGGTGGACACAAAGTCAGAAATGTAGCAAATGTTAGCAAATAAGGCTAATGATCTCCTGGGCTGTGTTAGAGAAAAAGTATTGACAACAGGTGAGGGAGCTGATCCTGTCCCTCAATTCAGCCCTTGTGAGGTCACATCTGGAGTGCTGGGACCAGTTCTGGGCTCCCCAGTAGAAGAGACACATGAACATACTAGAGGCAGTCCAGCAAAGAGCCACAAAGATGACAGCAGCATCTCTCTTTCAAGAAAAAGCCAAGAGAGATGGGACTGTTCATCCTGGAGAGGAGAAGGCTCTCNACACAAAGTCAGAAATGTAGCAAATGTTAGCAAATAAGGCTAATGATCTCCTGGGCTGTGTTAGAGAAAAAGTACTGACAGCAGGTGAGGGAGCTGGTCCTGTCCCTCAATTCAGCCCTTGTGAGGTCACATCTGGAGTGCTGAGACCAGTTCTGGGCTCCCCAGTAGAAGAGACACATGAACATACTAGAGGCAGTCCAGCAAAGGGCCACAAAGATGACAGCAGCATCTCTCTTTCAAGAAAAAGCCAAGAGAGATGGNATTTGGAGATGGTGATGGGTAATTGGTTCTACATGGCCCTGCTTGAGCCAAGGGTTGGATCAGACGACCTCCAAAGGTGCCTCCCAGTCTTAACCATTCTGTGGCTCTGTGAGAAGAACAGCTATCGCTCTTTCCACAGCGTGCTTTGTTAAGGTTCTTACTCATTAGCTTCAGGCACTTTTATCGCGACATAAAACTGCTGTACTCAATAACTACTGGTTTTGATGCCACACACAGGAGAATGATGTTTATCTCTTAAGAAGAGAATAAACTGAAACCCTTGTGAATATTTCTGGAGGCTGCAGTTTCAGCATGCATCAATAACTGTTATGTTGTGTCCCAGATACCCCAGGCCCCTCCCAGATGATTCCCCTGCCAGGTTTGTCAATCATTCCTCCCTTCCACAGCCTGACTCCTGATGAGTGCTGTCAGTCAACCCTGGTATTCCAGAAGGGCATCGAGTGGTTGGCAGAATTCAAAAGATGCTTTCCACCCCTGGAAAGACACTGGGCCATCCAAGTGTCCTCTGTCCCTTAGGACTTACTCCCCTGTACCTGGTTGTTGCTCACCTGTGTTCCTTCCCTCCCCCTGTCCCCTGGTTAAAAGAGCTAGCCCTCCATGCAGTCAGGGTTCTGTTGGAGCAGTTACTGGACTCACAGGCCCTTGGGCCAGGAATAAAACTCTGAATCAAAACCTTCCATCAGAATCGGCTCCTTTCTTTCACCATCGCTTTGGTACCTCTCAGTGGAAGGTAAACCTGAGCTCCTGCATGCCTGGACTTGTCTCCAAGCCCTCAGCTGTAACATCCTGGTAGCCGTCTGGTGCCGCTGGGGTGAAAACACCACAGTGCTGCCAGATAGGCAAACAGCGAGGGTCAGCCAGCTCAGGCACAACCTCCTGGTAATATTGGACCGAACTCTAATAACTGCACAAAATACGGAGCCTAAGTGGTTGGAAACTAAATATCTCCCTGAAATGGCAGAGACCGCCCTTCCTTCCCCCCACCTTAACCCCAGCAGCCCGAGCTGCACCCCGGGCACTCACACGCGATGCGGACGTAGGCTTTCCGACTCTTGGTGGTGCCTGCTGAGCTCCAGGCCACGCACTGGCACCAGTAATCCTCCGGCCCGAAGAGCTCCTCCACTTGCTGGCGGGAAATCTCGATGCTGACCTCCCGGACAATCAGACCTGTCAGGGTGCAAGAACACTGCTCAGTGCTGGGCTTACTGATGGACAGAAAACAAGTGTGGGTGCAGAAGTCTGCTCGCAAAGTTGCTGGGAGACTCTACAGCTCTCTACAAATACCTACTCAGCAACACAGACTGTCATAAGGATGGGAAGGGGAAAGAAACTCCCACTTTGTCTGCATAATGAGAGAAGTGGGTGAGTGAAAAACTAATTGCTGAGATTTTGACTTTTATCACATATAGAATGTATTTTAGACAAATTGGAGAAACAGCACCTCAGCTAATGTAAATTGTACCACATCTCTAGGACAATTTACATCAAGAGACATTCCAGAGCAGTTTTATTTTGATATATCATAAAACCACATAATCATTCCATTTATATGACTTCCTCAGCCCTTTTGTACTTCATCTCTTTTTGTTAGACAGACACAGCAGAGGGAGAAGTCTGTGACACTGAGCTGCCCAGGAAAATGGGTTTTAGGATGGCAGAAAATGTCTTGATACTTTGTAATGATGAGCACATATGCTGCAGTATGGTTATTGCAAGCTGCAAGATGGGCACTACTGCTGTCATACATGCTGCAGATATTGGGATAGTTTTTTAGGAATTTTATAACATAGTGAAACACAATTCAGTGCCTGACAGTCTCTCTGGCCCTGCCCTCTATAACCCATCTCAGCACAACCCTCCCCCAAACCCACAGTTGCACCCACGAGGACAGTGACCCACTTGCCATCCTTCCAAGCAGACCGAGATCTGCCCACATTTCCCACACAGTGCTCTCTCTGGGGAAGCTGTTTTGCTTCTTCTAAGTGCAAGGAAATTTTGTGGTGTCTCAGACACCACTGTGAGAATTGCTGGCAAAATGTGTAGATCCTCTAATGACAACCACTGTGTTTCACACTGACACAACCCCCTTCTCTGCTTCAAAATGCACTCCCTGGTCAGAAGGCTCTTAATTACTGGGTGGGGTAGGGAGAAACTGTTTATATCTTTTCTCAGCATATTTGGTCTCTGCTGATGATGCCCAGGTATTGACAAATTTCTAATTCTTGTCTGCCTGTAGAGAACACCATTGCCATTTCAAAAATACACTCTTGCAAATAGCCTTGAATATATGAATTCACATACAAACCTTTTGTGTAGTGAGATTGAATTTCTTTTTCTTTCCAGAATTGCCAGGAAACTGAACTATCCTTGGATCAGAGCATGCACAGTTTGTCCCCATCACCAAACACCAAAGGGCAGGTCCTTCTGCTGAGCACAGACTTGAGCCTGTGGAGGCCAGCTACCCTCAGCCTCCTGCCACACGGCTTACAAGGGGACATTCATAACGTGAATGTTCCCAATTGTACTGCATGGAGTGTTCCTCGAGCGCTGGAAACCAGGCCAGCCCTTTGATTTGCCTCCAGCCTCACAGAGGCTCCATTCAGGGAGCCAACGATTAATTACTGTTTGCACACAGTTGTGCACTGTCACTGCCGCCGCCCGCATCCCAAACTTGGGCAGAAACCTGGCAGCAGAAAGGAATTCAGGCATGTAACACCACAGACTTCTCTGGTGGGAATGCCTTCTAATGAGATGCATTTTCCTGCTAGAGACTATCACAGCCCAGCTCCCTTTTTATTTCATTATCCTTGACATCTTTAGCCATTGAATAATCAGCTTCTTTGGGGGAAACACTTTATAGCTCTTCTCTTTGAAATGGAATACTAAAAATATGGCAACAGCGCTCCAAAGAATGGAAATCAAAGCAGTGCATGGGCATTTGATATGCAGTGAATACTGTGTTATAAACTTATTCTGCTTTGATGAGCTAATTTGGCTCCAAGAGGGGTCTGAGGGATAGCTTTTGTCCTGGTGAGAGGAGCATGAAGAGGGTGGGGAGGGAGCATGTACATTACATCCATAAAAATTGTTACATTTTCCCAGTACAACTGCTGTTAGCCTAAAGATTACTTCAGCTCGTTCCCACAGTTTTTATTGCACTAGCCCAGGGAGCTTTTGAAGGTTACAATATTATGTTTTTATAATAAGGCTGATTATGACAGAGCTTGATGGAGCAGTGAACTTTGTTACCCAAGGGCCAAAACAAGCACGCTCATAATGACTACACTGGTTAATAATGATTATGAAATAGCCTTAACATTCAGGACACAAATGCTGTTTTCTCATTGTCTGTGGAAGATACAAAACTATAGAATAAATAGTTTCTCTGTATGAATACACCAGCAGAACTTTTAATCTCTGACCTCCTGAAATGCTTTCTAATTCAAAATAAATAGCTCATGACTCATGGTCATGTTTTTTGGGACGGCTGTGAAGTACTGACAGGTTTCAGGTTAGTCAAAGTAATTTTGTCTTCAAGTAGTATCAACAGCTGTGTCATGACCAAAGAGATGCGCACCATCTTTCCACAGCAAATAAATTCTACTCGTTCTGCTTACAAGCAAAAACATCATTGTGTCTTGATCCCTAAGGTAAACTGTTTTTCCTAGAGCTCAAAATGTATCAAACCAGTTGGTGGTGTCACAAGATCATCTGAGATATCTGCCATGGCCAGAACTTGGAGATTTGAGTCCACCACTGCTTCCCAGCACAACTCACTGGCACCCTA
Organism: Thryothorus ludovicianus; assembly: GCA_013397245.1. Lineage (NCBI taxonomy): Eukaryota > Metazoa > Chordata > Aves > Passeriformes > Certhiidae > Thryothorus > Thryothorus ludovicianus. Next base: position 368,027 of record VZTB01005010.1, read on the forward strand.
TTGCACAAATAGCAACACTGATACAGGAGGAAACCCTCATCAGCTGAAACACACCCACCCCCAGACCCTGGGGCAAGCACAGGGACACACATTTCCCTTATTGTACCAACTCACAATCTAATTCCTTCTGCTAGCACTCTCCAACATCACTCCAGAAAGAAAATCCCTTTCTAGGCCATATTGCAAAAACTGCAATTTTCTGAGATATCTCCGATAGCATGTGCCTTGTTACCAGCTGACACACTGCTGTACATCAGATTTCACAGAGGAGCTGGCAAACTCTGTCTGCTTTCATTCAGGAGTGTACTGCTTATCCATCTCACGTGAGCACCAAGTGCAGGAAAACCCTTGCATGATGACTTCAAACAGAGATCTTCATCTTATCTCTGTTGGACCTGCTTCTGCTTCTACACCAAAGAACATTAGCTAGAGGATGGAAAAGGAAAAAAAAAAAAAAAAAAGGAAAACTGAGAAAAAAGCTGAAATCCCCATGTCTCAATATTTCCAGACAATGTGATGTGCAGCACCTCTTATTCTGGCAATTATTTATCAAATTGCTCGATTAGAGGTGAGAGCACAATCTCTGAGAGCAAAATTAGATGTTGCTTTATAAAATGAGTCTCTGTATTTTGCCCAAATGTACTTAGGACAAGACAGACTAAGAGATTAGCAATAATTTATGCATCATATACCTTACCTGGTACTGGCCAATTCTACTTTGTCATTGTGCTAAGTAACAAAATATCATCTCTTCACAGAGTAAATCCTCTACCTTACCCTCTTTAGAAATGTACTGAATTTTTCAGTCTAGTTCTTCATACAGCTAAGCTATATAGCAGCTGAAGATATACAGCATAAATGTTGGGGTTTTTTGATCACTTGAGTAAGCTGCACATTTCCAGGACAACCCACAAGAAGTCAGGATCTTCCTGTTTCAAGCAATGCAATAACAAACAGCTGAAAGGAAATAATAGCAATGTGGGTTGCCAGAATGCTTGACAGGTTCCTTCTATAAATCCACAAAGAGCTGACCAAAGGGATATCTTTGATCATATGATGACATGCTCAGCATATAAAGCTGAGAGAAGAGTAAGGAAGATGTTCAGAGTGGTGGTATTTGTCCTGCCAAGTCACCTGGATGGAGCCATGTTTTCCTGGGAACACCTGCCTGCCTACCAAGTGTTGAAAAAATTCTTTGTTTTGCTTTGCTTGCACAGTTTCTTTTTTATCTGTTAAACTGCCTTTATCCCAACCCATGAGTTCCCTCACTTTTACCTGCTGGATTCTCAGCGCCATCCCACCAGGGGAGTAAGTGGCTGTGTGGGGCTCAGCCACCAGTTGGACATAAAGCACAACAACTGGTCTAAGAAATTCTTTTGCCCTAGCAGTTTTCTGTCCAGTTCAGGAGGGAAGACAGCAATAAAAAAGGCTCATGACATTTGTCATAACTGGTCTGCAATTATGTCCTAGTCCAGTGAATTAAGAAGTTGTCCATAAGTCACAATTTTTGCCTACTTAATAGCACAGCTTATTCAATCATTCATTTCAATAAAATAAATGTATTTATGGGACTAATACAACTTGGTCTCTGAAAAGGGGTAGAAAAGAACCAGAACTTTACTTATTTCTGTATTTGCAAGTTATGAGGGATTAATGGGCAGAGAAAGGCAGAGGGTGGAAGTAATCTTTCTCAGTCTGCCTACTGCTAGTAAGCACAGGGAGAGGCACTAGCTCATGACGTGCATCAAAATCCAAGTTATTACCTCTCATGGAGCAAAAGGAAGAGTTAAGAGGAAATCATGCCTTCTATGCATGGTCTTTTATTATAACTGTATCCTAGAAACACAATCAAGCAAAGACACACTTCATTCACACAGTCCCCAAGTGCTGAACTTAGCTGGCTATACAAACTGTGAGGTAGATTATCTGGTGTTCAGAGGCACAAATGTTATCTTTTTTAATGTATGCAAATGTAATACAATTGTAGATATTATGGCAGATTATTGATAACTGCAGTTATAATTCATGGGTTCCATATTGCATCCACTGAATTAATTGGCAAACTTCCCAATGATTTTAAAAGAAACAGATTTGCTGATCAGACTCATTTCTTTCTAGGAAAACAAAAATGTCTCAAGGTTCTATGACCATATAAGACTGCACAAGACAATAAAGGATCACCATAAACATCAGAAAACAGAAAATTATTATCAATTAATCAAATGTAATTATTCAGCCTGGAGTCAGTCTAGGTCACGGAGTTAATATTTACACCTCACTGGGTACCATTCTGCAAAGAAACTGTTTTGATATATTTTGGCTGTCATAACAGTTCAGCATTCAATATTAATACCCAAGACCTGTGAAAATACTCCTCAGGACGTTGATAGAGCAATTTTGGTGAAAGTGCTACATTGGTGTGTGTTTGAACCCTCTGGCAGAGCAGTAAATAGGAACTATTTAGTCGCAAGACTTAACTGCACTTACAAACTCTAAGAAACTGCATGGATATTTTGTTTATTTTCTCTGTAAGTAGTTCAAACAGTTTCTGTGCTTTTGTGCTTTCATTTGCCCAAGAGGAATTTCATTAATTAGTAATCACATATGCCAAAGAACACATTTCTCAAGGAGATGGAACTTTATGACCTACTGGTCTGGAAAAAGACATTGCAGTAATACCTGCATATAGATGGCAGGTATATTGCAGTCACTGCCAATAAGTATGGAAATACAGCCCATTTTCATGGAGGTAACTTGTGACCCTTTACACATTCAATTTTGGAAAGTCAGTTCTCAGACCATCCTCACAAACCTGATATTTTTTCTGCTGTTGGTTCTCTCCCTGCTAAGGCAGGCCCAGGTTCCCCCGAGTGAATGAGACCCCAAATCTCCCTTCCCACTGCTCGGTGGGGACAGAGGGCAGGGACAGTGTTCATGATTGATGTAGAAAAGGCTTTGGGGAGCCAGCAGCAAAACGGCTCTGGGGCAGGGGGATTCCTCTGCACACCCATGAAATATATGCTGCTATAGAATTAAGTTATATTCCTCATCTCTCTTAATATTTCAAACAAAGCCTCACCAAAAAATCACTTAGAGCAAGAGCATCGTTTTTGCCTCATGAAAGTGGCCAAGACCATAATTCAAAATGGTATGACTGTAAACAGATTTAATAAAAGGGAAACAGATCCATTTCTTTTTATGCAGTCCATTGTCCTTTCACCTTTAATGGCAAAATATAAGTGACCAAAGTCCAGAACTATGATCTTTTTTACTTATAGACATTGGAATGACCTGTCCAATTTATTTAATTGTTCATCACAGGTGCTATAAACAACCTGTATCTGTTTGCTTTATTTAGTGAAGTAAATTTTTCACAAAGGTAAAAAAACATCAGTGCTATGCAGGAATTTAAATTTATTTACCCTCTTGCAGAGATAGATCCCTCACAGTCAGAGAGTTATTCAGCTCAAATATATCAGAGTACTTAAGCTATAGAATTTGATGTTTAAAAATGAATAAATAGGTTATGCACAAGAAGAACGACTTCAAATATTAAAGTTCTTGCTGAGAAAAATGTATTCTGTGCACCATAATGGGACTGAGATGATTGCAGAATGGCACACTTTGCCTATAGCTTATTTTCTATATAGAGTACCTGTAATCTTAACAAAAGACAGATAGACAGATATCCAGAGATAGTTTAAAAGAGTAAACAGCTTTTACACCCAGAAATCCTTCCCACTGTGGCTGCCTCCACCTGGCTTTGTCTCAATATACTGCTTTTCTGTAAATTGAGGCTGGCTGGCAATATGAAATAACTGGTTAAAGATCACAAACAATTTTCCACAAATATTAGCTTAAATATTTAAATTAAAGGTTTCCAGCTATTTTTGGTCTCTTCATAACTTTCCCTTTAGGAAACAGATACATTCTGAACTCAACACAGGTGAAGGCAACATCATAATAAAGTCAAGATTGCTTTAAAACCTATGTCAAGTTTGCAGTGGTTTGCATCACCTACCTGTGGTAGCTAAGTACCACCTAATGGTGTTGAGTTAAGCTAAAATCCCAGCTCCCCTAATATTTTTTAACTGACTGACTTACACAAAAATTACAAAGAACTGTCTTCAGAGGGATTTTACTTTGAACTTGAATTAAAGAACATGCATTCTGTTTGGGTTTTGTTTTCTTTCAGTGAAAACAAGGTGATTTTGTTATTTTCCCATTAACAACTGAAGGATCAAGTTGCATAAGATGCAAGAGATATTTCAAAACAGAGTTATTGGATGCTGGTGGAAAACAAACCATGTGCCCTGGTCCCTGGTAGGGGTGGGCAGCTCAGCCGTGTGGGTTTGTCCCCTTGAAGAAGGTAAAATAGCCCCTCTGCTATCTCCTCCCCCGGCCAATCTCAGCAGCTGATTGCTTTACATCACCCTTGAACTACTGCTGTTTAATACCTTAGAACAGCACTGGATTGCTTGTTCTCAGCCTACAACCGTTCAGAGATAAAAGAAAAACACCTCCCCCTTTGTTTCTTAATGAAGGCTATTTTCTGGTTGACAGCAGTTTTTTCAAATATGGACAAATTGCTCCTAAATTCATTGCTCTCTTCCATGCACAACAATATGTGCCTACAGTTGCCACATACTTTTTTTCTTTTTTTCCTGGAACAAAAGCAATGAGCTCCAGTGTAGCAGGACTCCAAAGAAAACCCTCCCTACCAATATATATTTACATTTAACAATGGGGATCATAATTTCTGAGCTCACAGACGCTGAAGGCTAGGAGCAGAAACAAATGTGACTCAAGGTATCTTGACCCAAAAGTCATCCTGACATTTAGAAACCTCAGGTGGCAATCCCCAAACAATTCCTTGCCTGGCTGGTGCTGCTTACAGGGGGTGGAAAGAAAGACAGGTTGTCCACTGAGAAAAGCAGGAGTGTGAGCTCTTAGCAGCTCCAGCTCTTGGGTCATAGCCCAATCTTCCCTCCTTTTGATTGAGGAACATGCAGCTGAGAAAAGATGTTGGTTTAGTTTTCTTCAAGGGCCAGGAATAAAACATGCCAATGGTTCATGTTTTACTTAAAGCAGCAGTTGAGACTTCACAAAGAAGATCTGAGCACTTTTTATTTCTGGTTCAGAGGATTTACATGCTCTTTTTAATGATCTGGGCCTTCAGCAGTGGGTAATGCATCCCAGTCCCCAGCTTAGTGCTCATGCAAAATTGAAGCACTTTTGAGGCAGTTTAGAGCCTACAGATGAATCTCAATGTGCAGGCAAAAAGAAATAATGGTTGTTTAGCACTTCACAAGAAGAAGCAGAGGAAATTATGAAAAAAACAAAAAAAAAGCAAGCTATTGAACTTCAAACATCTGGGAAGCCAACCGAGAGCATCTGAATTTTGAACAGCATGTTTACATTCCCTTGCATAGTAGAGGGGGGACAGGGAAATGAACAACAAACGGGTTTGTGTGTAAATTTATATATAAAAATATAAATCAAGTTGTTTATTTTACTGACTTATATGTATTACAGACATAAAATATGTATCTGCACATGTACGTATGTACCACATGCACTCTGCATGGTTTTGAGAAGCAGAGACAACATGACAATGCCTTATTTCTGTGAACTTGATGCAATGACACAGTTCAGTGGCTGGTGCAGCTATTGTGGGAACAAGGACAGTCTCAATGTGACACAAGGGGTCACTCGGGAGCCTCCTCAGCAGTTGTTTTCCTATTTTTTTTTTAGGTCTGCAATGTGCAGGAACAGCAGGTTGGAGAAGTTTAAGACCCCCATCATTTTTTTGCCATTGTTCTGCATGCTGGGGATGGCATTTTACAGCTGACCTGGGTATCTTAAAAAAAAAAAAGAAAAGAAAACTATAAAGAAAAGAAGAAAAAGGCTAGCAGCTGCTTTCAAAGCAGCTTTGTCCACTGTGCTGTCAAGTGAAGTGACTTTCGCAACACAGAGATGAAGCTCTGGGAATTTACTGTCTGCTCCCCCACCCAGCATGTTTTCAGGGTTGTGCCAGGGCAGCAGTCAAAACACCAGCTCCCGAACACCAGGAGGTTTTTCTTAGTTTGTAGTGAACAAAGGACTCATGGCAGGAAGGCGTGCAGAAAGGCAGCCTGGTGGTCACGGAAGCCCTTTGGTGTGTACATATTTCTGGGTACAGCACAGCTCATGATACTCGTCAGCTAGAGAGGGCCACCAGGGATGCAAGCAAGTTCCTCTGCAGATCTGTGTGACTTTGACATGAAAAAAAGCCCTTTTAAATTATGTAAGTAAATGCCATCAAAGTATCCGTGTAAGTCTAGATGCCTCTTTTTACTCATTTTTCCTAAGTACCCACCACTCTGAATTCCAGTATTGTTTTCCACCTTTCTTGAAAACCAAAAGCCCTAAACTTAACCCCCAAAGCCAACCTGATCTACTTCTAGGCATTGCTGTTCCTCAGGGCTGGCTGTCCTTACTCCTCTTCAGAGGAGGCTGCAGCAGGCAACCCAGGCGCAGCATCAGCACTCTTTACAAAAACATAATTATACAAGTCACTGGGAACCCAAAAACTGCAATGAACCAACCACGATCCTCTCTGAATCAATACCTGGGACCAAAAAAAATAGAAGAGGCTGCAAGGGCCTAAGGATTTGAATTCAGGGAATAGAAGACACAGAAGAGTCTGACAAAAGATTCACTTTCCTCTTACAATCAAAGTGTGAAGGGGATGAGAAGTTATGAGGAATTGTGAAAAGCATTCCAACAAAACCTGAGGAGAAAGAGCTGTACATAACCTTGCAGGTGAATGGCAGCTCTGCTGGTACTTACCACACCATGCTGCTCATTTATGTACGAATTGGGAATGCATGGGAATGACAAAATGAATACAGGCAGTGAACCTGTAAAGGCAGCACAAAATTAGATCCTGTATGGGTCAGAGCTGCGTGTGACAGGCACCTCTCTTTCCCTTCAACATTAGCGATAATTTGGCACCCTACCTGCGCAGCAAAAAAAGCCTCGCTAAATCTGATCTATGTGCAAAGCTCTGCTCCACACAAATGCTTTCTTTTTCGAAAAAAAAATATAAAAAAAAATCAAAAAAGTAAAAGATTTCTCCAATGTAGTTTTAAGTAATAGGAATTCTTTAGCTGATTATTTCTCTGTCTAATGAGCTAATAGACAAAAACATAGAAGGTACCACTCAGGTAACTGAGACACAGCTTAAGTAGACATCAAGGGAGTCTGGAAAACACTAATGTTTAGCACAGTCATTAAGACCCCAATGTCTCTAAAGAGTGTTAGACTACAGCCAGATCATCTGGCTGCATCAGACTATAACTTGTTTGCATACAAGAAAAAGTAAGGTATAATTTTGACCTTCCATTTCCCTGAGTATTTTCAGGTATTTTTGCAAAGTAACTGCAGCTCTATTAGTCCTACTCATTCTCATATTTAATTAACTGAAAAAATTACACCTATAGGATGCAAGTGTTCCTGTCAGGGTGCTACTGACTGCAGTACTTAACAGCACACAAGACCTTGGCTCTGCCCTTCTTTTCCATCATGCTCTTCTTTCCTGCCATTACCCAAGAAACAGCTCTTTTCCATTTAGGCCCATGGGTGCAGGACAGAGACTGTGTTTTGGGACTCAAAACCAAATCAAGATCACATCTATGAGCCTTTCAGGCATCAGACACCCTTGCCACAGGGGCTCCAGATCCCACACAAAGTGCTCAAAAGGGGCTGGGGGACACGGATGGAACTTGTAGCTAGTCTCAAGATGCGGAGGGTGGACTGATGTCAGAAGACGTATTTTGGGGAATTAATGGGATTATGAGTGTGCAACAAAGGGTTTAATGAAGGAAAAACTAGGAGGAGAGAAGATGCAGGCCGGAAGTATTCAAGGGGGTGTCCTGAAATCCTTCAGATGAATGCACTAGGCATCCATATTCCTCTTCTAATTATTTTAAATAACTTTATTTCCTGTCTTAGATTTGTTTTTCTAGAAGCCCACAGGAAACCTCCAGGACAATTAGGCAACCAGCTGCAGATAGGAAGTTAATGCTGCAATAAGGAATAAATAAATATCCTAAAGCTTTTATCTTTTGGTCCCAAAGCACTTTGCAGAGGTAAATCACAGAGACACTGAATGACTTGCACAGATACATGGTGAATACACAGAAAATCTGGAATGGGCAAATGACCCTTCCCATGGGACCATCATTACTCAGAGGAGGAGCATGAGAGGGATTAACTTGCAGGAAGAGTAGCTCCCTCTGGGCCCCCTGTTAGCATGCCTGAGTACCCTGAAGGATACAACCTCCCCAGTCAGCTTAGCAACAGGAGGGCAGAGGGTTTGTGATGTCCACTGCTGCTGCCTGCAAAGGTGGCTGGGCACACACCCCCACAGGGAAAAAGCTGCTGGAAAGGACAGCAGTAGCAGAAGCACAGGCAGGTATCAATGGCTATGAACACAAAAAAGGATATCTGGGTCTAGAGCTGGAGCAGCCTTCCAAAAAGGCTTAGAGGGACAAAACCCCCACATAAAACTGTTTGATTAAATAAAAAATTATTGATATGTTAATGCACATATTGTAAGTGAATCCTGTACTCGGTTGATTTTAACTCAAAAACCTTCAAGTCTTTTGCAGGCCTCTAAATAAAAAGATAATCTCCCTGGAGTCTTGGTATTGCCTATGAGATCTGCTTCCAGAAGCAAATATCTGCTTCAGTGGTCTTACTCTGTTTACAAAAGTTTACTTGCCTTCTTCTGGTGTGTCCTGACCTTAGCAATTTCTCCACTTGGTTAAAAAAAAACCAAAACCCACTATTTTAAAAGTATATCCTAGAAAATGGTCATTCTCTGCCTCTCTCTGTGTTTCTTCTGAAGCTTCCAAAATGGCTATTTTTTCTATACGAATGTACTAATTACTCAAGATAAAAGTGCAAACTTTATCTGCTTGAAAACACTGTCTGCAGCTGCTTTGTTGTAGGGTATTCCCTTGGTCTGGATGAGGAAAAACCACATTCCCAGCAGCTGAGTTTGAAGATGCAACCTGCAAGAAGAGAGAACTTGCAGCAGTGATGGGCACAGGGCTCCTCTTGCCCAGGAGAGCTGCCTGTCAGGACACAGGGAGTGACAGGCAGAAAGAAGATGACTCAAGTGACAGCAAAAAATGTCTGCAACTTAAATTTCAAGTAGGAAAAAAAACTATGGGTTTCTTCATATATTTTATGGAAGTAAAGAGCCCGGATTTCCCCAGAGAATCCCAGTTCTTTGGAGAAATAGTTACGTGCTTCTTTCTGCACCACCTGAAGCCTTTCAGACCACTTATATATATAAGCATGTTTCACTTGCAGCAACCTTCCAGAGTGGGAACAGACTTCAAATTATGGAAGAAAACAGATTGTAGTATCAATTCTAACCCACATCTCAAAACTATTAATAGCAGCATTTGGGAAGAGATACTCAGGCACATTTTAAAATTTCCTCGAAACAAGCTGGATTAGGGCAGAGTATTGAAGGAGCAGAGTTAAAAATTGGCAATATATTGCTGAGAAATAATTATTTTGTGTATGGGTACTTGATGTCTGTAATGGATTTGATCCAATGATAAATGGAAAATAAAATGACTTCTGACAATGGTGGAATGAAAGTAATCCTTATGTATGATATGTGGCTACCCTTACTAACATAACCCCAAGGTATTCTACCCTAGAGAATCAAAATATTGAAGGCTAAGTCTAACTGCAGCATTCTCTATCATTTGCTATAAGTTTAGTGAAGTTAATAGGGACACTGGCCACATTTGCTCAGGAAAATAGCTTTTTCCTTATCCTTCAGATTCAAAATTATTCAAAAATAATACAGAGAATTAAGAGGTTATGGCATGTCAAAATGCAAAAAGAGATTAAATAAAAAGGATGTGCAGAGAAAGAAAATAGCTGTAAGGAAAGGAAGAACTAGGGGTAAAAGAAATAAGTAAAACATTATCCTCCACATCTCTCCCTGAGCTCTGCTTACTTGGGGATTGAGGGCACTGGAATTTCATATTTGGGCTGCTAAATTAAGTTCTTCAACATTGTTATTCAAAGACATGCAACACTAAGAAGTAATGGCTTTTCTTTTTTATAAAAAATACTAAGACAAATGTGACTTCTCAAAATGAGAGGTTGTATGATGACCTTTGCTGTATAATAGATGTCTCAGCTTAAACAATGACTTTTGCCATTAGGGCAATGCAGCCTTCTAACATGTGGTGTAACAAACATAAATGGCTTTCATGAGATGGACACACAGAGAGGAAGATGAAGCAACAGAGCATTTTGTGCTGGTAGGGATTTTCCTGCCTCTCTACATGGTGCCAGAAGAGCACAGTGACTGTGCAGGTTTCCCCACTGCTGTCTTGGTTGCAGGATCTTGTAAGAGCTGTTTTAAAAGCAAAAGGGCAGATGTCAATCCTTGATCTTTCTGTTGAGAGGGTGTTCTATTAAAGGCTTGTCTAGCTGGGTCTCTACTCCCTCAACAGGCTGCCAAACCCATTGCTTGGGTGAACAAATTCCTATTTGCCAGATCAGTGCTGACCCTATGTCAAAAGCTCAGTCTCCTTTAGCTGAATCTGCAAGTCATCCAAAAATGCTTTAGTAATTGGGAAATGTAAGGAACGGTGGGAGATATCTCAGTGGTGGCTATGTAAAGAAACTGAAAAAAATAAAAGATTTCTCTCTGAAAAGAAGTGCATATTTGTTCACTCCAAGTGCAGTTTGATAAACTCTCTTAATCAGACAAAAGGAAGGGGTCATCTGCAAACTCCCCAAGACTTCCTCTCCCTATGCATTCCAGCAAAAAAAGACAGAGAGTGTAGGTAAACAATAATGCTGGCTGAATTGCCCAATATGTCTATTTAATTAGCACTTAAAGAATCACAAATGTTTTCTCCTTGCTTGACGGAGAGAGAAGAAGAACATGTCCCTGGCATTGCAGAGGGCAGGAGGGGGTTTAGAGACCATTTCATCCTAATAGTCCAGGAGAAAATATTACAATGCATATCTACACTGGAAAGACAAAAAGAAGCTCCAGATTTATTTTTTTTTTCTGTTTTTCTCTTGTACATTGCTGCAATGTGGGGTTTGATATAGCAGCATTAAATTCCTCTGGAAAAATGAAAGGGGTGCAAGACACTGATTTTGTATACATTCACAATTCTCCCACAACTGCAGAACCGGTGTGTGTGTGTGTCTTGGAAAATATTTCTCCACAAAAGCACACATGCAAAATAAAATCACGGAATCACAGAATAGTGCGGGTTCGAAGGCAACTTTGAGGTCACCTAGTCCAAATGCCCTGCAATGAGCAGGAACATCTTCAACTAAATCAGGTTGCTCAGAGCCCCATCCAGCCCAGCCATGAATGCTTCCAGGGATGAGGCATCCGTCACCTCTCTGAACAACCTGGTTCAGTGTTTTGCCATCCTCATTGTAAAGAAATCTTTTCCATCGACATTTTCAGAGGTACAGTAATTTGTAAAATGTGCACAAACTGCTCTAACAATTATTGATGCTATTGAACTTCCTGCCCTATAACAATGGAATTTTCTTGCCCCCAAAATCATCAGTTCTGCAGGGCTCCATTTATTTTTGTTGCTGTTATCTTTTATGACAGTAAGCCATAAAACTGAATGTGTTCCCTCAAAAGAGCTCTCATCTTTGTTTTTTAAAACCAATGTTCTTATTCTTTTCTACATTGATGGGAAAATATTCAGGAGGCATAAAGGCATAAAAAAGACAATGACTTGCCTTGTAGTTCACATAGATAGGAAATGAAAGAGTCAAAGAGGTACACTAGACATATCCAAAGCACTCATTTGACTTCTTTATGAAAAAAAGAAGAAAAATTCCAGTGAGTCTGAGGATTTAAAAACAGAATGTAATGATCTTCTGCGTAAAGCCTCAGGTTTCTCAGACTCAATCAGTGTAAAATATTTTGCAAGCCTCTCTCTTCGGGCTAATTTAATTAAATAAAGTGGTACTAGAACACCCTGTCACTATTACAGTTCTCATCCTCTCTAACCAGAAGGCAACAACTCCCACAGAGTCCCTGTGCATGTTCTTTACAGTAATGCTTTACCCACTGTTTAAAAATACCTCACAGTGCAAAGTATATATAACTATTATTCTCATTTTTTCTTCTTTTGCAAAGAAAAAAAATACAGAGAAAAATTATAGGAATATTTCTTTTCCTCTCTTAAAAATTAACCTTCTTAATACATAGAACATTTCTATCTAGTAAGTCTCTTCAATGACACCTTGGCTGCACTCTAAGTCCATCTTGTGTGCCATTGCCCCTGCTGTGCTGTTTTCTCTGGTCTTCTCAATGACAGAAACAAATTTGCCTTATCAGAAGAGTTAATCATCTCTACATAGATTTCATTCCTGGGCACAGGCTCAAAGTCCATGAACACAGTCTTTTGCAAATCAAAACATATTTCTTTCTTTCATGCATCATTTATAATCCCAAGGTGATGTACTGCTAGCATCACACCTGTGTTTTAGTTCACTTTCTTCCTGATTACTCATCCTTTAGAAAAGAAAGCACAAGTGACCTTTACTCCTTTTCTCTCATATTTTATTGTCTGTTTGCCTTGTTTTTCTTTGCTTTGCTTGTCTATGTAAAGAATTGAAAGCCTGGTTCAAACCCAGCAGCAGAGTATCTCCTCAGCACAGTCCTCCTTTCATAAGCAGGCAGAACAGATCTTAGGAAGAGCAAAATACCAGGAAAGAAGAAAGCACACAGTTTTCAGTGGCTGGGATTACATGACTGACCCTGCAGAAACAACGTGTGAGATCCCTTTCAGCCCTGGGTTACCCATGGGAAGTCTAGACCTAATCTTGTTAGTGGGCAGTTTCTCCTGCATTTCTGACCATAAGTCAGGAGGCAGCAGCAGCATAGGTTTGGACCTAGAGGGATCCTTACGTCACCCTCTGAGCAGCTCAGTCATTACTTCTGTGCCCTAGGCTACAACTGCACTAGAACTAGTCAAAAATAGCAAAAGGAACCAAAATAGTCTCAAAAGTGATAGAGTCCAAGGCTTTGCTAGCCCGACTGGTGCAAGCTGCCACACTGGTATCTCCTTCTTCAGGTGCTGGAATGAATCCTCACACTCACTGTCACCTGCAATTTTTTTTTTCTGCAGCGGATATATTTTCCTGAGTTTGCATTGCTTTAAAGAAAACACTGTTTTACCACAGCCTTAATTAAATTCTTTACCCATTTCTATACCATTTATGTGCTATGAGCCCTAGATTCCAAATCTGCCTACAGGAAGGTGCACAAACACTGCAGCTGTGACATGCATTAATCAATATTCTGGCAACAACCAGGCTGACTGACAAATTTAGATTTTGATGACAGTTTCATTTTAACAAGCTATTAGTGTGACTAAGTTTGTGGCTCTTGTGCTAATAATCTGATGTGCTCAGCTTTTGACACCCTCTTCCCCCACGGAACTCCAGTAGATGATATTAATCTTTAATTGATAATGGTTCCCATTTGCATATAATTGCTGTGGTTTATTATGCAAAATGTTTGTCCTCTGAAATATTTTGATGCTTCCCTTTTAAAGATTTACCTTTTGCACTTGCAGAATGCAATTCCCTTTATAGCATCACCAAGTTTTCCCACAATGAGATTTTTGAGAAAAAAATCACCTGAAGTGAAAAACTTTCATGTTTCTAAATGGTGATGCTCACGAAAACTTTAAAAATTAACCAAGTCATAGCTGTCCTTCTGTTTGCTCATCTTCATTCCCTTGGGTTCCTATGGAATGAAAAACCCTGAAGATGTGTTAAGCTACACAAATTTTTTTTTTCTTTTAAGTGTTTCTCCTACAGTCAACTTGTGGAAAAGTCAGTTTTTACAAATGAATACAAGTCTAATACAGAATTTTTTCCTACAGCCTTTCTTCCTACACCAACCTTCTTTTTTCAAGTGAGAGTACCAAGAAAAGCTTATGCTTCTGATCTCTGTGCAAATAAATGAACTGAAACAAATAAAAACTGGTTCACAGGAGACTTCCAAGACATCTGGTGGAGTTATTTTTCTAAGTAATTAGACCAAGTGGTGGTGTAATTCCCAAATGGAAAGTATCTTCTCGCTTGGTATCCAGTTATTTCTCAGAGCCATCAAAACAGCAGTAAGTCCTGCTTCTCTCCTTGCCTGTGTCTCAGACTCTATTGATTATCAGTCTTCCCAAACACTGCTTTATTACTCAAGTTTTTAAACCACCACACCCCTCCCCCTTTNTGTGCCTTCCTCCCCCCCCCCCTCTTTTTTTTTTTTTTTTTTTTGGTGCTATGAGGATCCTATTTTTACTTCCATGAAAGTCAGTCGGATTTCTGGTATTGACTGAGGAAGGATGCTAAGAAACTGTAGTTGTCCCTCTTGTAGGGTCTATGGAGAAGTGCAATGAAAAACAGCCTGATGTTTGCTCTGGATCAATAGTGCTCTAAAGTGTGCCCAGGTGTGCTTTCTCCTTCTTTCTTGCTGAAAACTGATTAAATTTCTCCTTTTTTTCTCATATCTCCCCAAGAAAACATCATTCTAGTAACAACCCAATTGCTCCTTGACACTTTGGGGAGAATGCAGTTCTCCTTTTGTGGCAACAACACAGTGCAACCACTGTGAATTTGTGACACTGGGGAAGTGAACTGGTAGTAGACCTGTCTGAAGAGAGGAATTTCATTTTATTTGTGTACGGTTCTCCTGGATTTCTGGTTTCAGATTTGGTCAGGGTGCTCTTCACCCCTGTTTCACTAGCTGACCTGGATGCAGACACCACCCCTTTGCCATGACAGGAACATTTTTGTGATTCCAGATATAGAATTCACAGCTGTAGCAGGAGTTAAGGAAAGCAGCAGCCATATGAAACAGCTGCTAGATTACAACAGTGGGCTTGATATTAATGGTGTTCATTCTCATCCCTTCACAACGTAACACAAACTCACCAGAGGTTTCATCTACTCTCTCGTCCACCACATGGTCCTTCTGATGAACCCACTCACTGTTGCACTTAAAATAGATCTGTGTGGCTGGGCTTGCTTTGCAGTACAGATTCACAGGCTTGTTCTTCACAATGTAAGCCTCTTCTGGTTCAATGAGGAAGTGGGGCAATGGCTCTGGAGGATCAGATGGAAAAGTTTCTGGAAGCTCATGAAAAAAGTCATCATCTGTAAAAGAAAAATGAAAGAACCAAAATTCAGCTGGCAGACACTTGCAAAAACTTCATAAAAATTAAAAAAGGTGCATACTTTTTAAATAAAATATTATCTTAGGAGCATTGCTAAACTGAGGTTTAGGTGCATCGCTGTTTACAGTCTAGAAGGAATTGTTCTTTACATCCTGAGCATTCTTTCCACTCTGTGATGTGACAGGGATGTGCACATTCACAGTCTGGGATCAGACCTTTGTTACCATCATTGGCAAGACGGGCAATAAAGCTTTGTGTTAGTGCTTGGTAGAGTTGCCTGCAAAACCATAAAGACAAATAACAGAAACTTTCAGAGGCTTCAAGGTCACATTTTCAATTGTGACTTATCACACTGCGTAATCAGGCACATGCTATAGCTACTGCCAGCCGAGGCTGGTCCAAATAGGAAACAGTACCTTTTGTTTCAGATGAGCAATCTGAAATCTGCTGAGGGCAAAAGACTAAATGCAAGTACAGCCTGCAACTCTTTGTTCGTACTCTGGCTCTCCTGCTAAGACTGCAAATGAAGGTGCCAAGCTATGCTTTATTTACTCTGTCAGCAGTGCATTGGTCTGTGCAGTCCTTGCCTGGTGAGAAGGATGTGGGAGCTGGGGCAGGGCAGCTGTGAAATGGTGACATTTTAGGCAAACACAGACACATGTTATTGGCGTAAAGAACCTCAGCACCTCTCTCGTGCTGCTGGTAAAGAATTAGGTCAATGAAAGAAGTCTGGAGAAGGAGGAAAAGAATCTATTGCACACAAGACAAGACTGAAAACACCAAATGTACATACGTCCCTTTCTCCCTCCCTCTTCACAAATCCTCTTTTACAACCCCTCTGCCCCTTTGTGCAGAGGAAGTCTTTCACATCAGAAAGCACCAAACTCAGTGGAGAATAACCCCCTCCCCACCTCCCTCCCCACCTGCCATCAGAGCACAGGAACATCCAAGAGGTTCCGAGCAGCAGAGCAGTGGGGGGCACGGGCTCCTGGCACACCCACCAGCGGCGAGCTGGCAGTTCCAAAGGCCTCATCCCATCTCCCCTCTCTGCCTCTGACACTGTTATCATTAAACCCAGAGATGGACGCTGACGCTGATCAATAAAACGCCACGGAACACCCAGCTGAAATCCTGGCTGGCTATCTCCTCCCTGCCAGTCTTCATGAAGGTGAAATGTTGGATGGCTCCCTCCTGGAACCTGAGACCTCCCTGTGCAGGCCGTGTCCAGAATTACAAGGCACACGGCTCTGCTTCCAGATACTGGTTTGCAGAAAGACAAAAAGGAACAGGGACAGATGAAGGAGAGAGGGGAAGAAGGTAATATGGAACCCATCCATGCAGCTGTATGAAGGTAAACTGCATGTCTTTATCAGTGATGGGAATACCTTACAGAGCAAAGCATTTTGTGAACCTCCTAAAATGTTTATGAAGAGAACATATGTTCACCAATTTGTTTTCTCTTTTTTATTTCCCACCCCTCCCTTCATATTAATTTAAAAATACTCCTGTCCTTGGTGTCTCATTTTACAAGGAATATTAGGCCTGACTCACTACTGCATCACTCCCTGAGAGTTAATAGAAGTGAACTGGTTCAAAGATAGAAAAAAAGACCAATAAATAAGGCCTGACATTCTTCTAGCAAAAGGAAAAATCTGCGACACACTATAACACTTCCATTTCCATCTCCAATTAATCATTTCCATACTCAAATTAAATTTAATTTTTTATCACTTTCCCATGCTTCCTCTTATTTCTGCAGTTTCCCTTTCACTCTGACCATGCCAGCCTCCTTCTTCAGCAATCCTATTTCCTCTCCTCATTAGGTATTTCTTCCTTGCTCCATTTTACTCCCCAATTTTTCCAAAAAGAAAGACAAGTCACAGTAAGTTAATGGGAGTCCTCATTTGGTTTCATGACAATGAAACATGTCTGAACTGAATCAAGAGGCTTTCTGGCATTCCTCATCCCCTTCCATGCACACCTCTCCTCTTCCCCTCTCCTGCATGCTGCTCCATAGACATCCATGACACAGGAACATTAGAGATGAATCATTTCCCCTGAATTGCCACAGGACATATCTTTTTCTTCTGGTCATTTAATTGCAAATCAGCAAGCAGACAGATGGAAACTAACAAAGCACACATATGTTTTATAATTAAACAAGTATTGCTTCACTAATTTCTGGTGACTGGAAGAACAAATTTATTTTCACCACTACATTTCTACACATTCTCAAAGGCAATAATTACAATACCTGACCAATTAACTGCACCTTCTCAAAGATAACTAGAAAGTCTAAAAGAAGGGATCAGCAAGCAGTAAAAAGGAAAAAAGAAAGTTTTCAAAATAATTTTTTTAATCAGCCTGAAAAACAGGTGTGGGATTTGGCTTTTCCTCCTGAAGGTAACTACTTATAAAGTTTAGATATTATTTGTATGTATTCAAGGTACTGCCCAGTATATTACAATCTAGTCTCACATTTTGACTGTGGTGATAACTGTTTCTCTCCACCAACCTGGCATCCCACAGTCAGGTACGAGCCTGTTTTCTTCCTGCCTTCTTGCTGTGATTCCTTCCTTACTCTTCTTGAACAATAATAAAGCTCAGTTCTATTTTTCCACACTCTTTCTCATTTCTATCAAGAGGCATCTGAACCGCTCTTAAATGTTAGGGATATAGATGGAAACCATTCACAAACTGTCACACAAATAGTGCTCAAAGCCTGCCATGTCCCTGGAAACTGGCATTTAAAACCGTCACTTTCAGAAAAAAATTTAAGATAGTGGCTAAGAAAGATTTTTTTTGCTTTTTAAACTTGAGAATGCTCATTCAATCTCTGCCCTCGTACTGCTGCTGTTAATAGTAACAATGGTGTTTTTTTAATAGAGCAGTTTCTCAAGGGAAACATATAGAATATCACCATGGCTGGGTTTGGCAAAAAAAAAGCAATTCCCCTGCAAGCTAGTCTACCTCCATTAGCACTGAGGGACCCCTGCTCTGCTTTTCACTGCTGAAAGGTAACAGGCGGCTTAATCAACCAAAGGGAACCAAAGCAGGAAGAAAATTGGTGTTTCCTGCATCTCCCAAAGAGATGGGGTTGGTGATGCAGGAGGGCAAAGCACCCCTTCCCCCTCGCCCAGGCACACAGGCTGAAGTGGCAGGATGGTGGTGCAGCCCCAGCTCCCTGTGCCAGGCTGTGACACTTGCTTCTCAGGATGAGAAACTTTTGAGGAGGAAGAACCTTAAACCCCCTCATGCTGGCCTGCACATCACACCAAGCACAGCTGTGTCACGGCTTAGGACAGTCAGCCAGTCCAGCTGCTGATCTGGGACAGGGTTTTGGACCATGAACCTCAACACACGTCTTGGAGCCAACTCTTGCATTTCAGGTTTTGAATTACAGCGAGATGCTGTCGTGCTTTCACTGTAATACTCACAGCAACATGCAATCATAACTATAATGTTAGCGTAATTATATAGCAAAATATTCTTAAAAATCCAGCAGAGAAAATGTCAATACAGGACATTTGACTGTGTTGAGATTTTTTGCAGTTGTCTAGAAAACAAGACCTGGTAACACCAAAGCAATTTAATGAATCTGTGTCTTCATGAGGACACAGTTTCTAACAACCAAATAAACACTTCCACCAGTTTCTGCTGACTAGCTCTACTTAAACACAGGTCATTCCTCTCTCCATACAAAAACCAAACTCTGACTTAGATATTTCAGGGATCATTTTGCTATCACCACGTGGTCTGTTGAGCCAGTTGCTATAATTTGGATAGGGGCTGCCTCTCACAGTGTGCTCCATTGCTGTATGAGAGGATTAATCTTGCCTGAGACTTTGATCTGCATCTTCCTGATGGTTATTGCCAGTTATTTAAAATGCTCATCTCCCAGTGGTGCAACAAAGCAGCAAACTTTATAACTCACTTATTTAACTCTCCTAAGTAGTTAGACATTTTTTTTCTTTTGTTGGGAGGAAAAAGCTAATTAAACCATTTGGGAGCGATCTGGAAGTGCAGATACAAACAAACACTAACAATTCACATACTTGATTTCCAATCATGTTGCCAATGTCATGTGCAGCAAGTTCCCCTCACAAGCTTGATCAAACACAAACACAAGACACACATTGTTCTCTCCTGTTGTAACAAATCCCCTTCTGTGCTCAGTAACTTTGAGCTGCAAGTTTACTTCTGCAGTATGTCACATTCATCTTTATTTTCACATAATAAAGTGTACAGCCCATCTGTTGTTATTGACTGATTTATATTAGCAAGACAAAAGACCTGATTAATGGTACTGCTAAACTGGTTCCAGTCATGCAATTCATTCATATTAAGAAAATAAA
The DNA here is from genome assembly GCA_013397245.1 of Thryothorus ludovicianus. Lineage (NCBI taxonomy): Eukaryota > Metazoa > Chordata > Aves > Passeriformes > Certhiidae > Thryothorus > Thryothorus ludovicianus. The sequence continues at coordinate 387,630 of VZTB01005010.1, forward strand.
TTTTTTAAAGCCACTTTAATCTATAAACTTCATTTGGGATTTTTATTTTAGTTGCTGGCACAAATACAGATACACTTTTTAATTTGCCTTCTGTAGTATCTGACAACTGTTTTTTAAAAGCAAATTCAAATGCAAATCTATAGGAACAGGGGAAATGCCACTGAAATCAGCATTGATACAATCTGGCACGGGCTGTCACATACAGGAATTTTAGCTTAATTTTAGCTCAGTTTTCTTTTAAGGTAAAACAAATCTTTGCCTAAGTCAGGAACCTTTTGATGTTAGGAAAGGTCTTTATTCTTTTCCTGCATTTGCTTGTAAAATTGTACATAGTATAGCTCTCCATGCATAACACGTGAAAAGAGAGATTTAATGGTATATTTCCCCTTTTATGGATTAGTATCCTGCTCTAATCTGTGGCAGGAAAATATTGTGCTCCGTACACCAATCTATTCATCTCTAGATCACTAGTTTTATTACTATATAGGAAGCTTTAATTCCCATCAGCCCAGCCTATAACTCAGTATATATCTGAACTGCGAGACTTGAACTATTATTGCTTAGATGATAATATATTGGACCATTATCTCTTCATGCGAGACCTGAAGCAAATTCTTCTCAAATGGAATTTACTTCAGAATGATTCAAGAGCAATTTAAAATGAATGGCTGCGAAGTTAATTCTATTTGCATTTGGATGCCCATCACTCGGCAAGATCATTCCCCGAGCGTTGCGAGAAAGGCAGCTGGAGTTTACTGTATGGATGGGATTTCTGTTCAGGTTTTAATGTTATGATTAAAAAGCTTTCTAGAGCAACAAGTACTGTTTACGGTGAAATTAACAGCAGGTGCTAGCTCAGCCAGACAGCTTATCAGGATGGAGGCAAGGGTTTGGATTACAGTGCACACTCTCTCAGGAAAGGAAAATCGCTCGGCTGGAAGTCCTTTAGTTGCAGGGTTTTCTATCCTCCTAGGAAGGGCATGCAGTGCCACCAAATGGGAAGCAAAAAATACTGTATGTGATGGAGCCTGCCTCCACCTTAGAGATCATAATATCATGGAGCTGTGAATCCAACAGTAGTCCAAGCCAAATAAAAACTGGGAGAAAACAGGACTTTTTCTTAGAATCACTTATGAACAGTTTCCATAACAAAAGGCCCTCTCAACCCTGCCTCAGCCTTGGAAACCACATAGGGGCAGAGAATGAGCACAGCAACGTGTGTCCTGAAAGAGAAAGCATATATTCCTGCCTTAACCTGGGGAGAAGGAGAGTGGCTTTCTCAGCACTTACCTTCTGTCAGCCCTACCTCTGGCTGATTGCAAGGTGAGTATGCAATAAGGCAATCACTCCTTATTCTTCAGCACCTCAAAAGGGGAAAGTATCCCCAAATAGTCCTGGAAGACTGCAATTTTACAACAGCAAAATATTTGGCCAACCTTAGAGGCTGGCATCTGCTTGCCTGTAGTTGAATTCACTAGCAGGCCTTTATGTGCCTAAAGGTGAGGCTTGGTTTTGTGGCAGCCCACAAACCAGATCCTCGCTGAACTTTGCTGGACCCTTCTGGAAGCAAGGTCAAGGGAATTTCTGACTCAGATTTACTGAGCACCCACAAAATTAAATGCTCTTTTTTGTCAGGGAAGGCAGAGTGCAGGCACAGTCTGGGAAAAGTGACAGAGAAATCGATAGGGCATGCAATGTTCATCTTCTTTGGGTGACTTCAGTCCAGAAACAGAATAAATAAAGACCACAAAGAGGGATGAACTTTCCCTGCACCTGCAGCAGCTCAATGAAGACTCTTCTAGCACATCTCAGCTTAATAACACATCCCCAGGAGATCAAACCCAAGCTTTGCTTGCACTTAACAAAGAACATGTGCACTGAGTGGCTACATATCCGTCAGAAGACTGCTGGGCAAAAGTCTCCCTCTTGAACACAGGAACATCAAAGAAAAGCTAAACACATCCTTTCCTGTCCTTCTGTACCCCTAGAAAAAAAAAAAGGAACTTTCACAGCAGCACAGGAATCAATACTTGATCCATGGTCAGCCGCCAGCACCAACCTGAAGCCTTTTCAAAACCCAAAAAAATGGGCATCTCAGGCACCTGAAACACTGGATTATTGGCTCAACTAAAGAGCCAGGAAGGAAGTTTCTATTATTTGGACACAGTCCTACTATACAGACCATCCTAAATAAAAAAGCCATACCTAATACATTAATTGTGGCTGTTATGCCCACCCTACTCCGACTAGCCTTTCTCAGAAAGCTGTGAAGAGCTGAAGGGGAGAGGAACACACCATGCTTTTCTTTCAACAGCAGTGCACAGTCTGCCATTGCACTGGGGCACTGTTAAGGGTGGGAGCTGCAGCTCAAAAGCAGGGAGGTTTCACAGTCAAAGAAAGCAGTCTACTGAGTGGCTGAGGGTGCTCCCTCTGGGCAGCCCTATGTGGAATGGAGCCCTCTCCCCTTGCGCACTCCTCTCTGTGCTCCTATTTTATGTGAATGTTGTATGCCCAGATATAAAGCCAAGGGCAGAGGAAAACGAAAGAATAAATGGTTATCACTCAGCCACAGACAATGTGGACACTGCAACCGCGTTGCCTACAACAATCAGTGTGTTCTTCATCTCCCCTGCTCTGACAGGGCCATCTCCTCTCACCCCAGTGCTTGGAGTACATCTTGCCTGGCTTATCCTGGAAAACTGCACTGCTGTCAATCCACAGATAATTCCACTGGAGTCAAATATGATTTGCATCAGAGTAAGTTAAAAGAGAATCACATCTAGATGAGGAAAACGTTGCATCACCTTTATAAGGAGTTGTGCAAGTTATATCTTACTGTTGGGAAAAAAAGGCACCTTCCTCCAGTTTGTTTAATTCATAATTATAATTAAAGTTTCTGCTTCTCTTGAAACTTTAACATCAACTAGATGAGAGGAAAATTGAAAACAAAACTCTCAGTGTATTCCCTCAGTAACAGAGGGAATTTTTTTATGCATACATCCCACCGCTAATTCAAAACAAAACCTGCAGGTATATATGTAGACATGACATTTAAGGTTCTGTACCCAGAACATTACCATTGCCCTGAGACAAACGCTGTCTGACTACCAGCTGCTGCCTAAACATGCATGAGATGGTGGAGGTACTCATTAGCATTGGACTCAGCATTGGAAAATGCCAGAAGATGGTATGATATCATGCAAGGCAATTGAAAATACTTTCTGGAGCATATGAAGAGCACCAAGCTGTTCCTTGAGCAACAAGGTTTATGAGACTTGTTGTCAATATAGGAAACTTAATGCAGTAATCTGCAAGCACGACCTTCTATGAGTCTGACTAATCATGTAAATAGATAAAAAAGGCTGTAGGCAAATCATCAGGGGGTGAGGCTGACTTATGAGAATTGAGAGCATGAAATGTAAAGTGATGAGGCAAAAGCTCTGTTTCTTTGCTGCCCTGCCCTGAGTACCAGCAGTCACATCTGTCTTTGCAAAATATTAATTACTTGTAATGGAAACTCGTTGTGCTTGTACAGTGCTACTGGATAAGGTATCACGGCTCTCAAAAGTACAACACTTGAAATTAAAATGCTTGACAAACAGCAGATGACATCAGTGACATTTTGTGGTGACTACCCTGTGGAAGTTTCCACCCTCTTTCCACTTCCAGAGTTGTCAAGCATTGGAACAGGCTGCTCAGGGAAGTGGTTGAGTCGCCATCCCTGGAGAGTTTTAAAAGACCTATAGATGTGGCAGTTAGTGACATGGCTTAGTGTTGGATTTGGCAGTGCTGGGTTAACAGCTGGACTGTCTGATCTTAGAGGTCTTTCTGACCTAAACTATTCCATGAATGTATGATTTGTTTAAACTAATAAAATATTCATGCTTGGAAAAAAAAAAGAAAAAGAAAAAAAAGAAAGAAGTGGGCTATAGACTATCTCCAAAATTTTATCTCCTTACTTTGTCATGTAACAAACTCACAGAGTAACATGCAAGTGTTACTTTGCCAAGCACTCACACCACACTGTAACTGTGAGCTACAGGCATTTAACTGGAAAATTAACCCAGCTCCTGTTAGATATGGTTGTGCTGGTAGAGTTCAAGCCTATTACTGCTAGTTTTGTCTTCTCTGATACAGATGCAACATATGAACAGCAGACAAAGTTCAGTATCAGCCCAGGAGGTTTTGTGTTCTCCCAAGTATTTTTCATTTTGGATTTTAAATTGTGATGGGTCTGTGTGATGGCATGGGATCTCCTCTTAACCATCCAAAAAGCAAAGTCTAATTTGAAACACTTCTGCCCCAGCTGCCATTAGTGGCCATAATGGTTGACACAAGGTCAAAAATTATGAAACCTCTGAGGAGTATAATTTCCTCTTCAGTGTTAGGCTTCACTTCCTTTTGACACATTAGTCCTGATGCAGCTCCAGGCTCTTGACCCCTTCTTTAACCCTGATAACTAATTAAAGATGGACAAGGCTTAGGCTAAAATACTTTTTGTAAAACCTATTCATTCTCAAGTCCCCTTCAGGCACTCTTTGTCACACAGGACAGAGCCTGCCATATTTACATGAACATGAAAGAAGGTGTCTGTTACAATAACACACACAAAAAAAAAATCTCCTTTTACAAGACCTGACAACCTTTGTGGTTAGACGGTAGAATGCATTTTACAGCACATAAAATATATTCGCAACACATACTGGAAACATGTTTCCTGGGTATAGTCCAAAACATACAACTCAGGAAAAATCCAAGGATAATTAACTCTGCACGCATTTTTAGATTTAGAAGTTCATACTCAGGTCCTTTATCTGACTGCTATGTCAATAGTCCAAACATAGTGTCCCAAACATGATAACCAAATGAAAAACTGATCCCACCTTTTCTCATGCTCTTAAGGCTCTGTCATGTACTGGACACAAAGACAGAGCTCAGGCCAGAGTCATCAGCTGCAGGTAAAAGGATTTTAGAGCCATGGTAAATCATATTAAACAGCACAAGTTTGCTTAATAGAGAGAAATTTGCATGTAATGCGTTGTTGATGGCTATGGCACAATGAAAGGAGCTCCATACTGCTACCTGGAGTGAGGATCTGTGACTGAACGTGGTGCTTTACAAATACTTCCTCTGCTTTTTATGTTGTTTCATATTAATAATTAAGATTTCTTCTTGCATCAGTGTGTTAGGGTTAAAATGTCAACCTTTTGTTTCCAGCAAGAATGGTTATTTTTATCCTTACTTTTCCAGTTATTAAAACTGCAGCAGAGCTTTGCTTCCAGTTTTGTAAACCTTTCAATGAAAGCATTTTTGTCTCATCATTTTTTGAGATCTACTGGGATCTCAACTGAGATCTACTGGGATGTCATGGATCCTAATGTCATGAGCTATCTGAGGGGTATAGTTAATCTAGATAGCGGTGTCACTCCTCAGAAAAGCACGGGACACTCGACTGTACCTAGAATAATAGCTCAGTCACACGGCCACTGGCTATGGCGTTGAGCTGAGACCCAGGGGATGGATATTCTGTAACCTTGGGGAAATCTAATCTGCCAGGTTCAGGGTCCCATCTGAAAATGGATGTAAGAGCTTAATAGGTAGCACTCCTTGTTCAATATCTTCAAACTGAGCAAACAGCTCTGTACTCAGATGTTTCCTTCAAAACTTCTCCCAAATGCATGCCAGTATCATTTGCTAAACAGGTACAGAAAGGGTCACAAACAAATCTGTGCTTATAAAATGACAGGGAACAAAGTCTGTCTGTGCCAGAGCTGCTGTGAAGTTTGCCACTGCTCTCCCTGGGCACTGATGGAGCAGCCTGGCCTTGGGTGCTCTGAAGGGCTCTCTCCATGGGCTAGGGAGAGAGCTGCTGTCCTGAGACTAACATTAATCCTCATGAATATCTACATACTCACTACTTCTTTTCATGGTTCTTCATGAAATTATTATTTGCCTGGTGCTGGTTACCTAATTTCATCCACAGCAAATTTTTCAAGAACCATAAATTATTTTGTATGAGGCTGATTTATCCCAGCAGAAGTCCAAATTGAATTAGAAATCCATTAGTTGAATTCTAAGCAGGAGCTTCTGGGGAGAAGGAAAAAGGAAGGGAGGGTGAACTTGGGAATCTGAACACCAGAGGTAGAAAAGGGGAAAAATCCTTAAAAGAAGTAGAAAAAGAATTGAAAATATAAATATCTTCTTATTGAATTAAACACCCAGGTATTTATAGAGCCAAATGGAAAAACACAGATTATTGCCTAGGATCAGAACTATGACTCAGACATTTATTTATTTAGAATAGCAATTAGTTTTGTAAATACATGAGACTTTGTAAGCAGATGAAAATCTCTGTTCCACTTGAATATTATAGTTTCCATCATGAAAATACCAACAGATGGTGTGTACTATATATACTAATAAAGCTAATAATGAGCTGTTCAACCATATCTTAATACAAAATAATCAAAGGCATTCCTCCCTCTGAGGGAAAATGAAAGCAAAAAAGGTTTATTTGCTTTGGAAACAAAAAAGGTTTATTTGCTCAGGATGATTTAATCAGCTATTGTCCTCCTTTCAGAGCCTGCCTATTTGAGGAGACACACGGACAGTGCATGTCACTGAGCATGCGTTTATTTGCAGGTGAACATATCCTCTGCTCCTGCCACTCCACCCTTACCATCAGTAGACACAGCAAAGGAAGGATGATGGAAGGTGAATGCTGCAAGTTCATTGGTATTAGCATCCCCCCTATCCTTTTCCAAAGCTGGAAACTATGATGGACAAGGCCCACAGAGGGAAGCTGCACCACAGTCCCTCTCATATGAGTTACAGAAACAGTCTGCATCCACACAGTTCTTTCAGAAATTGGTTACAGACAGGAAATCTTCCCCTGCAGTGACTAATTTTGTTTACACTCACTCTTAAGTGCTGCTGCTTTTTTACTCACAAGCCCTCTAACAATTAAAAGCAATAAAAATCTTAACATTCAAAGCAAACCTGAGACATCAGTGTCCTGGCTTTGGTTTGCCTCCAACTCAACCTTTAGCTCAAGTGTCTGTGAACTATCACCCTTTCCAACATCAGGAGCACCCAGGACAGCTCAAACAGAAGTTGTTGTGACCAGAGAGCAAATGTGCAGTGCCTGTGGGAAGCTCTGACATGTGTCATCAGATTTCTGAATCCCAGCAGGTAGAACTCCAGTATCTGTAAAGTGCATGGTCACCTTTCCCAGCCACCACCCCACCCTTTGCCTCCAAATCTTTTCCAGCTCACTCCATGAACACTAACAAGAAAAATAATGAATATTCACTAATTAACATTATAACTGAAAATGACAGCTAAAGTAGAGAAATCCCCAGAAAGTCTTGAGAATAGCTCCAGCACTGAAGTTTTATGGTAAGACAGAGTGAATATTCAGAGATCAGCAGCTGAAGTTTAACCCCTGAATCTATGGATCACACACTGACTTGCTTCCCTCATCTGTTTAGCTCCTTGTCTGCTACATCTATTTTTAATGTAAGGTTCTTATAGGAACTGTTATTGATAACATGAAAAATACCACTGGAAGTGGGGCTTCAGGTCCTGCAACACAAAAGCCTTGCTACCAAATGCCACGCTGCATTTCTCAACAGTGCTGTGAATTGGTTTGGACAAAATCAGAAGTAGTCTGCAACTCACACCACAGGTCAGATAATAACAGTATTGTGTTTCAGCAGCTGAAAGTACACAGCAGAAGCAGAGGGAAAGGGCAGCTTGGAGTGTCTCTGGCTCAATGGCCTCTAGCAGCAGGGATAAGAAACAGAGAGACATCCACCTCTGTCTTGTAGATGCCACAGGAGATAACACTGCACAGGACAAGAGCATTTAGCCAATCTGGCCCTTAGATCTGCATTGCCTGGATTGTAACACAATATACCTGTTGTTGAATCTCTTGTGTCTAAGGAAAGCAGTGTCATTCAGTAATGGTGCAGATTATTCCAAGAAATTGCATTTGTCTAAATCTCAGTCTAGTCCAAAGACTGTAAATCTCTGAGGTCTCAGCTCCCTCAGCACAAGTAAGTGTGCTGTCTGTGCTAGAGCCTTGGCCCTAACAAGAAGCAAATAGATTCCTTTGGTTTTGATTTTTAAAATACAGATGTGCACTCAAAAAGACAGAGCAGCAATGTTAATGAATGAATCTAAAACATAAAGAAACACTGGGGAAGAATAACAGAAATGCAATTAAGTTGGAGGCTTTGCTAGGCATGTTTTGTGTTGCTGTATCATATTTATTTATTCAGCACTCCTCAGCAAGTCAGCTCAAAGCTAGGGAGCAATGAATCAGTGCTCTAATCTCCCTCCCCATCATCCCCAGCCTTTGTGAGGAAACTGATATCCAGCTCCAGCTGAAACTGTCGAGTTCTAATCATAAACACCATCAGTACAGAAACACAGAGCTAAGCCATCTGACTGATCTGAGCAGAAGACATACGAATTTCAATCCCACTTTAGTTTTCTCATTTCTTTCTTCATCCCTTTTCTTAGGTTTTCTGTCATGTCTTTTCTCCCTCCATTTTTATCATTTTTATCTTCTTTCTTGCCTCTAGGCTCTCTCTTTTTTATTTTGTTTTTTTTTTTTAAATCCACATCCCTCCCATTACTCTTTTTTTTTTTTAAAGTACAGCAAACAGTGGACAAAAGGAATCTCCTTATGTTGTTACAAATGGATAAAGATTAATTGCCAGTAAGAGTGGACAAAATGACTGGAGACAGAGGCCTCACAAAAGCTAACATCAAAACTAAATAGCTGTACCTACTTTTAAACTCTTAGAATAATTAACAACAGACCTAATTTACCCACATTTAAGCAAAATCCTCTCATCTGTGCAATAGTAATAACATTCTACCATAAAGCAAGAGATGATCCTGCTTTATTTTGGTGTCTAACCAGAGACAACAGTTTAAAGTGGTTCTCCAGTTAGTTTAAACAGCTTTTTCTGCTCTTTATCTGACAAATTTGACTCAAATGGCAGAGGCTCATTTTCTAGTTAGGTAGCCTCATCCATCAGGTTACTAATTTGTGACCAGGAAACCACAGTAGTATTAAACCAAATGTATCTAAATATATAGTAGAAGGTCACATTCTGTGATTGCACTAGGCTTGGGGCAGAAGGGATAAAAAACACTTTATGTTAATTATTAGCCATAATAAGTGGAGGTTTTCACCAAAAAGGTCATTTGCCGTGGTTCCATTTCATTTTCCAAGCCACATTTCCTTTTAAGTGGCAAAATCACAGCACATAAGCAAATTAATATCTAAAATAAAACAGCAGCTGTGCATTTGGGTAGCAATTGTATGGAAGAAACCTCAGAAGCTCGTTAGTAATACTTAAAGCAAGGGGTGTGTTTTGGTTGGCTTCCCACTGTACTCAGTGCTGATGCCAAAACACATTATAGTACAGCTGAAAACATGTATTGTATGAGCAAGACTGTCAGCATTTTGCTCACTCACACACTTACACACACACAGAGCAGCAAACAGGTATTGTCTGAGCAAAGCTGTCAGTATTGTGCCTCAGGAACCTGGGCTGTAGCTTTCTGTTAATGAAAGAAATCTCTGTAAGCTGAGTTGCTTCTTTCCCAGGCCTACTTCTGCTGTAACCACTCCTGGGAAATGTGGGAAACTGTCACTCTACCAACACTAAACAGAGCACACCACTTCCCACCACTGTAAATTAACCTGAATTTGCCTCCCTCCTTCAAAAAATGCCCAACTGTTACATTAATCTCTGCCAATATGCTGAATTTACAGTGCTCCGCACAATTTACTCACAGCAGAGCCTGGGTTTTAAGTGACCCTCCCAGGATCCTCCTTCTCATACAGGACAGCTTATGCTCTGTACAGGTGAGGAAAAACTCAAACAGATTGGAAGTCAACTAGGAAAAGACTCTTTTACACAAAAGTCAGGGAGCAAATGGGCCAAGGTACTGGGGATGCACTCTTTTTTTGAGACAGCAAATTCCCAGCCTGTTTTTCCATCACCCCACGCACATCAGCTTCTCTCAAGTTCTGAGGATAACCAGCACAGCGTCTCTCAAACCTATGACCTGTAGGCTTGGCAAGCAGGTGCCCTGTGCCATCCCCAGCACTCTGTTCTTGCTACAGCCATCACCACTGCCTGGCCCTGTGGAGCACAGCACCTCCTGGCTTCATGCTGCCCCAGCCTGCTACTCTCAGGGGAAAACTTACCCCAAGAACTTGCTTAATGTATGCAAAGGTGATCTTGGGTGCAGAAGGAGAGGGGACTGGGTAGCAGCAAGAGCAGAGAACAAGTTGCTGTACATGACAGTTCATTTCTGGATAGCTGAGGAGATTAATGCCTTCGCCTGCTGCTCATGCATTACTGTCCCCAGCCATACAGAGATGAAATGCTGTCATGTACAGCAACTTGCTCTTCACGGCTCAAGCGGAGAGAGCTCACGCAGTGACTGCTCTCCTGAACCCCAAACCACGGTGGAGAATGTTTAATTAAGGGAAACATAAATATGAAGCATGAATTGTGTTTAAATAATGTACTGTAAATGCTTCATTCCTGAACAACTGGAGGAAAAGTGTGAAACGATGATGTTCTGAACTATCTTAACACAGATCACAAGAGTCAGCTATGAAATGCCTTCCCTTTGTCAAATGTTAAATATCAAAGGATATTGTTCAAATCTTTCTTCATATTTGTCCCACTTTCTCTGGTATTACTGCTCTTATCATTTGCCATTTGCAGTATCTCCTACAAATCTGAAAATAATTGTTCCCAAAGTACTTTTTTTTTTAATTTTTATTTGTAGCATGAAGTAAATACTAGAGAAACTGCTTGGCTGGTTGCTTCAACATCCCAAAACAAACACAGTTGAGGAGTTCTGCAAGTGCAGAGTAAACCTGCTCACCTGGCAGAAATCTATCTACTTCCTTGTCAGCAGTGGCCTCATGCATCTTGAAGACAATTATTTTTTCTCTCTCTTTTTTTTTTTTTTTACAGCATGGAGACCCTGTCAAACTGAGAACTGATTGAATCAGGAGTCAAGACCACCTTTCAGAAATCTCAGTCTAGTGTTCACTCTTCTAAATTAGCCCTAGTCATCACTTAGACAAACTTTTTCTGGGGATAGGGTTGTCACATTGAGTTGAAATTTTTCTTATAGCCATGGGAATTTACAGTCAATTCTTCCTTGAAAGCAGTTTGTCTAGCATTACTAGACTACTTTGAAAGACCAAATCTTATGTCTGAAGCAAGCTAACTCCTGGGCTCTCTGCTGAGGCTACAAATGCAGACCAATCTAGATGCTGAGACTCATGCAAGAGAAAAGAGTTCATTAGAAAGCCAGCACGAGTGCAAATTAAGGTCAAAACTCTTAGTTATCATTCAATTTCATAATAGGCAACATCAGACAAGAAATAAACCAAAAAATAAACCATACTACTGTCTCTACCTCTTCCAAACATGTCTTTTCCAGTTGGTTGTTTTCACCTACATTCTGCAAGTCAGAATACACCTCAGACTGTAACTCTGAACTTAATAAATGTCTGGCAACTGAGTTCATACAACTACCTGAGTATCTAGACCCCAGTGCATATACATTGACTTCCTCTACCAATAAACTACTGCAGGATACACACAAAATTTTGATCTGCACATCAGCATCATTACAGTACCCAGTTCAGAAGGGCTTCCAGCTGTTTCTGCAGCCAGAGCAACTCACATTACAGCTGACAGTTTAAATTTTTTTGGGGGGGAGGGTATCTAAATATATATGGGCAATACAGATACATTCACCCATATATAGATAAAGAGGTGCTTTTCTTTAGAAAAAACATAACTAAATAAACTAAATGTTTCTTTCAAAAAAATAAATGCTTGCACTAAAATGGGCATTCTTGAGCTTGTATTTGTAAGTCTTGCAGCTGCTTCCACTAATGTCACGTGAAAACTATTGCCTTCATCATCATGCTTAGCATTGATCCCATTATTTGGTCCAATTTTCTCAAATTACTTACTTCTAGTCTTATTGTCTCATCAGCTATATTCACTCATTTCTCTGTTACAGGGCTCTCTTATCTTATTTCTGGGCTGACTCAAGTTTCAACTGCTCAGATATGTACAACAGTAAGTCTCCTACATTCTGCACATACCCCTGTCTAGGTACACTAGCAATCTTACTGAGGCAGTGCAGAAGGCAAAGCATTTTAATTCAGGAACACCCATATGGATCCTGTTATGTTGTGGACAGAGTACATAAAATCCTTGTCATCTGTTGTGGGTTTTGCCATTTCTATGAACAGAATTTGCAGCATCTTCTGTTTCCTCTAGAGAGATAATGCAGGTGCAACCATATCTTGGGACCTTTGAAGGCATAGGCCAAGAGATTTTATGGTTTTTAGGCCACTCCATTCATATACTCCTTTGCATGAAAACTGTAAGTACCACAACAGGGTAAATATAAACTGAAGAAGCCATCAGATAGCTAACAGCTCTTCTGCCAAATCCATCTGCCTGAACTTGATCCTTGTTGGGAATAACACATCATTGTAATTATTTATTGTATAGAATTCCTCCCCATATTCAATTTTCTGACCACGATTCTCTACAGAAGTGACCCAATTGAATTTGAAAAAAAAAAAAGGGAGAGAGAGGGAATCTGAAAGCTGGAGAAAATTAGCTTGCAATAAGCCATTTCTTCCTGTCAATTTTCTCGTCTCCTTTTATTAACAGATTTGTTTTTGAAGCAATTATACACGTGCAATCCATTTGTGGCATCTCTTTCCTTGCCTCCTGACATAGCCATTATTAGGGCTGTCGCAGCTGATCGGCTGACAGCTAGAGAAAGGCAGTTCTGCAGTGTCCTGGTACTGCCAGTCAATACCAGCTGAATAATAAAGACACAGCCCGCGAGCTGCCTATTATTTTTCTTTCCAGTGGCTGTGTTGAAAACAGTTCCTGCAGAATTTTGACAGAAGCAGGGAGCAGTGAGGATGGTCTTCATGTGCTCCCTGAGTCACGTGCCAGCCGTAGACGCTGCTATTCACACAGGTGCCCACCACGAGTGGTGCTGAGCTCTCAGCACGCCCCATCAAAGCCTGTCCAGTACATGGTGTGCTTCAGAAATGATTCAGGCAAATTCTCACAAATGTATGGCGCTGCTGGTCCTGTCGCTCCAGAGCAAGCTGAGTATGCCCTGAGGTTTGCAAAACTAAATGCAACCCAGCTGCCTGGATGGATTTCCCCCCTAGTGAAGAGGAAAAATTGGTGGAGCTATTCTATTAATATGAAGAACCTGTGAGAGTGGGGCCGGGAGTGCCAGCACTATTTTTTCAATCATACATCACTATGGAACATTTGATTATCATTGCTGTAAAGCACACTGTGTGCTGACTGTACCAATTTTGTCAGGAAATTTGCAGACATGCTGTATTACAGCTACCAACAGCTGTGTCCCACACTGCAGTGACAACTCAATTCTCTGTGCAAGACGAGCCAGTCATGTGGGAGCAAGACTCTGCACTGTATTGGCTTTCCCTGTGCTCTCAACATCCTAGGCAAGGACAACATGAGGTATGCTAAGCTCCTGGCAGGTGTGAAAAGGAAGATTTACACCTCACAGGGGAAATAAGTGCAGCCCAACACAACATAAACCCAGTGGCAAAATCCTGAGGGGAATAAGCATGGGCAAGACATTCAGTCTGTATGATCATAGCAATAATCTTTATTCTTTCCACCCTTATTTTACCCTTTAATATTTTCAAGTCCTGAAGGGACAAAGATGACTTTTCACTGGATTCATGTTGCACCTAGAACACATCCACCTCATCCTTAAACTTAAAGTCATAGCTACACATCTACAAAAGTCTTCCCAAAACCACATTTAGACACAGATGCAACACAGTATTTACACTTCTGGCAGGAAGACACTTGACCTTCCATTGATTATGCCTTTGATCAAAGAACCATTTTTCTCTGAGACAATGCAAATTAAACTGATTAATATTTAAAATGAATACTTCAAGAAATTTGGCCTGTGGGTGTCAGACTATTTCTTTCTCATTGAATAAAATGCATTATGCTTCCCTTTGAGTTTAACCTGGGTCTGTGACACAATTTGAATTGTATTTGCAGGCACTGAGTCTCTTTAATCTTTATGGTTTGGATAATAAAAGTGATGAAAATGTGATATGTTTCCCTTCGGTACATTTTGTGCCACTTGAGATCCTGGATATTTAGCTTCCATTGCAATCTGCAGTACTGGATCTTCAAAAGCATTCATACCAGTGGTACTCAAGATAAATACAAGCTGTGGTGTGTCTAGATACTAGCCAGAAATAGCCAGAGACTCACTGAAATAGCACACACAGAAGCTGGGCACATGGGAAAGGATGAAACCTTTCAGCATTTTTCCAGTGATTCTTTTTAACTTTGAGTTTTGTTGTTTTTTGGTTTTTTTTTTTGCATGTTCACATGATTGTACCATAGAGAATTTTAATGTACAATTGCCATATTTACCAAATGCCCATAATTGCTCTGAAAGAGACAAAACTAATAATTTACTCCCTGTTAGGTGGTGATTTTGGGAGTATTCATTTGCCATTATTTACAATGAAACTAGGACTACAGCTAGTTTCTGAAAAAGATAAATCCACTTTTTTTGAAAAAAACGAGGGAAATAATCATGTGAGGAAGGGCACCATAGCACAGCTCTGTCACTGCTCTCTTGATAATAAAGGAGGATGTCAGAAGTCTGGGAAGAAGAAGAGCAGGCATTTACAGCTGTGAGGTGGGAGGCCCAGCAGAAGGAGGGGATACCAGAGAGGGAGTGTAGGTGCACACTGGAACCTGTGTGTTTCCAGAGGAAGTCTAGAGGCATGGGAATGCAACATAATCACACAGCCACAGAAGAGAAGAACCTAGAACTGCCCTTCAAGATCGGCTTTATTTAATCCAGGACCAGGAAGGTTAAATGTTTCACTTGTTATAGGGTTGTTAACCGAAGGTGGTGAGTGTTAAGCTTGTTTGAATAGTGAGCACTTCCCTACCTTGACAAGCATGGATGTCTGTACTGAAATCTACATACTCTGCATTTATAAACCTTGATTAGGCATAATTGTACTGGTTTTCAATCCAAATGAGAGACATCTACATGTGCCATTGCCTCTTCCTCCTGCAAGTGGTATTTCATGAAAAATTATACAAGCCCTATTCCAAAATACTGTTACACAATGTGGAGCACTCTTACTGACTTCCTCTGGTGTTCTCAAAGGGCTTATCTCCTACTCCTCCAGCAGAAAAAGGTCAACAACCCAACTCTTGGCTCCTGAAACCACTGCCTTGTACAAACTGTTGAGCTGTTCTGGTGTGTCAGAATAATCTGTCCTTCATTCAGCTGAGACGGAGGGATTTGGGCCAACACACTGAGTGTACACATACATGAGAGTATTCTGTACTTATGTACCCAGGCACAAAATTTATCTACCCAGTAGAAGGCAACCCTCATGTCCTTTGCCTGTGCAACATTATGCAGACCTGGTACAACCAGTTGGGATTTCCCGTAACACGGCCATTTCAATAATAATAAACAACAGTGGGTTTGGAAATCCTGCTGTTGAAGGGCTCAAGAATACACAAAAGCCAGTTTTCTCTTTGCTCCAGGTGTCTCTGTGCTCCAAAATAAAGAGCAACTGGAGACTGCTGGCAAAAGATATTGACCATGGGGTTTCATGGGTGAAAGCACGAAAGCCTGGAAAGTCAAAATCCCACTTTTTGTCCTACACCAGCAGCAGGAGCACCATTTTAGTTCTGCCACGGCAATGCAGCCTGGATAAACAAGAAGAGTCATTCTCTGCCTGGTTATCCATGAAGTCATGGCTGAACAAGACCAAAGCTCTTCTGATGGGCAGTGTGTATCTCTATAGCATAGTCTTTCTGCTACAGCAGAGGATGAGATTGAGTTTATAATAAAGTTATGCTTTTTGGAAAGGGAATTGCAGAATGAAGCTGGCAGAAGAAAAAATTATTCTAACCATTTCCTTTGCTGGACAAATTGGTAGCCTATCAAGAATAAAATCAAAACTTCAATAAACTACCCATGCCTGAAATTTCTCTATCAAACAATACCTCTGAAAGTATATAATACGAGCACTAAGCTACTTTTCTCATCAAAGAAACAAGTACATGAAAGCATGAGTCTTTGAAACTAAGAAAAAGTCACTACCCACTGTGCCTCTGTACAAAAATACTTAAGTTTTTCTCCTGCCACTCAAAAAGTATTTTTGCTTATTATATTAATTTTATTCTAAGAGTTAGATTTTATCAAAATGTTAAGAGATGAAACACTAGTTTTTCAAAGCAATACATTAAATAGACATTACCCTTACAGTCCCTCACAGCCTACAGCATTTAGGAGAGACTTGTTTCTAAGATCTTGCTATTCTCCCCGTTTTACTCAGTCTCTCTGTCTCTCTTGCTGTTATTTAGATGCAATGAGGCATTACTTTGGAATCAGGATGAATAAAGGGCCCTTGGCAGAATCTCGTCTGAGCCATATTAAAATAGCTCCTTCATTCCTCAGTCTGCCAATAGTCGTGTTCCTCACCTGTCCCAAATCAATACTACGACATAGATTGTACAAACTTAGTTATCGACTGTGTGAGACTTCTATTTTACTGTGAAAAATCGAGCAGAGCTTAAGAACGACCACATTAAAAAAAAAGAGGACCTAAAAACAAACAGATGACAAACCAAGCCTCTCAGGCTATAAACATTCCCTACATATTTTAATAAAATCTGTTGAATTCCCATCTCTTACATCTCAGAGCCTACATGCGACTGAGTCATAAGTTAAAAGAAAATTCTGTATCAAGAATAAACAGGAGTAAGTACAAGCTAGAGGTGTTCACTGATTCTCAGGTCTAGTTATTTTTATACATTTTTGTGAAACATGTGTTAGATATAAGTCAGCCTTTTTCTACTTAGAAAATTGCTAGACACTCTGACTGAGTTTTATTAGATTAAAAATAGAATGTGTTTGAAATAGTCAACAATTTCTCCTCAGTGCCTCTGTCATCACTTGTACCCATACAAACATCCCTCCCTGCATCCTCCAATGGTTGGATCCCGGGGACTCCAGTCAACAGAGAGATACATCTGCAGGATTTTGATCTGAAACTTGAAGAACACTATTGATTTCATATAGGAAATGTTGGGAAGGATGACAGGAAAACAGCCATCATTTCTATATTATGCTATTCCAAGACTGAGGAAAGGGACAAGTCTTAGCTGTTTCAAGGGACACTTCAGTCGCGACCAGAGGAGCAAAACTTTTCAATACCAGCTGAAGATCTTGTCCCGTGAGAAGTATGGGTAAAAGACATGCACTCTTGTCACAGTAATGAGGCAAGAAATCATGTTTTTAGGGTGAGAACAACATTTGTGAGGGAACTATGACACAAAATCATTTCCATCCTTGTTCTGTAGCAAAACATCTCCTTAATTCCACATTTTACAATATAAAATAAATGCTGTAGAAAACACGTCTACCTTTGTACACACAGACACAAACATTTGTACTTTTGTTGCCAACTTGCTTAGACACTTTTTTAATTATCTATTTTCTGCCAACCTCTGCTTGCTATCTATTGAGCAGTGGGATGCTACCTGCTACAGCTATTTCCTGAATCCTGGAGCAGTCCAACCAAATAATCACATAAAACTTTTGCCACTTCATGCCTGTTGTTTTGTGCTAATTTCTTTGTGCTTACTAAGAGAAATTGCTATTGACTGCTTTCATTAGGAAACTATTGACCCTTATCCACTGGCACATCCTGGAGAAGAAATTTGCTAAATGTGCCCATATTTCATTCTCTGAACATCAAGGTAGGAGAGTCATGCTGAAGGATACGGTTTATTTAATCCAAAATTAAAATTTTATAGGCTACATTACCTAAAGTAAATTGCTTAATACATTCAGTTGAACAGCTGCTTTCTAAGTGTTTGGCTTCCATGTTTTCAAAGCCTAAATTAAGTCAAACAATAGAACACTGTAGACTTCCAGGAGATGAAGTATGCTAAACCTACACTTAAGAGGCAGAATTTAGATTCAAAGCAGTGATTTTCAATGCATTCCTTTAAAGCAGCACAAGACCACAGTCTTCTGAATTGAATATTGCTTTAGTAATAACATTAAGAATATATATTTTACATACTTTTAAATTCTACAGCAAAGGAAAGTGTAATGACTTAGCTACACTCACATTTGCCATTTGCTAGCAATAATACAGAAAACCACCAGAGTGCAGAGATCCAGTGAGCCCTGAAGATTTTTGAAGGTGGAGCCAACATCAGTTCATTTACTCTTACTTCCAAGGCAAATAGATCTTGCCATTGCAGGACCATTTGACCACAGTGAGGCAATCCAGCCAGATTTCTCTGTGCTCAACATTTTCCTACTTGTGCACAGAGCAACTTGGAATGTGTGCTGTGTGGAAAGCACGTAAGGAAAAGCCCTGCCCAGGCCCTTTATTTTATGGGACAAAAATGTGACTGGGAGACCACTCCAACCCCTGAAGGGCACTGACAGAAAATAACAATTCTAGACTTTTTATATTTCCAGCTTAATTTTGGCAAATACAGTGTACTACTTTAGGAAATAGCAATATTACCATAGAAACCACCAGGTTCATTTGCATCCCTGCTATCAATAACTTCTGCAAAATCCCTTCAAGCCAAGGGAGCCCTTCAAGCCAATAATGAAGGGATACAACATCAAATTCACTAATAAATGCCAATGGCACGTGACATCTGCTAAAGCTTCACAACCAAACCCAAATGTAACTTCCAGAACTGTGTCATAGATTTATTTGTCATAATTTTGACCATTTACCTGCTTTCTGCTCACTGATCCATCTCCCTGGACACAAGCCACGGCAGAAGCCAAGAATGATGCTCTAAGATGCTCACTCTAAGATGCTCAGTCACTTCCATCAGCTGCTCTGTTAAGTTAATTTATCCCTCTTTTAAACAAATGTAGAATTGAAGAGTTGGAGAACACTAGGTGTGGAGCAGAAAGCCATGCCATAAAACCTGAAAGGCATTGGAGAATTTATCACACTTTTCAAGAACTTCTGTCTCCTACTACATCCATCCTCTTAAGAATTCTACTCTTACCAAACACGCCAAGAGTTGCAAATACTCAAGACAGGTTTTTATTAATTCACTTGTTCTTTTGTCAAAGTTACAGCAATCTGTAGCACAAACCAGTCCATTTTCACACTGCACTTATATAGGCATAGGTATAGAAAAATATGTACAGCAAAACTATTTTATGTGCCAGAAATTATGTGCAACAGAAATTTTGATGTGCTCACCACAGGCTTATATCATAAAATCAGTGAAATTTACCATAAACTTGATTATATAGCTTGTCCACAAATTAATCTCATTGAGATTTATTTCAGTATTCCGAACTTTTATACATGTGTCTGTGTGGTTTTAGTATTGATAATTATTGTTTATTCATACTGATCTGATAGTGTTCAAATACTACTATTAAAACAAAGCCCAAACATGCTGTACAAAAACCTATTAATTCTCCCTGCACTGACAAGCACAGGGTCTAGAAAAACACAAAGGATGACGGGAGAATAACAGAACAAAACAACAAAATAAACAGTGATTGCTGTCTCTTCTCCAAACTGTTGTGCCATTTCCTTTGGCATGAAATCTTTGAAAGTTTAAGAACAACACTTCTTACAATAAAATAAACCACTGGCTTTCACTTTGGCATGATTATTCTTGACTCTGTCTCGTCACTAACATTATTTTAATGGCACAAAGCCTTCTGGGGTAGTGAAAATGAGCGTTAGTGATCTCTGTACCAATTCACCAGCTTTAGGATCTTTATTAATCACACCTCTCTTCCCAACGTTCATTACATAAAGGCTCATGACTCTGCCTCCTCACTCCTGGAGTCAATGATGGCGCATGGTGCAGGTTTGGACCTGCCCCTAAATGTCCCCAGCTAGAGCCTGCTGTGCCACACCACAGGTCCAGTGAGGTGTGAATCCCTAAGCTGCGTGTGGCTTGGGCATTGCAGAAGTAAGCAATAAGCAGACTAACTTACTAATTGCTTTCCCAAAACTCACAGACAAAACCATGTGAAGTTCAAATTCCCAAATGGCCAGGCAGCAGCCTGAAAAGTGCTGACTGAGCTAGAGGGGCTGTGGGACTGGATCAGGCTTTCCAAAAGGAGAGAGATGAATACAGGGCACGGTCATTTATTAAGCTGGTTCCATCCATTTATTAATCTGCCTCCTTCTCCTTGCAACCTTTCCTTGAAAAATGGTCATAATACATTTCTACGCTCCCTGAACTATGCTGGCAGGAGAGCAGTGAGGATTAAGCAATTAATGGTTATGTGTTTCTTTGAGACCCTTCTAGGAAAGCCACTAGTGGAAATCAGAAGAATGATTACTGGTATGTTACTTGCAATACTGATTTGTAAAAACCCATACAGATTTAAACAGCCTAAGCAGAAGAGGTCCAGCTCTTGTGTAACTTCTGATAAGGGATTTGCAAGCTCTTGGAAACTGATTGAGAAAACCTTCACAGTGTACTCTACATTCACTGCTTTGTAAGATAAGACATCACAAAAAATTATTCATTTTCACTTTTCCAGGCATGTTTTAAAAAAGCCTCACACTGTAAAGGGAGTAATTTGTACCTACATTAAAGCATTTTCAAAGCTTGTCAAAAAGTTACATTTGCTTACACCAAAGTTCCTGCATTTTCTGCAAAACACACCATCACTCTGGACATAACAACACTACAAGGGCAAACAAGACAAAACAGCAGCAGATGTTGTTTCTGTGCCCCTCTGCAAGAATTCCTGCCAGCTTGCTTTTCCTCCTCAAAATCTGCAGAAAAAGTTGGGGCTCTGATGTCACCTTGCCTGAACAGCTCTGGGCTTTTTATGCTGTCTGGTGTTATTATCAGCAATACAATAAGCAGAGCTACATCTTCATCTAATGCTATTCACTGCATGTACTTAGTGTCTGCCTGTATTATGCCATTATAAGTGGTGGTGGAAGAAAAGAGTAAGCAAGGGGAATAACAAACAGGATTTTCTTGGAATAATGTTTCTCAGCCTTAGACTGATAATGGGCTGCAGTCAAATATATTCCTGTCATCACTGGTACACAAGGCTGCCTAGCTCTGTCACATTTGTTTTACTAATTGAACAATCAATTATTAACATAGATTAGTTTCACAGTCATAAACAGCACCACATACAGACACCTGCTTAATAGGAGAGAGTCTCTGGTCCAATTTATACCTCCTCAAGCGATAGCCCCTGATTTCCATTAATGTTCTCTCGTACTATTTCAGCCCCTTGGATTTTGTCACCAAAAAGCCATGCACTTTGACTCCAAACTCAGGGTCTCCCAGTGGGTGCATGCTGCAAACCACAGAGAGCCTTCCTGACAGATGAGAATGGCACATCCCTGAGCTTCACCAGTGATCACCATCAATTTTATTTTACACTCATTAATTATGCTGCAGCCACCAGCAAATCTTCCTGAATCTGCCTCCTGCAGTGGCAGCCCCTCTGAGTGTCCTGGGGAAGGACAAGCCCTTGCTCCCTGGGAGCAGAGAACCCACTGGCCCAGAGCTCCAGCCACTCAAGCAGGGCTGAAGGTCAAGCCTGGGGCAGTGTTTGTGCCAAAGTATAAAACCTCACCTCAAAGCTGAGCCCACGGGCTGTGCACATGTAAGCAGGCATCAGCCCATACAGATGATGATTTTCAAAGCAAGATCCTTTTTTTATCAGGACATGCTTTCTGAAAGACAAACCCCACTTTTTAGTAACCTCATTGCAGTTTTGGTCCCACCTGGGATGTGTTCGAGTAGGCAGGCAGAGAGGCAGGCAGAGAGGCAGGCAGAGAGGCAGGCATCCCTCCCAACGCGCCCCAGGCACTTTCAGAGGTGCCTCAACAGAGGGAAATTCATTGGTAAGAAATGAAGGAAGGGGAACTGGGTTGGGAATAAGGTAAATCCAGAGCCAAGTTCTCCCGCAGAACTGCTGAAGGCCATAACATGAAGAACACAAACCCCGTGCTGGGTTTGATGGCTTGGCAATCTACACGGAATGCAGCTCACCTACATGAACCCCATTTCCAAACTTCTGAGCAGCTCCCATAAAAATAGGGCTCAGATGTACAAAGTGTACAAAGACACTGAACGTGCAGGAAAAGCCTTAGGAAGTGGGGCCCAGTCCAGCAGTTTAGTCGATTTAAATGCAGAACACCAGCCCAATGAAACAGCATTTTGTCTCACTTAGACTGGGCTTGGAGAGACTGAAAGCAGTTAATCGCTGCTTTAAGCATTCAAGCGCTCATGCCAAGGGAGCTCTCACAAAACTGAAATACCTTCTTCAAGCAGTCTACTTCCTCACCTAGGTGAACATGCCTGGCTTCTCATCAGTGCAATCCAAATAAGTAACAGATGGTTAAATGCAAGATCAGCAAAATTTGCAACAAGTTACAAATTTATTTTGCCTCACAATTCTACAAATTCGTACAGGAATTTTTCTCTCCAAGTAACCTCTAATACTTTTTTTTCCCCCTAACATTTATATGTGTGATTCACTGAAGCTCATATGAGAAAAATAAAATCAACCACTTTTTCCACATCTTCATAAAAATATTGATTGCCAAAACATGTAAGATAGAGTATTATAAAAAAGTATACCACTTTCATATGAAAGGTAAGAGCAGCTGTCTATAGTGTGGGGGAAAATGAATTTTAACTGATTTTATGACAAAAGCAGCTAAAGCCAATTACTCACTTTCCGTTTCACTTTTCCAAACCCTGATTCCTATAGAGGAATTCAAATGTTCACCACAACACTTAAGCAGCTTTCGGTAACATGATTAGCAACATGCCTGCTTTTTTCTAGCCATATATACTTTGAACATGATTAAGTGTTCCAGAGTCTTAAATGATTAAGGAGACAAAAAGACAGACAGTGACAAGCAGGGAAAAAAGATAAGAAATGGATTACTCTCCAAGAAACCGAAAACTCCTCTAGAGACCCTGGGCCTTCAAGTTCATTTAAACATTAACGAACTTTACATTTCAAATCATATCTAGGAGGACAAGTGATAGGATTACACAGCTAAATCTATAAGCATTGATTTTGTCTCAGTCACAGATGCACACTGTGGAGCATTGGAAAATCTGCTAAGATAAGGTTATGACACACAGCAAATACAGCATGCAGCCTTGGTTTAGATAAAACTTTGTGTCTTTAAAAAAATCACACTCTCCCAAAAAGGTCCCCCAAAGTGTCACTTTGTCTGAAAAATTAAATGATTCTAGAAGCAGGTTCAGACCCTATGAAACACTGGTATTTCATTTAGAGGTTGCTAAACAACCTGTGTGAGTCAAACATTTCAATTGTTTGTAAAAATCACCATGTATCTCCACACTTTAAAATCACCATATTGTTTTGTACAAAACAAAAGATTGTGCTGCCTATTTCAAGGCACCCCTCTTATGTTCCTAGCTCAAGCAATCCTATGAGCCACCAGTTCACCATTAGTTTTAAAGCAGTATATTTATATCATTTAGGTTTTTGGCTACTATGGAAAATAATATGTAGTTTCTCAAACAGTGGAGTAATGAACTCAAAGCAACTCAAGAGATACCACAACAATATTTCATTGTCCACAACTATCTCCCAAAAAAAAATCCTGGAGAGCCCTCGGTGAGAATGGTAAACATGAGAAGTAGACAATGTTGCATCATTCCTATCAAATTCCTCCCTTCCTTCTCTGTGAGCTCCTTCAGCATACCCAAGAATTGCCATAGGCACAGCAACAAGGGAGAAGAGCAGGGAAGATGCTTCCCTAAAGATTTACGGCTCCCAACTTGGAACTCATTCTGACAGCCTCCAAAGGTGTCTGGCAGACAGCTCTAATTTAAACAAATCCTGTTTTGATTTGAGGTTCAAAGTCAAAGGCAGTGAGATGTAACTCCTACCACATCCACTTAGAACTGCTGGCCCACAAACTTTTGCCCTGTAACTGTACTAGAAAGGTGCACAATTAGGTATTTTGATGCAGTTTAGGGTGGGTTTTTTTTCATTCTCTAAGGAACTATGTGCAGTATGGTAACATGCTACATAACCTCCCTCTAGCAGAGAAGTGTTGCCAGAACAGAATTGTCCCTGGCCCTTTTTATTTGGCTCTCCAGTGCTTGTCACTGACACAGGCAGCGCCTGTAAGGCCCGTGCAGTATGAACCTCTGCTATGTTACACAACCATGGTTTACCCAGCCCTGCTGAGAAAAGGTTGGTGCTATTTAATCACCAAACAATCTTCTATCTGCTGGTACAAAGCAAATTTAAGAAGACTGGGATGCATTAGGAAGATCTTAGGAATGTTTTGGTTGTGAGTCTCAAACAGTATTGTGTGTCACCTGTGCAGGGAGGTGCCAAGTGAGAGGACACTTGGACAGCAGACAGAATGTGGCTTGGTCTTTTTCTGACAAATCTGCTGCTGAAATCACAGCCAGTTTGCATATACTGCTCTTGTGACATTTCCCTTGATCCTTCCTCCCTCTTCTCATCAACCCATGGTGGTTGGGGCCTGGACATTTGTCTCTCCCAGCTCTTCACTCCTGTCCCACCTGTGTGTTCCTTGGCTTCTGACCTTGAAACCAAGTGGTATTGAGGGAGCAGACACTTAACAGTGCAAAGCCATGGAGGAGAATCAGAACAACCTTCACATCCAGATCCTATGAGCCATCCAGTGCCCAAATTTACTGACTTGCAAACAGGAAAACCCAAGAGATCAAACCCACGCTGGACTAGAAAAAGCTAGATTTTTATTCAGCACTTGAGAGCCCAAACCTGATCCATGGTGTCAGGTCTGTAATGTAAACCAAACAGAAACTTTATGGTCTCACTTGTAAAAAATAGAAAACCAAACTGAGTGAAACATACACTTATTTATAATCTCAGAAATGGGTCATCTCTGCAAAGGAAGCAGGTGCCTGTTAACATCTAGGCATATTTTTGGGGGTGTGTGGGAAGACAAGACTTAGGGTTTACATTTTTCAACCTAAATTAAGAGGAAAGGGTTATTTTCAGTGTCTTTACATACTCTGAACTGAAATTTTAAGCACCAAATTAAAGATCTTACAGAATGCCATGAGGTCTGACAGACATATGCTGCATGTGATGTGATTACATATGATCTTTGATAATCTACAGTTATTTTAGTAAAATCTGAGTTCCCTATAATATTGGACTAAGCATGATGATGTGAAATTATCCAATCGCTGAGATGCATGAGTTGATTCAAGAAATTACTCAATGAAAATGACATAGATTTCCAAATTTTACTTGGAAAGATCTCTTGTAACTTTTTCTTAACTTCTGACTCACTGATATACACATCCAAGTGGAAATGGTTAGAAAGTAAGATGGAATTTTAAGATATGCACTGATTCTGCACACGGACAATAACCTACATTTGGTTTGAGAATTAATTAAAAGCACTTTGCATACTTAAACCTGGACACCTTCCTAGAATTTTCAGCCCTGGCTGCAGTGATCCAAAATGGACATGAGTGAACAAAAGCTACATTAAAACATAAGAAGTCAACACCCAGGAGAAAAGCCAGATGATCAAAGGAGTTAGAGTATTTCCAAAAGTCACTGGATCAGCAAACCAGAGTGGTCAGGACATCTGAGCTCACTGTCTCAGAAATGTAATACATAGCAATACGTGACTTTGTAATGAGAGATTTTAAAAATAAGTGTGTGCATGTGTATGGCCATAACAAGATAAATTCTGGTTTCAATTTGCCCAGTTATAAATCTAAATCAGACCTATTGACTTCTGGAGAAAGACATTGAATTTTTATCAATGCAAAGTAAAGATTTTTTTTTAACATAATTAATCCAAAAGATTTGTTCTTGGTAAAGAAAATACAGGAATAGCCAAGAAAGTATCTGTCTTTAGAACTTTAGGATTTACAGAAGAAATTCAAATGCCCACAAAATGTTGCTGATGAACAGTGGGGAAAGATGAATTCATCTCCAGCCTCTATAAGCTCCTAAACTGCCACTTTTTAAATTGCTTATTATCTCTGTTCTTGAAAATATACCTTTTAAAAAAACTCTTCAGCAGTTAAAACCCACAGAACTGTAGTGGTAGAGCACTAAATTTAAGGTACAGGGAAAGGCTATGTAGTCCATACAAAGACATGTGAAATAATTCAGGGAATGTTATTGTAGGAAAACTGCATTTCCCCCCTCACCTCCCCCTGTTTCAGATAATAATGTTTGAGTTTGTCTTTGCTTGTAGGATTTTCCTAGTAGTTTTAGGAGATAAGTGCTTCTGCACTGAGTAGAGATCATGTGCTTTATAAAAAAGAAATAGCTATATTAAGACCTGGATAATCCCAATCCCCATCCCTTGTAAAATCATAGTTCTACTTTGTATTTTAAATCCCTCAGGAAGTTTAGATTAATGCCTCAACAGCACAGGCATAACACTGTTTACTCTGCTTACAGGTCACTCTTTAAGCTACTCGAATATTCCAACATCTGGACCAGTGAAGCACCGATTAACCAGGTCAGGCCATGTACACACACAGTCTCATCACTCTTTCTTTTACTAAATCTTAGCAAGATCCCCTTTGCATGGCTGCACAGATCCTGCAGAGTTTTCCCAGTATCTGTCATCCTGCCACCTTACATTAATGAATATGTTGAGACCACAAATCAGCAAAGTATTTTACCTGTTTCCTTATCTCCTTGGCCTCTCCTCATTTTTTTTTTAAAGCCTACAACACCAGATGCATAAAGAAAAAACAGCCAAGCCCAGGTTTACTTGAATAAACAGGCCAAGTGACTGTCCTGCTGGCAGCATGTTTGACACATCCTTTGAGCAATGGGCTAAGTAGTCAGGCTGCTGTTTGACTGGAAAATGATTCTCCTGTTCAGCCCCTGCTTCAGAAGTGCTTGGCTGGTGCAAGCTGAGGGTGAGCAGCTCCTGCAGGGTGTGACATGTGAGATGTCAAGTGTGACAGTGCTCACTTGTCCAAATGATGCTGCCACCACACACTTTCCACAAAGAGGAAACAATTTAATGTGGTGTCACACGGTGTCCTCTGGCCCCAAGTACGGTTAGTTTGCAGATACCAAAAACTGATGAACTTACTAGGGCTGTCCAAATGCTGCCTTGAATTGCTTGTCACATATTCGCCAAAATTTCTATTCAGTCTCCTGCCAGCAGGGTATGATAATGGGATATAAACACTCAGTGTAATGTGTGTGAAAGAACAGAGTGCAGCATCCAACCTGGGCTGCAGGTAGTTTGATAATTAGACAATAAAAAGAGACCTAGTATAAAACCCTACCATTTTGTCTAGTTCTTCCTTTGGAGATATAAAAGACACAGGTACAACATTGTGACTTAGAAAAGAAGCACCTTCCAATTGCCAGACATACTTATCACAAGCAGCAACAAAAGCAGGGTACAGATTAGCCAAAAACGTGTGCTGGGTCCCAGGCCATGGAATCCATTTGTAGGGGCAATACACGGGGGGAGGAGCTCAGCAGCAGCCACCTGCAGTCTTGGCCAATGTTCAGTGACTGCCTGAGAATCAGAGGATCAGAATGCTTTAGGTTGGAAAAGACCCCTAAGATGATCAAATCCAACTGTTAGCCTGACACTGTCAAAGCCACCACTAAACTATGTCCCCAGGCACCACATCTACACATCTTCCAAGGATGGTGACTGCACTTTTCCCTGGGCAGCATGTTAAAATGCTTGACTGCCCTTTCAGAGGAGAAATTTTTCCTCATGTCCAGTTTAAACCTTGCCTGATATAACTCAAAGTTGTGTCCTCTTGCCCGATTGCCTTTTTATCTGGGAGAAAAGACTGACCCCCAAGTGTCTACCCCTCATTTTGGGCACTCTGAAACCCAACAGGCAGTTGATAGATAGAAGACATATTTTCTTATGTAGAAAAAATGCAGTAAGCTATTATCTATACAGCTAGGTTTCTTACATCCATCTGAAATTATTCCATTAACTTCCATTAGCTATTTTGCTCATTTATTAGCTAAATGTATTTACATAAAATGCTGTGATAAGCTCTTTGTTACCAACTTGAATTCTGATTACTTTTAATCACAATGAATATTAAATTAAAACAGGAAAAAACCATCTCCTTCCAATTGCAAACTGTTTTGCCTCTTTTTGCTCAGCTACCTTTGCACAGCCTGGGCAGACAGCTACAAAAGTTCTCACTGCGTCATGTAGGTGTGAAAAACTCCATCAAATAAGACTTAAAAATAAGAACTCTGTGTGTGCCAGTGACACAATAGCTTCATCTCTATCTGACCTAGTTCCAAACCTTCCTCTGTTCATGAAGCCCATGGACTTCCAGTCACAGCCCCTGTCTGGCAGTGCTCTGTGGCTCAGAATAAGTGACAGTGGCACCAGGGTGATAAAGAGGGCTGTTTTTTCTAGCATGCCCTCAAATCACCTTTTTTTTTTCTACTGTATTTTGTTCATTTGTGTTTTCATTATTTTAAAAAGTTGGCTAAAAACTTCAGACTTAGATGAATGGTTGACTTCTATGAAATAAATATGAAACCTGCCAATGATTATGAGGTTGTTCAACAGCTGAACAAAACTCACGAGAGTACTGCTTCATTCTACAGTGAAAAACAGTGCCAGTACTCAATATCCAGTAAGCAAACATGAATACTTTTCAAGGAAACCTGCAAACGGGTGGGTGACCTATTTTTAAATAAACATGGCAGCCTTACTCATGATGTTACCTAAAAGCATGCTCTGAGAAGCAAGCAGGCTTGATAAATAGATTTAAAAGGAGTAAAATAATAAGATAGCAAAAGCTATCAGCGCTGAACCCTTGGGTTTGGTTTTTTTAAAAATGTGCAGTTGTGTTACATAATACTATTGTGCACTGATTTTGTAGCTATAAAGATCACTTCTTGATTAAAAGCTCAATGCACTATTCATTATAGTATTTTAGTGGATTAGTTATATAAACCCAGGTTTCAAACAGACTTCTGCTATATAATATTCTGGCAAGCTCAGCAAGCCACAGACTGCATCAGCGCAGACTGGACGTGTGTAAAGGGGTAGTTCTGTTTATCTGCAGCTGCCTTTGTGTCCTCGCCAAAAGCACCAGCCCCTCAATTCCTGGCTTCCAGCTCCATCCTTTGCAGCAAGTAGGTAAACATTTCCCAGCCCAAGAGTAGTGCACACTTCATCTTCTGAGATGCACTGTTTTTCTCTCCTCCCAATATTAGGCTGATCCTTTTGACTGGGGCATAGTGTTGGGACAGACAGACAGCAGAATGGACAAAAAAAATATAAATCAATCTAGCATGGGAACTGGGGTGGATCCCAAGAAAAAGCTCAGTGTTTGGTAAAGAAGGGAAAGAACATTAACAGGTGATGTAAGGACCTTTGTGCTGCTGGTACTCTATTTTAGGGCCCTCATGACAAAGAAAGGTTTTCCCTCTCCTCTGCTTGTCCATCTGGCAGCTTCTGCAAGCACTTAAAATTCATGCCCAAATTTTTTAATGTATTAATTCCCTTTAGTTATTAAATTACATCTTATAATGCAACATATGGGG
This sequence comes from Thryothorus ludovicianus, assembly GCA_013397245.1. Lineage (NCBI taxonomy): Eukaryota > Metazoa > Chordata > Aves > Passeriformes > Certhiidae > Thryothorus > Thryothorus ludovicianus. The sequence continues at coordinate 417,339 of VZTB01005010.1, forward strand.
AGTGATCTGCAGATGGGAGGGTGAGGAGAGCACAGTATTTTACTCAGTACGTGCACTTAATGGAGTTCAAAAAGAGAGTGATATTTTGCATCTGGGGAAAGACACGAGAACAGGCACTTTAGGATACATCAACGCAGGAATAGATAAATTTCAACAGCAGAGAAAGCAACAGAGAAATTTAATGCTGTGCTGCTCAAGCTGCTGAGTTGGAGGACGCTTTATCACACTGAAATATATACAAATAGAAAAACAAAGCAGATATGCTACTACCCAGCAGATCTTACTTTTGCCAGAGCTGGTAGCTCCAACTCCCTTTGTGGACAACACAGTGGCTTTACATGTTTTTAGCTGTCCATGACCAATCCCACCAAGTCACAGAAAACCACCCCAAGAAAGTGCTTCCTCCACAGGAATAAGCTACTAGAACAACCCTAGGAGCAAATGCTTGCCCTGCTTGAACAGTGGCATTGGAAAAGCAGGATTTCAAGATGAAGGAAACTACAATACATGTTTGAGTTGGTGTCAGGAGTCAGCAAAAGAAGAAAGCAGTAAGTCACCACTCGTACAATGTGAAAATCAGAGTTTAGATATGAAACAATTGACATGAGCTCGGCTCCCATTCCACACCTTCTGCACACTCTCCATACCAGAGAGGTTTAATTACAAAGCTGAGCAAGCCCTGTGCAAAAGCACAGGATGCTCCACAAAAGCACATTCCACTGGCAGCTGTTGATAACAGAAACTTCATTTCCAGCAGACCAAAGGCTTCCAATATTGCAGGAAAGTAGCTAATAAACTGAAACAGATGTTGCATAGCCTGATAAGGGAGGAAGGTTGCTGTTTTTCCCTTGAGCAAAGACAAAGTGACAGCCAAGTTTTAGGGCATGTGAGAGCAAAAACTATGTGATATTTTGACACTGTCAGCTCTCACTGGGCTGGGAGAGTGTAAATCCCATCCCAACAAGTTGGGCCATCTCCTGTGTTGCACAATGTTGGAACAGAGTGGTGTGGGAGAGAATCAACATTCCCATCCCTCAATCTCCTTCCCTTTGGCCATCCCTAGACAGTGGGTGTTCATGGCTGGCCTCCTGAGGTCATCCCAGGTTCTCCACCTTGTGTCACTCCAGCATGCCACGAAGACAACAGGTCCCGCCAACTTTAAACTGCACAGACTTTGTTCAAGGACTCAGCTCTTTTCCCTCAAAGACTCTTTGCTCTGAAGGCCTCTGTATTGAGGCTTACAGTAACTTCTGCTACCTATATTATTAACTAAGTGGAGCTTTTGTGAGACAGCTTACTTGGTACAGATGCTAAAAGGACAAAAATGTACAGATCTGAAATATTTAATTTGCAGGACAAAAACGGCAGATGGATTTACTGATTGCTTGAAATCAACAAAATATAAACAAGATACTGTGAATATTTCTGGTCTAGAAAAAGCAGCCACTTAGCACCACCTCTTACATGCCACAGGGAGAGTTGTAATCATGAGCACAGGATTAGCTCAGTATCAGGATAATGCTGGAGAACTGACACAGGGGTAGCATTCTCCAAAATCTGTCCCGTTTGAAACAGAAAAAATTCAGCAACCATGATGTTTATAAAACAGCAATGAAATCCTTAAAATCTCAGACTGATAGTCCTGAATCCCTTTATCAGTATGAGGGACTAGTTGCAACTGGAAACTGTATCCTTTTCAACCTTCTCTTTCTGCCTATGTTTAACGAGAATAGACAGCTGAAAACGTCCTGAAAGTCAAGGGGAATTGCTGCACTTATCCAACAGCCAATCCAACCCACTGTTGTGTCCCTCTTCCCAAGCCAAACTTAATCTTTCCCAGCAGAACCATCTTTAGGGATATCCTTTCACACATAAGGACACAAAGCTCTGGACAGACTCTATGTACCCTTTCCCAGTTTTTTGGTTTTTTTTCTGCTTTTTTCCCCCACCCTTTACTTCTTTTTCCCATTAGCCTTCTTATCCCAGCCAATAATTTATTATTCTTTTAAGGAAGTAAGAAACTGCCATTAATACAAAGGGGAGAATTTAAGATCAAAGAATACTGGGAAAGCAAAAATGATAAGTACTAAAAGAAAGGGAAAGCAATTGGAAAGTTACTTGTTGAAGTTATTTAGTTGGCAGAGCATAAACACATGGGGTGTTGGTTGCATGAAATATGTTTGTTCACATTGTCTCCCTTTGGTTTATCTAAACTCCTGCGGCTTGTGACATTCCTTCCTTTTGTACTCCCATTTCATACTTGTTCCTTTCCATTCCTGCCTTTTGTACTCCCAATTCCACTCAGTGGTGTGGGACATATACCAGAGCCTTGGACTAAGAAAGTGATTGAAGAAAACTGGCATAAATTATGTGCTGAGCTTCATTTTCTTTTTTTTCTTTACTTCGAATGAAAAGCTTTCTACCCAACAGTCCATGTGCTGAATTCAGTCTTTGCTCTTACTAGAGTTCCTCTGTTCAGAACACAAATGCATTCTCAGTATCACTCTTTTGATAACAGTGCTACTTGGTCTTGAACAGAAAACCTGTAAAACATTGGTTTGAAAACTGTCCTAAATAAATCATCTTCTTGTTGCTTTACAAATGAAGCACTTGCTGTAGTTTGCAATATGATTAAACAAGTTTTTTCAACTCGTCAAGCACACACACTTCCTGTCTTGCAGAAAACCATGCCTTTTCATGGCAACAATCCTCAGCTAGTGCTGAGGAAACTAAGGGATCCCTAAAAATTCCACTGCGTTGTCCTGTCTCATCTGTTTAACACCAGAAGAAAGAAACAATCCTATATATGAGGACAAAGCTATTTCCTTTCATCACTCTCATTTGATGAGACAGAAGCAGGACAAGACAGTTTAAGAAACCCAGTGTTTTACATAAAAGCCATCACATGTTGGAAATTTTATCCCTCACATCATCAGGTGTCCAAACCTACTGTAATGCACGTTACACTCGCTGCGAAGTCAGCAGTCAGTCACTAATGTCAGAAAAGAAGAACAAGCCTTCAAAAGGTATAAAAATGAGGGAGGCTGGAACTGATTTGCCACCAAAGTCTAGTTGACTAATTTTTCCTTCCCCAGTATCATGGGGCAGGGTTTCTGCTGGGTCTGCATTGCTGTGTTTAAATGCTAACTGCCCATTTGCTTTTCAAAAAGGGAACTTTTTTTTTTACCACAGCTGCTATTCCAGTTGAACTGATTTTTTAATTTATTTTTTTAAAAGCCACAATAAACATGAACTGGTTTCATTAGAGAACTTGGGAAAATTATTGGAAACAGAAGTCCATTCTGAACAACCACAGAAAGAGCATTAGAAGGAACAACTTTGTTCCCAGTGGAGGTAAATGCTCTTCTCTGGAAAAAAAAAAGGAATCTGTCTTCAGATCCATTATTATTTTATTTCCCATCCTGCCATGTCCTAGACTCTGTCAGTAAATTATGGATGGGCCTGTGATATCAAAGTAAGTTTAAGGTCTTGAAGGAACAAAGGTGCTAGAGAAACAGACATCAATATTGTTTTAACTGGCACCTGACTTTATGGTAAATTTCATTTCAAAAAAGCATATCTGTAAGTTATGAAGACATTTACGTGGGATCAGTATCATAAATGCTATTTTTCTAAACAGCCATGGAAAGAAAAGGCTCCATTTGTCCTTTTCATGGCCAGCATATGCTAAGTGAATACCTATTATATTGAAATGTTTCAGTAACTCCTCTCTTAACCTTGAAAAGATCCTAGAACTGGTTTATAAGAACAGCGAAAAGGAGAATAACATAAAAATTTGAAGGTTAATGTTTGAACAAAATCTGCATTTAGAGACATTCTTCCCCTCCCAAATTCATTAGAGGTCACTTGGTTTTTTTTTCCTAGAAGCTCCAGTGGATGATCTTATTATATTTTGAGGCTACTCCGTGTATGTTTATTGGCTATTATTTCATCTGACAACCTTTTCTAACCCATTACCTTAAGACTTTTTAGCAATAAATAGGTGAAAAGCTTATAGCTGGCACATGCACTTTTCTAAATGTGTTCCACATAATCATATTTTTCTGTATTGTGTTCAGTTCAGTTTCAGGACTCAAAATAGAGCTTTTCTGATGTTTTAATATGGACAGCTGTTCTGTAAATTACAAAGGATTTTATGGACTATAAGAAGTGATTCACAGGCAATCTGCTTTCTTAAGATAACTTAGTAAAGGTCTCTCCTCTAGGCCTTGAGGCTTGCAAGACTTTTGAATTTAAACAAGATTAAAGTTATGATAATAGCATCCCATTATGAAACCTGTTCCTGGCAAGTTATACTCAGAAGAAGGACTAAAGCTGTATGTCTTTGTTCAAGATAAAGGTTTCTTTGGGATATTTTTGCCTTTCAACTTATATGTCACAGAGCTAATCACAGTGATACAATAAAATAAGTAACAATACAATATGTTATTCCTCTCTAGAAGTATTATTTATTTCTTTGTTGAAAAATAGTTACTGGCATTTAGTCAATTTTTCTTTTAAGTCAGAAATTGATATTTGAAACTGTGATCAATGCGAGTTGCCTGAGAAGCATTCACTTAACAAACTGAAGGTCTTTTTTTAACATTCAGTTGTTTAGAATGAACATTTTTCATGTTTCTTTCATAGAGAGAAAATTACTTTTTAAAAGACAGGAAAAAAAATCCAAATCTTAAAAAGAACGATTTTTAAAAAAAATATTTCTTTTAACCTCCATGCATTCTGCCCTTTACACCTGCCCCACAAAACAAAAGCTGATACTGTCAGCAACAGGGAATGGCACAACACAACAGCTTCTCTCAGATTGCCATGAGGATACCTCTTTTATATCGCTTTGTATAGCAAAACAAAACCTGGTGTCTTTTGAGAAAAAATGTGATGGCTTTTGATTGCTAACAAACCCCCAAAGTTGCTGTTTACCTGCCACTTCAGAGCCAAGCAATACCTCCAAGAGAGAATCAGCCCTGGATCTGCAGGCAGCAAGTCATTAGTCAACCCTGGAGCCTCTTTCATTGGACAACAAAGAGTGGTGGGGAATAAGTGCAATTCTTGTGAAGCTAAGCTCCCAGATATGCAGAGACCTCAGGATCCCACCACTTGGAACTGCATCTGCAGTGAAACAGCCTTGGTGGGAGAATGTCAAGCGGTGTGATGGGAGAGATGCTGCACTTTCCTTAGACAGAAAACAAGATGGAACAGTGATCTCATCCAGGATGGCAAGTCCTTTGTGTCTGACCTAAGCACAGAGTGTAAATGGATAGCTATTTTTCACAGTGACTTCAGTGTATCCCATCCTACCTACAGTCCGTGTCTAAAGGCTCAAACGTTAACGCTCCAGAGAAGTTTAAAGACAAAGCAAGACCCTCCTCAACTCTACTTGCACATGACTCGCAAGGAAAGACAAAAATACTCGGTTTATGGCTCCTGTAAGAGAGAGATTTTTTTTCAATCAATGACTGTATCTTTACACTATTTTTATCTGCTGTGAAAATAAACCTGCTGAGCTGAGAGTGAGGAACCAGGAGTGCACTGTGCGCACGCAGTTAAAAGCGACCGCGTGGCGCTGGGAACCCTGAAGAAACAGAAAATAGAATACGAACCAAAGAATAGCCTCACTCTCCTCCATTCGCAACACCTAAAACAACAGGCTGTGAAAATGGTTTCATTAAAAAATAACAAGCACATGCCCACCAGGGGATAGATCAGGGCAAAGTGAATAAAAAATTCTTCAATCATTGCTGAAGTAGGTCAACCAGAATTAATTCAAAGGGCAAACATTCAAACTGAGCCTGCCACCCCCCCACCTCACCCCACCTCCCCGCAGCATGTCTTTTTCTGCCTGCCCTTTGACAAGGCCAAGTGGAAACCCAGATTGACTTATTACTTCATTTCGTACAATGCACTCACTGCAGTGGGTCTCTTTCTCTCCTCAGTGTAAACTGATAGGCCACAGATTTCCTCTACATTTACACCAGCGTGAAACAACACAGCAGAGCCTGGTGTTACGTACGAACATAAAATACTGAGAAGTGTGGATCTCCAGCTCAGAAGACCTGTCCTGTGGACACTTTCCTTGTGGAAATTTTTGACAAAGAGACATTCATACTGGCCAAGAAGCCAGAGAAAGGTGCAGAAAGTAAACATCCTGGAGACAGGAGTCAGATGAAGAAATCTATGCAGTAGCCAGCTTCAAAACACAAGAGCTTGGGCTGTCCAGCCAGGATCCACATCCTGCCCTGTGCTGCCAGGTCAGTGCCCTGTGCTGTGATGTCTTAGGAGAGCACATCAGCTGGATCAGGGCATTGTTCTCTTGAGCTGACCTTCTGTTGGTATCAACGAGCTCTGATGTATTGTAAGGTATTAATTGACTTAATAGCTTTCACCTATAAGGTTTTTGCACACAGAAAAGCTGGTCTAGCATGTTCCTCAACACTGACTTATCTTGCAACAATGGATTTTTATGAATCATTATTTGGCTTTAAATCCCCTCTCTCTTCTCCCAGGTGAGCTGTCATTTCATTTACAGTAGGAGAGAATGATTCAGCTCATGATGAAAGAAAAGCTTTTTTTTTTTCCTTAGTTGTTGTTAATAAAATATATTAACCTCCCCTTCTCCACTCCATCAGCCTTTTCAAATCTAACCTCATGACTGAGCTTAGAAATGCAGGTGGGAAAGGTTAACTCTGGGGGGGTGCAACCTCTTAACTGTTTTATTCAACATCCCATCTAATGATACAGCTGCCACACTTTCCCTCTTTTCTCTCCCACTGCCCTAAAAAGCCAATTAACCCCATCCCTAGAAGATAGCATCCTGATTGTATAATGAAGATGCATCACCTTCCCTTCACTACCAGAGATGACACAGGGGCTGTTCCTGGATTTCCAGNGCCAGAGATGACACAGCCAGATCAGGGGCTGTTCCTGGATTTCCAGCCTGAGTCCCAGGTGGAAAGGAATTGCAGCATTTTGGGCAACTACCAGGCTCCCCCCAGGCAAGAAAGGAAGCTGCTGCTCTACTATCTCTGCATATATCAGTCAGCCCTTTTAGTCAAGAAACAAGAAAAACAACATGGAGCTTTGGTGCACTTGGCGCTTCCCCCAGAAAGCACTTAAGGGAACTGGGATGCTTATAATACCTGTTTCAGATCACCTGTAAGATAAATGCAACCAAGCCTAAAAAAAGATAGAGTCTTTCTTCTTTGGGACAGAGATCCTTCCTTATACATCCCACTTAAATCACAAAAGCTGGATTGTACTTCCACTGGTATCAATAGGGATTTTGTCCTTGGTTTTAGACAGAGCGTTTTCCCCTCCTAAGAGAAAATCAATGCCCCATAAAGCAGTGCAGACATGAGACTGCGTTGCCAGTGGCCCTCCACTGGGAGACACATTGGGGCTGTTGTTTCTGCTGTACTCTTTTGTGAAGCCAACATCAACAGATAAGGGAGCAATTCCGCGCCGTCCCCTGCACTGCGGCTCTGTGCACAACTTCCAAGAAACGCATTTGAAAACCTTCCTGTATTACTGAAAACACGAGGCTGAAAGAAGTCTGTCAGTGTTCCCTTATGAACAGACCCCTCAAACCAGCTTTTCCTTCCTGTTCCTGCCAAGAGGGTGAGCCGAGGCCCAGCGTGCGTCCCAGCAGGGCAAAGCACTGTGCACCTCTGCCCTGTCCTGCCAGGGGAGGCAGGAGCACGGCAGCCACACCATTTCCATCTCACACATCCTCGCGTGTTACAGCTGCAGTCACTCCGGTGCTACATGGAGCCTGCAGAGCCCCCAGGGAAATCCAGCACTTAGGAAAAATGGAGTCAAACTTTGCCGATATGCTCAGGAAATAACGGTTGACATTACGGTGTCCGTCGAATATCATAGCCCGATCTTGAGGGAATAGAGGACGTATTTAAATGAGTTCATCTGTGAAAGGCAGGGAGTGCAGATCCCTTTATTGTGCTATTACAAAAAGATTATTATCAAAAACATTATCCTCAATTCTCATTTATATTTAAGAGCAATTTTACTATTAATTGTCTGTGCTCCCCTTACTCTATAATTCAGCATGTCCCAGCCTGTTTCAGTTTCATAAAACTGGCATCTTTATTACAGCCTTGGGCTACAATTTTCCAGTGAGAATTGTCTAAATGCAGGGTTTTTTTCCTTTTTCTGTGTAAAATGCTGCTCTCTATTACCTGTGATCAAGCTCCCAGGAGGCAGGAAGGGAATTTGTATTGCAAAGTATCTGTAAATTGAGGCAAAGTTGCCCAGGTCCATCATCAACCTCACCCATACAGGCTTTCAGACAGCCTGGCTAATATGGGAAGGGTCCTTCCCACCTCTTCCCATGGACAGAAATGCTCCCCTTCCAAAGGTCCAAAAGAACATTTATCTCACTTCCAATCCTGAAAATAATGAACATTTGCCATTTCCCTCCTTTCTGGCCTCTTGACTTCTTTCCTACCTTATTCTCTTAAAGAGTCTTTGTAGTATCTCTTATCAGAGTCTTTTCCTTTTGTTCCTGCAACTTAAGTCCAAAAATTCATTTTGTCATGCCACATAATCCCTGTCCTTGTTCAGAACTTTATTGGGAAACAAGACAACACACCACAGTTGTTAATTTAAAACAAAAGAGTGAAACCATTATCCTTTTGTCCTCTGCTTTCTCTTGCCAGTTACATGTATCTCAAAGACTTCACTGCAATGGTTTTAAAACACACAAAAATGGAGCATCTGGCCTTGTCTTAATGAGAAAATGTTTGGTCTACAGTTTCTCAGTGGAATTATCTTTATAATTGGTAGCAATGTTTTCAGAAGTAAGTCCTGTTCTGCCAACAGCACATTCCATGAGGAAATGAGGGAGCTGGGGAAAAAGGTTTCCTTCTGAAGAAAAGTTGGCTTTTGTCTAATTAGAAGAAAAATCATAGCAGAAGAAAGTCCTGTTCTGCTGACCTCTCAAATTCTCCAAATATTGTGTATTAAAACACATCCTCTTTTGAAGCTCCAGACTATGAGATATTTGTATTTAGAGATGAGCTCTGCCACGCTGGGCACGAAGCCCTCCTTCCTGCTCCTCTAGGATGGCTTGATACAAAGTTCTTGGCAAATATTAGAAGTTAATATTTTATCCCCACTGCACTGAATTATCACTCCAACTCTTAAAACAGGCAGACTTCCTATTCAGCTGAACACTGAGAATTTGGAAGAGATACCCATAAATCTTTTGTGAAAAGTCCAGCCTTTCCTTTTGATTTCCATGGAGAAAACCACATCTCAGCCTGCTTTTAAGAAATAGTCTCTAGATGTTTTCTTTGCAAAGCTGGGCTTGAGAGTGTCAGTGACGCACACTCCTTGCTGAAACTGAAAGGAGGACAAATAGGACTTTATTGCTACCCTGAGTAGAGAAGATAAAGTAGACTTTTCCCTTATCGCATACTCTGAAGCAAAATGGATCAATTACTTTGGGGTTTATAGCAAGCACCTCCTTCAGAAATGTTCTCCAAATCATTAGTTGCAGCCTGTGCATAGGAAGGGAGACAAATCAATTTCCTAGAATTGCTTCAAGTCTTCATTGCTGAAGCTCTTTCCACATTTCTAACTACCATTCCTCTCATCTTTGGTGAGCCTTCCCTCACTCTTTTATTTGCTATCTTTTCTCCTTTTTTTTGTCAGAATAAAATGAGCAAAAGCAAATCCTTTAATGAAGGTGGAAAAGTATAATAGACAATATTATCTCCTCCCTAACAAAGTGCAACATTTTGGTAATCCACTCATCTTTCTCGGTCACACAGACATCCTTAGCCATCCCTACCTTCAGTGTTGCTTGGCTCTGTAGGGTTAATGGTGTCACAAAATATTTTGTCTGGGATGGGAAAAGGCAGCTGCCTGGATGTTTGAACTAAGGTAAGTGATGCATTCCATAAAAACACCAGGAGACACAGTCACAGCTAAAAAATCTGTACAAGCAGTGAAAAGTCAGACAGTGCTTGGCTGGTGCTGCTGTGAGTGGTTTGCACCCCAGACACCCACAGATGTTCACCTCCCACCATAGGACTGAATTTATTCTAGAAGACCTTTGGTGTGCTCTTATGTAGAAGGGACAGGTTACCTCCAATCTCTATCTCCTCTACATATGGCTCGATTTAGACCAAAATGAACTCTTATCAAGCTGATTTTTGCGTGGATTCCATTGCACCTGCCTATCCTGAAGTACCTTGCCCAGGTTTCTAGCTTTCTAAGGAATTTTTAATGTACTGCATAGCTGCACAAACAAGTTCCTGTTGTGCCAGGAGTCTTTCCTCACACTCTCAATATGTTCAGCGACACTCCCTCTAGGTCTGAACCCTGTGGCTTCATCATAACAACCTCCCCCTGTGCTGAGGCATAGATACCAATTTTTTTTTCCTATCTGCAATCTAGGTTATTTCTAATTTCATCTCCTAATCTCTGAAGAAAGCTAACTTTACTCTCACCCTCTCGTTAATAAATTTCATTAAAAGACTGTGTAGAAAGATCAACAACAAGACATTAAAAAAAAATAAATTAGTTATACCTATGTTGTAATGACACATGAGTTTTTCCTGCATTGTTTTAAATATTTTTGTTAAATCTGTCAAAGATGGTAGGTTATCAAATGAAGCTGTATGTTAATGTATTAGAACAGAATAAATTTATTTTCCTACCATGGAAGATTAAATTCATTGGTCACAATATACCTCTTGCTGCTATTTTAAAAAATCTTGAATGCTGCTCTTAAAAAGTTATTTCCCTTTGCAACTATGCTTGTTTGATAGATGAGGTTGTTTTCAGTGGCATTCTATATATATTTTTATAGTAATTCTACTCTGTATTTTTTTTTAAACCTCAGATGATTGCCATCTGGTCCCAAAGATTTATTGACATTTAATTTCCTGAGTTTTTCCATTTCACACACATGAATACATCTATATGGATATATATAGAGAGATTATTTTTTTTAATATCTGTCAAAGGGAGCCCTGCACCTTTACTCTCTGAAATTTCCCTGTTTCAAATTTATCCATTATACTCAGTAGCAAAGACCTAGGAAAAGAAAATATTGAAAAGTGTATGCAGCATTCTTTTCTTCTCTAATTAGTGCCTAATATCTTGAGGGACCTGCAGAATTCTGTGGCTCCACGTTCCTGGTGCAATTCAGCTTGTTATTTCCCTTTGCCTACCCAAATCTTCCCAATCCTCATTAAATGGGTGCTGATGAGCATACCACAAGCTTATAAATTGATCTTAAGATGAATTTCCATCTTTAACACACCTTTCAAGGCTGAGGTCAATTACATATGTAAGGCAACTTTGCTTCTTTTGCTTTAGATGATATGCCCAATGCAAGAAGAGGTTTAACATATTTTTAGATATCCTGCATATGTGTGAACACATAATAGGAAATCTTACAGTCTTTTTCAGTATCAGGTCTTTCTACTAGCACTACACAAGAAAGTCACTTTCATTACAGTATGAATTACTTATGCATATTTTATTACATAGTATGAATTAATTATACTGCCATCACCATACAAAGGGCTTAAATCAGTTGCCTAAATGTAGATATCTCATGTAATTTGAGATGCTCTCTCTCACAACTCATGCCTGCACTGGGCTGGCAACAGTTAATAACTTAGGTAGAAAATACTTTGCGTTTGTTCTACATAATATTTTGAAGAAGTAAAATACTGCTTTTTGAGTAAGATTCACCCACTAAGAGGGAGATGATCGGTACAGAAACTTTCTGGATGTATTCAGCAGACCAAAGCAGCTCTTAAGTTTTTTGCTTGTTTTGTTTCCTCTGTTACCAATCCATGCAATAAATGGTCCTCATTGGAAGAAACATTTAACCTCAAAAAAAGCTGATATTTTTCTGTCTCTGAAATTTATTCCACCAAATGAGATTCTCACCACCATCACTGCCATTTGTTACAGTAAATCTGAACTAGACAATGAAATGAGATCTTCACTGAGGTACTAGCTCTAGACAGACTAATAAGACCCTTCAAAAAAGCAAGAGATAAGAAAAATATTTTTAAAAGCAACTCTGAAATTAGTACACTTTCATCTCACACAGATGAGATGTCTTTCTGATATAAATATCACACCCTTATCTTTAGGAAAATGACACTGGAGCATGACCTAATTCCAATAATACTTTAGCACTAATAGGGAGATTTCATATGTCTATCAAACCCTCACAACCCACCTGGATGTAGGGAGGTATTTTATCTTACTCAAGGCTAGAATTCTCCAGATCTTCAGGTCTTTGTAATTTGATTCATTTCCCATTTGGTGATTCTGGTGATGCCAGAAGACACAGACGTGCAGAGGCATTTTGAGGACAGGACTCTTGATAAAAGTTGTAATTAGTGCCCCAAGCCAAGAGAGGGATTTATGAAAGGAAAGGCTGTAGCAAAGGACCAAAATTAAACCTTCAGAATGACTCTGCTGTGAAAGTCATATTGTAGACAGTTTTTTAATGAGATTGCTGGGTTGAATTAATTTTCAACTCTTATCTGACTTTGATCTCAAATAACAAGAGGTCATCAAGATAAATGCTGCTCATACTTTAAATGACATAATGATGCTATTAGGAAAGCCTGAGGGATTAAAAACTTGCCTATTTATTCCCACAAACAGTCCCATTGAGGTTCATGAGACCAACTGGATGCACAAATTAACCAACATTATATGAGAAAAAAAAAATAAAAGTTCACTCTTCATCATAGCTGCTGTTTCTATCATTTTGTTTTATTCCCTGGAACCAGTAACCAGCAAGTAACATTATATTCTACTTACACTTTCTATTAGGATCAAGATCTTAACTCACAGGTGCTGTACAAACATCTATGTAAGGTTAAAGCACTGCTAAAACAGCTCTCAGAAGTATAAGTCTTAATGTTTGCTCAAAAAGACCCTTTTATCCTCTCCTGTCATGAGTTCTGGTGAACTGGCAGCTCAGAGTTGCTTCATCTCTGGCTGCACAGGAGCTTCCAGGGGGACCTAGTGTTTGCTGCTGGCTTACAGCTCTTGCTGTGCCCCAATGAACTCTGGTTTTATGCTAAAGAAGTTTGGGGATGCTGTCAAAGCGTCCTCCCAAATCTCAGAGCTGTATTTCTAAAGATTAACTGGGTTTGATTAAAGTTACCCAGAAACCAGCAAAGCAAATTCAAAGCCCACTTCATAGAGTGTAATGTGGCTTCTTTAAAAGAGCAATAATTTTAAATTGTGCGCTTCCTCAACAAATTAGCTTTAAAGCCCAGTGTTAAGAACACAGCATTTATTTTTAGGTATGCTGAAACAAAGGTCCCTGCTCTGTTCAGTAAAACAGAACAGGAGATATGAGCACTGTCACCAATCCCAGCACTCCTCCTGTGAGCAGGGTATCTCCACAGGTAAATACAACCAGAGTGCAGCAATGCTAGCCATGGCAATGGTCCCTGAAAGGAATATTTTGGGAATTCATTGTCTGCACTGTTAACAGCAATGGGGGCTCTGCAGATGGCTGGCAAACACTGCCCTAGCAGGCACGGCAGCTCCCCTGGTGCCACAGTTCATGATGGTGCTTAATGCTGCTGTGTCAGCTGTGCAGCTCTGCTACCAGGCCTCACCTGGGCTCCCAGCACAGATAAACTCTGGGATCCAGCTGCAGGAACTCTTCTGTGTGGACACAGGCTGGTTACCTGCAGTGATCATTACTGCGAGGTACTGAGATTCCCAGGGATGCATCTGTATAAAGCAGCACATTGACTGCAGCAAATGTAGAAAGAGAACTGAAAGAATCTTGCTGCACATAAACTCTTTAACTTTGATTCATTTGTATCCACCTAGACTCTACACAGATTCTGACAGCAGAGATTTGCACAAGACTGGTGAGCTAACATATCCATTTTTGTCCACAGCAAGTGGAAATACTACAAATAAATACCAACAAAAATTCTTAGAGAGCAAGAGCATCAAGCAAATTGCCTGCCTCACTGAGAGAGCAAAGCATCTGTTTTCCAGTGGTAAGAATTACCAATACAGCTGTGCTTAGAAGTCTAGATGCTAAACTGAAGCGGGCAGCAAGTTAAATCAGCCTGTCACCAAAGAGCAGTGCCATAGGTAAGTGACACACACACACTACATACATGCTCTTTCTGGGGTAAAGATTTCTATGGAAAGAAAGCAAAACAGGAAGGACTTTACAAGCGATAAAATACCAGCTTTCTCCAGCATTTGTAATCTGAACAAAGACCAGACACTCTTGTGTTTACCTCTCAAAACACTACCAACTCCTTCCATCTCTCCCAAGCAGGCTACTAAGGTTAACAGAAATATCTATATAGTAGGAAATAAATAGAGAGAAATGAAGATGCATTATATGTCAAAAAGTGAATTGGGAACACTCATATTAGAAAATAAACACTTGAATTAATAAGAATTAATAATTAGCAGGACACCTGGAGACCCACATCACCCCTGGGATGCAGAAAACACAGCTGGTTGCAAAAAGACTGGTGAGAATTACAAATCAGTCTCTTTGGGGATTTTGCTGCTCAGTGTTTGGGATCAGGAACAGAACAAGGGAAGAATTTCAACATAAGGCTTCAGTTATAGATGTCTTAATACTTTGCTGTCCCCCTTCTGTTAGTTTCTCAAAGAGAGAAGTACCACCTAGCATAGAGCCATTTAATGTAATGAGCAGCAGCAAGGATGGATTTGCTCCCTCAGCCTCAGGAATGTCCCACACTGACAGTGCTTGACTGTTGCTTGTGCAGTGCCTGACAAAAGTGGAAAAGCTCTGGCCATTTTTCACTGTGCAGACCCCAAAACTCCAGCTACACACTGGCTGTCCTTCCTGGCTGTGTTGCCAGGGAACACAAAGCCTGAAACTGAACCAAGTAGCAAGTGAAAAGGAAAAACAAAGATGGTATTTTATTAAAATAGTGTGATTTCCAGGCATTGCTCATGTTTATGTGACTGCACATTGCCAAATGCTTCAGCAGAGAGAGAAGCTCATGGAAAAGGCCCCCTCCCTCGTGGGAGGGCAGTGGGTGCAGCTTTGCAAACTGAGACAGAAGTAAGCCCCAACAGGGCAGGGTATCAAGCACAGTGAGCATAGCTGGCAGCTCAGAGGCACAGGACAGTGCCCAAATGGGCTCCCTCTGACCTCCTTCTGCTCACTCCCTCTCACACTGTCTCTGCCCAGGGGTGAGCTGCCAGATGCCATCCCCTCATGGCTCCCCTGGGTCCACTAATTGTCCTCAGCCAGGGGAATAATGTGATTTGTCAGGAAAGGGACAAATGCTGCAATAACAATGACCACTGAAACTCCAGCAGTGGTGCAGGGTAATTGTCCCTGCAAGACACCCTCAGCAGAGCTAAGCTGGGGAAAGCCTAGTACTGAAAGACATTATTTGCCTGTCCTTTATTGAAAATTTCAAGAAAACCAAATGTTGCTGTCCCTAGAGACTTCAGCAAGGAAACTAAGTGACAGGGAAGATAAATGCTTCCTACTGCCAGTGACATACCCCACGCAGAAACATGGAGAATATTTTTATAACTTTGTGCTTTAAATGCCTTTATTAGAGAAACAAGATTTATGCTTCTGGCTCAGAGGGAGGGCAAGAGAAACTTAAACTGCACAAGTAGTTGTGTACACATGGATGCCTGTATGTGCATATCACATCAGGCAAAAGAAGAGAAGAGGATTAAAGATAATCTGCTTCTGAATAGAAAGGCCCTCCCTGCTGTTCTAAATTTTCTTGACTTTTGTTCTTGTTAGAGCCTCTAAAGTAAAGTAAAGTTCAATGCAATATCCTATGATCAAAGCCATAACCTCAAAGAGGAAGCAGCCTAGGGTTTTTTTATAGTTATATCATAAATAAAGTCACTAGAGGACAGAAAAAGTAGGTATGATGCTTCAAGTAGTTGTGTGTATGTGTATTGTAAGCAAAAGTCTAAAATCACTGTCTGTATTAAACACACAAAGGATAATTTTCAACAGGGATAAGTCTCTGATGTCAACTTCAGACTAGTTTAACTTCACAGTTACCCTTGGACTGGTGAAGAGAAAGGAGTAAGGGTCAATGGCATTCACTGCCTATTAGTTTGGGCAGTTAAGTTTATACTTAATGTTAAATATAATCACTGCCAAGGAAATGACTTAAAATAATGAAATGAAAAAGCACTATCCAAATCCAGCATTCCATAATAAACTCCTCTGAAATGTACAGACCATGCAAAGATGAATGTAGGGAGAGGAATAACTTTATAGAAGGAAGCATTTTTAAATCCCTACTTTACGATGTTTTATAGAATCAGTAAAAACACAATAAGGATGAAGCGAACTACTTATCTTTCTAAAAGCTTGCATATGACTCACATCTGCCTTTAAATCCTATGGGGTTTCAAGTCTGTTTATATGTTTAAAGGTGTGTTTTATATCCTTGCAGGCACACAGGCAAGAATAGCTGGGTTTCTCTCCACTCAGCAGCTTGATAAATGAGCATTAGTTAAATGAAAAAAAAACACCTGTAATACAGGGCAGGCTCTCTGTCCTATTTTCCAAGAGGCTTCCCACCCACATTGTAACAAACACACAGTCACTATGTCATTATCAGGCCAGACTGGAGAAGATGCTGCAATCTTCAAAAGCAAGCCCTTGAAGCAGATTTGCCTGTACTTCAGTGATCTGCTGGGTGAAAGGGGCAAGGGGAAGTGGGGCTATGTGGGCAGCAAACTGGAGAACAAACAATGCTCCAGATCAGGTCTCAACTCCTTCTTGGTTCTCATCTGAATATAAGGCTGCCATTGAAATCTGCAGACAGTGAAAAGTGTGGCACTTTCCCCTTTCCTATGGCCATTTCTTTTTTCCATATTCAAATGCAGATGGTTCTCTCACTTGCTGAATATCAAATGGTCACACTGTGGACTTTCTCCCAAAGGTAGCATTGTCCCTGGATTCAGAAACTCAATTCAGTGAGTATTACAAGACTAATTTTCATACTTTTACTTTGCAGGAGATAAACAAGCTTTACACTGTGACTTATATTTAGATGAAACAACAATGCTGGGTTCTTTGGAGACTGGAAAAATAATGTAGGCCCATATACCAGACTCAGCATTTGGAGTTCCCTGAAAATTTAGCTGTATATGGCTGTGGCTCCTCTCTCCATCAGCCTATAGGCAGGAAAGACCTGTAAGCAATTTGCTGTTTTCTCTGCACTGTGTGCATGAAATACACTAATCCAGATTTACCCAGACCCGTGTATAGGGCTGAAACTGGCACAAGATCACGCAAATCTGCACCAAAGCTTTCTGAAAGCCTTGTAAATCAGAGAAAGCTATTCTACAAACTAGGGCTGGCTTTTGAGTTGACTATGAAACCAAAAAAAGAGGCAGTTTCACATTTAATGATGAAATCAATCTATCCTCTTCATAGTTTCATTCTCCCTATGCATAGTTTCTGGAGAACAAACCTCAGAGCACTCACTTGCTATCTTGTCAATTATGTTCTGTTGCCATAAGCAAAATCCAGTCAATGGTGGGTTTTTTCCCTCTCCAGCATCCTTGAATATCAAATCATTCCACTCAGGCATACTGAGCAACCTGTAACACTTACTACAAGCTAATGTGAACACTATGATGAAAATGCAAGGACTTACCTGCTCTAGTTCTGCACAGGAACCAAGGTTCCTACTCCTAAAACTGGAGGGCAACTTGACCTTTCATCTTGTATTTTTGCAGAGAAGTTTCAGAAAACTTCTGCCATTGCCCACTGCTCAACTAAACCAGCACTTTTGTTTAAGGGTCTTGGACAAATTCCCTGTTGCTGTTTTCCAGTAGCACCAAAAGGGAGTCTGGCTTAAGGAACTGCAGAAACTAACTTGGTTTCCTGTAACTATGCATGGAATTAGGGTTTCATTTGATATAGTCAGCATTCCTTGCATTTGCCTGCTGAAAACTGTAAGGATACTGATCTCTTGCACTTTGCTTCAACATACCAAGTTAGAAGACATTATACCTTTAAACACAATCAGATATTACATTCACACAGTATGTACTCCTCTATTTAGAAATCTCTTGTTTGATGCAAATATACTCTTGCTTTAAGGTTTCTTCCAGAACTTACTGTGCTGATATTACTTACACTTTTTTCCCTGCTAAGATTTGGAACTGTTCACAGAGAGATTAATCCATAGATAAAGAGAAAAGAGATTAAATGTGATTTCTTTACAAGGAGTAAAGTCTGTATGAATAATATAATGTACCTTAGACTTTTGGGTGACCAAAAGAATTATACAGATTGTATAGCAGCATGAAGATAAAATTAATTGGGTCTCTTTGCACGGTATCTGTTATGAAAGCAGTTAAAATAGTTTTGTATATTTTGGATGAGTTAAAGAAATGTCACTTTCAAGATTCTTTTTTTACACTCTCCCTTCAATCAGTGTCCTTTTATTTTCATTTTCATACACCTGCTAAATGTATCCTGCTGTATTCACAGTTCAGCATGATGGGTTTCATATTTAGTGGAAAATGAACAATTCGTACCCTGAAGATTCCAATTATTCGGCTCACTCAGAGATTCATCTTTGGAGTATCAATGAGGAGAATGAACAGGAAAGCCAGGAAAAAAAAAAAGAGAAAGTATTGGGGTTTTTTCCCCAGTAAAATGTTGTTTCAAGGGAAGGGGTTACTTGAAATCAGCAGCTTGACAACCAAAAGGAAATAAACAAGAGCAAAAGGTTGTTGAAAGAGACCTGCAATTTCACACATTTGCATCATTATCAGGACAGATTTACTGCAGTTTTAATTCTGCCAGATATGCTTGAAGACAAAAAATAATATTGAAAGGAGGTCATGTTTCTCCTCCACACTGAACAAATGACTGCATTCTTTAAGAGAATATGAAAAACCTGCAATGTCACCCTTCTTTGTCCTTGTGATCTTTTGATGAGGTATATAAATTTAACTCTCTGTCTACAAGGGAAGGACTTCCTCCAGCAACTTGGTCCAACTTTTAATCTTTAGGGAATTTTGAAATCTTAAGTGCATTTGTTAAATCACAGTCAGATGCAAACCTGGCCACAGGGTTCAGCTGTGCCCAGATCCTATGGGACACTTAATTCTCACTCACAGATCTGGAGACTTTGAAATGTTAATTGTAGGACAGTTCGAGGCTCTGCATTCCTGGGCTTTCTGCCAGTGGCTCATCAGAAGTGAAATATCAGATGTTCAGACTTACTGCATAAAGAGTTAAGGGCAGAGAGCTCTTATTTGGAAAGATTAGGCTCAGAGTGTGATGAACCGATTGATCTCTCCAAGGTTTAAAGAATTCACAATTTCCTTTCCTCTTTCAAAGACACACTCCTCTGAATTCAGATGTTTTCAGATTCAGGATGGACTCGATTCCAAGGTACAACCCAGTGCCACCTGTATGTCAGGTGTGTACAGAGCACTGTGTTCTCAGCTACACCACACTAGCACTTCCAGGTGAGCAGACTGGCAGCTTTGGGGTATGGGTAAAGCAAAAGAGAGGAAACAATCCTCTCCTGTCAACAAGTGACATGAGATAATAATGACCATGCAATACCCCAGACAAGGAAAATTAGGTCCTGCAGATGTCCCACTGGTGCATTTCCAGTCCTGGCATCAAATCCCCACCTCTAGCCTACTAGAGCATGAAACAGAACCAGAAACAAAATGGTCAAAACATCACAAGACAAGCTGTTTTTATAATTACATCGGTGTGTGTGAAACATGGAACAAGGTGAACTCTTATATAGGAGATACAGTTCAACAAAACCGGCTCTCCAAACCATTTTTTCCTATTCAAATTAATGTCTGTTGAGCTTTGGGATCTTGGTGACTCTCTACTGATCCTGTAAATTACCTAAAATTCCTCTACATCTACAAGAACAACATCCTAGGAGTAAAATGAGGAGAGTGAGACAGGAAAGCTGTTAAAGTTCTCATCTGGCCACTCATCTGATAACAAAATCTCAGGTACTCTCTAACCAAGGGAGTTGCCTTTCTAACCCTCCATAGCGCAGACACGCCATCAGCTTCAGAAAATAGATTATTTATTCCAATTCAGGATTTCACAATGCAGGTAGATAGGAGCATTTTGCAGTAGTGGTATACACTAAATGCATGTTAATTGTTGTCTTTGTCATATTATTCAAGTTACAGGGGAGCATCAGTTGTAGGCAAACAGCAACAAATAAGATTGCAATGACAACTGTTGTACAGAAAAAATTCTGCTTCGTTCTGAAAGGGTTATTATGTGAATTACTTGGATTGGTCTTATTTCAGTGTAATAACCTGGTGGGAGAGAAGGACAAGGAAACGTAATGAAGAAGAAAGAAATTTGAGAGCAAACAACCAAAGGTCTGAAACGTACATTTGGACAAAGGTATCATGCAAGGGAACAGAGTGTGCTTCCAGCCCACTGAGGCCTGTCTTGTACTACAATAACAGGGACATCGTTTACTAAACAAACACCAGCTGCCTATAGATCTCAGACACCTGACCATTTAGGTGGTTCAAAAAAACCTTCATCAAACACAGCCATCTCTTACCATTAAAGGGTAAAAGCAGAGCTTTCAACTCCAGGAATCAAGAGAAAAAATAATACAGATTGTTCCTCTCAAAGATGTGGGAAATAATTTTTGGACAAGCATTTATTTTCTTCCTGAGCATGCATCATCAATCCGTTAGAGCTGTGTGCAACAGGGAAGGGAACACATCTCTTGTTTCACCTGGGAAAGAGGATGGCTGTTTTTAAAATAAGTATGCAGTGGGCATGCTCCCTTAGTTTCCTCAACTGACAGGGTAACACTGACTCTCCAGGAAGCTTTCCTTTGGATGAAACGATGGATGGAAAAACCATAAAGCATTTGAAAGTATATTTTTCCTTTGTTGGTTTCCCATTCTGTTCCACACATATTCATTCCTATACAGTGTGGAGCAGTGAGCAGCTCTGTAGCCCAACTGAAAGCAGGTAATCACTCAGAGCTGTCCAATGTCCAGGCTTACAGGATGGCACTGCTGCATTTGGGCTGCTGGAAAGTCTTCCTACCAACCAGATGGGACATCAGTGATTATCAGCATTTTTCCCAAAGCACTAACACCAAAAGCGCCAGAGCCGCATCGTCAATATTTCTTAGTGAAACAGATAATCTCAGAAAGTCAAAGAAACTAGAGATCACCTCCTTCTCTAACTCTCTTTTCAGAGCTGCCTTGATGGCAACACCTACTGGGAGAAGAGCTGCCAGAGTTCTATAATCCCGTCCATGATAGAAGTCAATTGCTTTCTAAAGAAACTTCATGCCAAGTGGATGGAAGGGTTGTGAACCACACTGTGTGATCTTGGAGCACCTTCTCAGTGAAAGGGGAGTGACCTGCAGTCACTCATCACCATTCTGTAAATCTGCACCTGCTTACCAGAGCCATTCTTCATTTGGGAAGGAGGTCCTAAAGTTTGTTTGCAGCTGCTTAAGGTTCAACTGGAGAACAACCTTGAAAGCGAAGAGCACCACAGTTTAAACAATAACAGGAGGGCACTTCCTCACTGATTTATTCTCTTCTACTTTGCTAAACTTGACTATTTTTATTTGCCAAAAACTTACTCCTTTTTAGACCCTTTTAGATCTTCCCACTTAACTCCCAATAAGACCATTAACCTTCTTTGCAACTGTCTTGCATTTCCAAACTACTGCACTGCCACAAAAACAGCAATATTTTGGGTGCTTACAGACCTTTAATGCTACAACCCAGCCTACACAAGGAGAGATAAATCCACACAGAACACTAGGAACTGGTGCAAGACCTGCATTCTTTCTTCACTGAATCTTGGGAATCACTGAGAACTGCCATGGTCCTTCAGTCTGCAGGCAAGTTCCACTCAACAGGAATCATGCCTATAGCATGTACCCAATGAGTTTTTAAAGCTCATCAGTGCAGATCTGAACACATCTCTAGGCAACTTATCCTGCCCTCAATTATTTATATAATTTGTAAGATTTTTCAGGAGGTCTACCTGAATCTCATTTCCTTTAATCTCAGCCCACTCAGCCTTGTCCTGTGAGAACACCGAAAGATGTTTGATCCCTTCTTTGTATTATTTTTTTCATCTGTTCAAACACAAGTGTCTTACATCAGCATTGACATGAAAATTATTGAAAGCAGTTTAATTTTTTAAATCTGCTAAATATAAGCAGTTCCTAATGATAAAATGCCATAGTTGTAAGTATAAAATTATATGTTATTCAAGCAAAAAATTTTATGTCCAAAGATAACTGCTAAAGGTATGAGACCCATGGGACCCATAGCACCCCCATCATCTTTTCATTTCAGACTCACATTGGAGGGGATAGAAATGTACAGGACATGCTGAGGTTTAAGAACAGTCAAGTGCAAGTGCCATAAGCAATACACCAATGTGAGGTAAGCAGAAAAAAGCAGGATGATTTCTTGCTTTAGACAGCCATCTGTAATACAGACACAATTCCCATTTTGAGAGAATGGCCATGTGAACCATCAAACAGAAGATTAAAAATCCACAAACTATTGTTTAGAGGTGATGGTGGCAATTGTTTTGGAGGTTACATAGCATAGCTACAATAACTGGCAATACGTTTGTTTCATGAACAACTATCATGGGAGATAGTAACTCCTTTTAATATTACACTCTGAGCTTACATCCAGCATCCTTGTCTCAGATTGTGTATTCTCCAGTGCAAATAATAGTTCCTGCAGGTTATTCTACACAGCCAGTCATAAGCACAACCACGGTCTTGACAACAGTTCCAGAAATATTAAAATAACTCCTGTGAACCTTACTTTACTCTGTAACTTGAACTTGAGACTCAGCCTAAACTGCAGACAGATGTAACAATTTCCCTTTGTGCATTTTCCTTTCCTTTGCCTAGTTCATTTTGTCAGGTTAAAAACTTGATGAGCCTCAGATGCTGAAGCTGTGTGGCAGCGAAAGGTCATGCACCTTCAAAGAAGCAGCTCTGCTGCACAGGCTCATTTTCAGCCTGCTTGCTCTCCAGCTATTCTTTCACTCAGCTCTCAATTGGGATGTTCAAAACAAAAGCAAAGCCAGGACTCTAAGCCATTTTATAAGCTCTCAGGCCAAAAGTTTGACATATCTCTGTATCATCTTGTGACTGAGCAGAATTCTTTAATTTCACATGCCTGGAGGTCTAATAGACTTGATGTCACATGGCTGTCTATCTTCTGCAAAATTCTTCCAAAACTGGACTTCCTTTTACTGACTTCTTTCTGGCTGCAATCTCCATCAACAGTCAAATTCTTCTCTTTGTGCCTGGAAATCTTCCCTCAAAAAACTGTTCGCTGGAGATGTGGTTGAAAATGACAGTCATTTACCTGATGTCACTTCATCTGGGAGTTCTGTACCTTCACCTGTCAATGCTAAGCTACTTTACTATGGTCCCTTTGGAAACTTTCTGATGCTGCTCTGAGCCACAAGGCTCTCCTTTCGCTCACATCCCCTCCAGGGACAGCTGAGATCAGTGGGCACAGACAGCCCACCAGCCCCTTGGTACCTGCTGTCCCCTAATGGTGCTGGACATAGCCCAGAAGCACTCAGGGATGCTGAGCATATTCCAGTCTGCTGCTACTTGCTTCTGCAGTGCACATATACACAGAAGAAAAGTTCTTTTATCCACCTTCAAGCACTTCATTTTCTCCATGGACCCACTCTTTACCCCTCAGCTCAATCACCAGCACTTTCTTTTAAAAATAAACTTCACAGACTCATCCTTGCTCTCCCATGACCCCTGTGTCTGCCAACCTTTCTGTCTGGTACCTTTCTGGCTGTCCAGTCACATCATGAAACCCTTGCTCATATACATTCACTGCCAAAAAATGAAGGAGTGAATAAATAAATGATTTAAAGAAATTTGGGCAGTTAGAAAACTGTCCCCTGTCCTCTGATGTTTGCCAGCATGCTCTTAACCTTTCCCTACAGTAAAATGGCCTGGGGTAAAACAGAGCAGTTTTAAGAATAGAGAAGATGCTGAAGGGCCAAGGTGTGAGTTTTCCAGTAACATGGAAAGTTAATATTTCCTTTTCATACAGTAAATTTCTGTAACTAAGGATTGTTGAAGAATAATTCTCTAATGGTAGGGATAGAAATTATGTGAATGCTGGAGACTTTGGCAGAGATAATTTGCCTTAATTTATTTAGAAGTATAAAAACATCAGAAATTCATCCACTTGAGGTTAGTGACACAGATACATTGAAAAGAAAATAATCATGGCATCTCTGATCTCCCTAAATTACTGACTTAGAGGCATTTTAGTTTGCTTGGTTATTTTATAAAGTGCAGGTGGATCAAGAACACATATAGTTAGAAATAAAACTGAAAAGAAAAAATTATTTTACAGGTTCCTATTCGAAGCCACTCATATGATCCCCATCCAGAAGGCAGGGCAGACCTCTTTATAAAAAGTTAACATGTTGGGAGGGCTGACAAAAATTGGAATACAGCCTAAGCAATTAGTAGACTGTCAGTAATTGGAATTAAGTAATCAACTTCAGCCGCTACAAAAATGTACTGTGGAGAACATTCTTCCACTGCCAAGGAGATGAATGGGATAACTGCGCAGCTTTTCCATCTCTCACTGCTATGATTTGATGGCAGAATAATCCACAGGCAATTGAATGCCTGCAATTCAACAATGAAATACCAGGATCAATATTTAATTCACAACTCTCTTACCTTTACTTTAAATCCACATTAAGCATATTAATACTCTGAAGACATTAAGAGGATTTTATTCCTGGGTGAGTACATCTGAAGCAGAACACTGCCTGCATGGTCTCAGGTTATGGTATATTGATTGATTCATGGGTTTTTTTTGCATATATATTGTGATAAGCAGTCATTAAAATCACAATGAGAAAAAGAGAAAGTGAGCACTTTCTCCTGAGACCCATCCTAAACTTCACTCTGTAACTTTGGCTGGGCCACTCCCAAGCTGCCTGCCTGCTGAAGGAATGGTACAGCAGCACTTGCCCACCTTGCAGGCATGCTGAGAGTCTGACAGAAGGTGAAACTGCAGCTGCACCTGGCAAGGTGGCTGAGGAATAGAGGAGAAGGGCAAGAGCCAGACATGAGCTGGTATTCCTGAGCACATGGTGCTTTTTGGGCAGCATGCATGGCAGTAGGTCAGCCTCAGCCTGAGGGACCGCAGCACACCGCCATGCAGATGCAGTTTTGCCCATTGGCAGGTGCTGGGAACCACATGCTGTTTCTCTCAAAGGCAGGTCCAAAGATTGCCAATGCCCTTAGGGGAGTCTGAGGAAGCCTGCATCTTCACCTGCGCCAAGCTGACGCGCTCTTTGCTCAAACCACTCCCAGGAGCATCCCAGCACTGTATCCTTGCCTGTGTCAGTCAGCACTGTGCAAACACACTATGGGGTTATCACACCAAACAGCTTGTCCTACTCACATCTTGGCTCCACATCTGCCTGTAGCACTGCCTACCTACCTGCTAGGGAAGCACAGAGAAAACTATTTCAACAACTTCTGTATTTGTTGCTTCCCAAGCTGACTTCCTGGTAAGGATGTGCAACACAGCTTTATGGGCATGGGAAGCCACACTCAGTGCTCTGCACACCCACATGCTCAGCTCCTCTCATGGCAGTGCCAAAACGGCCCCTGGGGCAGCCTGCCCAACACAACATGGCCAAAGCCCCTGACTTGTTCCCAGATAACAGCCAGCAAGAAACAAAAATAAGTTCATGACCCTGCTTAAGACAACAGAGCTCGCAGCCAGGCGCCAGGCTGAAGCACCAGGAGCCTGTAATTGAAATATGCCTTGTGAAGAGAGGCACACATGAAATACCAATTTTCTACAATGCCTGCACTAACAGAGTAATAAAAAGTTCATCCTCATGGCCTGCTCTGGCCCCTGGTGTTGTCTGCATCACTGTTCCTGGGTTTGGGGGAGGAACAAAGAGTAACAGACAGGAAAAAGCCTCCTTTGGAAATGACAGCACTAATGGAGCTTATCTCTACCAAGAGTAATTCAATCCAAAATGCTGAAGGGGAGGGTTGCAGCACTCAGTTAAGAAAACATTCTCTAAAATAAAATCACTTCTAACTTCAATTAGACCTTCACCTTTTTTTTCCCCCCTTCCTTTCCCCCTCTTTTAACATTCTCTTCCACTCGCTCTCACTTCCAAAGTGAAAGACCTTGCAGCAAGGCCAGGATCTTGTCCGAAGCAATGCACCTCATCAGCTGTGGATTTCACAATGGAGATGTAGCTGAACGTGTTAACTGATGCACGGCTTATGACATTTCAATTAGCCCACACGAAGGCCCCGTGCTCCTACGATAAAGCCCGAGTATCTCTCTCTGTCCCCCGGGGTCTCAGCAGAGAATGCAATCTGGCTTCTCTTTCTGCAAGTTAATACAGCAAGCTCCTTAATTACCTTTATAGCAAGGATGAGTGGCAGTTTTCCGAGTTTGCAGTTTTCCCACAGTGCTGCAGAAAGAGGAAAAACTCCCGTCATGAGGAGAAGTGTAGGCAGAAAGATGATCCAGGTGACTAAAGTCCCATGATTAGGCTGGGCAGTTTTTAAGAAATTCATCTCTTTAAGTTACTGCTGGCAAAAGGAGCTGATCCTCTCAGCTGGGAGGCAGCAAAGTAAAGCCCTATCTGCTCAATGCACATTTCCAAGGACCTAGAAGTACTGCAGGAAACTACAAAGAATTGTGATTTTTTGTTTTTAAGATGCAAAAGCAGCTGCTGCTGAGCAGCACAGATGAGGCAGATCACATGTACAGCATGATATCCTACAGATTTTGAGTAACTAGGTATTTCTGGTAGCAATTAGTCAAAATTTATCATCCTGCTTCAATAATTTGTCTGGTTGGAATTTGTGTTGGCACAGACGAGAAAACCAATAAGAAACACTATGTCTATATCCATATCTAAATATAGAAGCATTATTGATTTCTTGGAGGGCAGGTTCCTTTTGGGATAAACTCACACAAAAAAAAGAAGCAAGCATTCTCAGCAGATACCTTGAAGTGTTCAGCAAAGGGCACCCTCCGTGCCCAGCTGCTCTCACAAGATAAGGCCTTTGCATACGTGACAGCCAGGTACTTGTTGCTACAAGAGGTCTCATAATGGAGTTTCAGGGGATTATAAACTGTAATAACCTCGTAACTGAGAATTTCAGTGTAATCTGTATGAAACAAAGCATCACATAATGTTAGAGGAATGGCCTCGTTTTCATTAAAAGACTGGGAGCACTGGAAGAAATATGGTTTGCTTGGCACTTTCCAGTAAAGGCACTCAGGGAAACACTCTCATGTATTAGCAGGATTTAAGAGCTAAAGGTACATCACTCTTTCTGAGTGAGAGGCTCATGAAGTCAACAAGTACATGTGTAGGAGTAGGAAGGGAGAGGAAAATGTCAAAAAGAAGCTGCAAAAAGCTTGGCCTCCCTGAAGGATGCTCTGGCGTGCTTTTGCTTCAAAGTGTCATTCCACCTCCTGTCTGGCCAGCATCCCAAGGGAGAAGGACAGTCCTGGGGGGTGTAGAGTGCACTCCCCCTCTCCTTCTGACTTACTGCTTAACTTTTCATTCCACCTGTACCTGACACAGTGCTGCCAAGAGAGACAAAGCAACTGAACCTTCTCGCTTTGGTCATTTAGGAGAGTGAAAGATGGGAAAAGAAATGGGAAATAAAAAGAGGAATTCTGCTCAAAGTCCTCTGTAGATTTTTTGAGGTGGTCCTGACATGCCTAAGTCACAGTTTCAGGTTGCTGCCTAGAGCACTGCAGGTTAGAAATCACAAATATCAACTGCAGCCCCGAAGCTGTGGGTCTAAGAGGATCCCAAATTGGGGCAAAACATGTACGCTCCCTGGTAAAGCCAGCCATGTTCCAGGCTCTCTTCTACCCCACAAATCCCATTCCCTTCCCATGGAATCTAGCCTCCCATCCCATGGCTATCCAAGAGCAAATAAATTGCTGGCAAGGGCTGACTGCCTCAGGTAGCTCAGGGATGGTTTTGTCCCAGTGGTAGCAGCATGAAAAGTCCCTCCATTTAAAGACATTTAAGGAAATAGGGGCATAAAAATCACATAATTGTTATCATTCAGACATGCCCTACATCTGTGAGTTTTTCAACATTTTCTCCAGCAGAGGAAAATCAGAAACTTTTTTTTTCAGCATGCAAGTGAAGTTTTAGAGGACAGCTGCTGTAGTTATTAGTGAGATATGACAATCTGGTGTCTTCCCAGAATCTCTGTTTTCTCCAAAAAATAAACCCAAAATGGCCCCCTTCTAGATAAACTCGAATTTTCTTCAAAGACAAACATCCTCAAATAAATCTACTTAATTGCTTGCCTACCTAAACATACAGACATATAGACACATGTAAAGGAAGACTATTTGGAAACTTAATAGTAATTGGCTTGCAGAAAATAAAAAACAAAACCCAAACATTAGTAGCTTGAAAAAAGGACCAACTGAGCTGAGAACAGGGAATGAGCCACCATTCTGTCCTGTTGCTCATCCAATGGCTCTCACTGCTCTTAGGTTTTCAGCTACACGGACTGGCAGATGCAGAACCAAAGCCTGATCTCAAAACAAAGCCTCCCACAAGCATACATGGGAATCTGCAGCTTTGCACTGGGATTTCTGCAGTATTGTTATAGCATTTGTTATCTGCATTTATCTGTTCATATAGGAAATCTTTGGCATTGTTAAGAGCAACGGAGCCTAGGCTTGCCTGCAGCCTATATGTTAAACCAAATACTCCGAAACAGACTCCTGTAGCCAGTCCACAGGATCAACTCTAAAGATTTACAAATTCCAGGTCTATATCCGTATTCCTAAAGCCACTTTAGTAGTTGAAACAGCTTCATATTCCCCAGTGGGAAACAAGCTCAGCAAATGCAGGAACACAGAAATTTCTTTCTATTCACATTAAACTGTAGGGGTTTAAAAAAATACATTTACACAAGACTTCATTTAGCAGGATTTCAAAGACTGTCTGAAGGCAAATAAACAGAGGGGCCCAGAGGACACAGCAGCCACTGGCCTCTGAGCCTCAGCACAGACCTGCAAGCACCAGGAGAGCAGACAGCTTCTCTGCAAAGCTCTTTGTGAGCCCCTGAAACTCATATACTCCCACCAGAGACCAGGTGGGAAAGCCCAGAAATTCTTCCCCCTGTGACAAATCTGCTCCAATATTCATCTCCCACAAAGCTATCTCTTAGGATTCAGGCTGCACACAGATCTTTAGCTCCAAACCAGCTCTCCTTTTCACCAGCCACCCATAGCAGTTCCTTGTAACAGCTTCTGAAAAAGCAGCTAAAAGCTCTGATCTCCCTTGCTCTGTTTATTTAAAGCAGCACAGCTGAAGAGGCTGTAGCTGTGGGGATGAGCAAGCTTCTTCCAGGTGATGGAGACTCTGACAGCAGCTGCCTGGCTTCTCTGATTCATGGAGTGTTGCATCCTGTCTGCTCCCCCAGCTTTGCTACCAAGGTGCCCCAGGGACAGCGCTCTCTCCATGGAGTATCCCAGCCTTATCTCGCCCTGCATTCCTGCACACTGATGCTCGACTCCCCCTGAGCTCTTCTTTGCATTTTATTTTGAGTCTGCCAAGAGCCTGATGATTTTCAGAGCAGGCTGCCAGCCTCAGGAAGAGATTAAGTCTTTCTATGTCTTAAACTTAGCCTGTATGCACATCTCCAGTTGTCCTTTGTTATCGGACCCTGGGTCATCTTCAAATGAAGGGGAATAAATAAGACACACACATAGATACGCCTGTGTGTGGAAGGGAAAAAAAACATTTTCCTATACTAATGTGGTGCACAAAGCTAGGAGAGAATGGAGGAAGATAGTGTGCATCCTACTGGGAGAGACATACTTAAGGAACATAAATAAATCCAGTTTTTGCCCCTCAAAATTAGGTTCAAATTAAGACAGCTTAGAAAAGGCAAAGACCCTCAAGGTTAGTTTTGCAATCTCTACTTGCACTTCCTCTACTATTTTTTTATTTCCTCCTCCCCTTTGGATTTAATTAGCTGCAGTGCACCCTAAAAAGTGTCAGCATACTCTGGGACTCTTCAGTCATTAGAGGAGCCTGCCTTCATCTGCCTTCATTATGAATTGATCTGAGTATGACTGTGAATGTAAACAGCATTGTAACTGCACCCCAAGTCCACAGTTACTCAGAAAGATAAAAGAAAATTCTCCCTTTTACAAACTGCCGGTTTATCCCAAAGAAACATGCACATTCCTTCTGCTGAAAACTCTCAGCTCACATGTTTTTTCCCCACAATATTAAGCACACGCATATATAGTTATGTTGTTTTAGTATGTAATATATTACGTTTGGCCTTTTGCCCACAGGGGAACAGAATGGGCCATTTGTAATTAAAAAAGGCATTCTCTGTTTGACTGTATCTTATCTCTACTCTCTTTTCTGTCTCCTACTTGGAAAAACAGACATCACAGTGGTTGGTCAAAGCAACATTCTTTCCACTGGAACATGACCAAACCCATACTGAAATTGCAGAAGCCAACTAAATGTCTCTGATTTACAGATTAATAAGGGAACCTTGTCTCCTGACTAGAGAGGGTCAGCAAAAACAAGCATCGGAAAAGGGAAAATGTTTGCACAGAAAATGCATGAGGATTGTAAATGACTAAATGCTGGGAACACACTACAATTACCTGCTATTCTCAACTGAGAAACACAACTGTGTTGGTTCTACCAAGAAGTAATGCTTCAAAAGACCAAACAGCCTCTGCCTCTTTGCTCACAATCAATTTGATGTTAGCAGAAGCACTTTATAAACTAAGTTATAAAATTAGCATAGACCCTTTAACAGGCTCTCAGTAAAACTGTCTTCATTTTGTATAATCCAATCTGCCATTCACTGCGATACCTTGAGGCCTATAAGATTGATAAAATAGAATTTCTTAGCCTAAATTGTAGTGTAAAAGCTTTAATGGGGTTCATGGAGAAGGGCCAACTGTAGAACCAGACACCAAACTTCATCGTGCCCAGTTAATACCTGACCTATCTGCAAATCACTGGGAAAATGCAACTTTGCCTCAGAAGAAAAATTGGAGCCAGAATAAATGGATGGAGCAAGTCCTCAGGCTGGATCAGTCTTTGCTGGAGAGAAGGTACATTTTGATGGAAACAATGGGAGCTGTGGGAAAAAGCAACTGTGGCAATAGGCTCCATCAGGAAGAAAATCAGTGCTTATGCATCAGCTGGGAGGCTCTGTAGTTTTAAAGGTCTGGGGACAGCACAGGTCTTCTCCAGGAGGACTTCTCACAAAGATTCCTCTCTCCAGGGATATCTAGCCAAAGGCAAAGGGAAGAAATACAGTAAAATCCTTCCTATTTTCTTTATTTCTGTCCTGACTTTAATTTCATAACACAGCAACAGCAGTTCTGTCATTTTGTCCATTCAGCCAGGCAAGCATAGGTAATTTACTGCTTGGTTTAACTTGGTAAATAACTGCTAAACCACCAGGATAAGAGGCACTTAATAAATCCACAGAAGAAGTTAAAATAATTCAGAATGAGGATGCAAAGGCAGTCATAAAGGGCAATGGTTCCTTGTGTGAACATCATTGCTCTGCAGAGCTGGTCTCACTGGCATCCTACCATGCCAAGTATTCCTCTCATTGTCTCCCCAACACCCCTGCCTTGCCCGTCCCCTCCTCTATGGGAAGCACTCCTGCCATATGCCAGACACCACAGTTTCCAGCCCCATGTGGGAGAATGCAAACATGGTGAGAGTGACCCCCCTGCACCCTCACAGCTCTCCCACAGGAGTGTCCCATTGTGACAATGAAACTCTGAAAGCTTATTTACTCATCTGCATGCTGCACAGAGGAGAAACGCCTGCAGCATAAAATCCTGGCACTGGGGCTTTGTGGGGTGTCCGTCCCCAGCGCCTGGGGGCTGCCAGTACCAGGCTGTCCCCAGCCCCTGCCCACTGACACAGATGTTTTACCAGCAGCTAAACAAATTGGGATGTTTTCACAGAAGGAAGGGTTTAAAGCTCTGAATTGTGTAGGGGAACAAAGTTTCCAGCTATCAAAACTGGCATACCTGGAGGAGCCTGTGGCAGGTAGCAGCAACCTCAGTGCAAAGCAGCAATGCTTCCCAGGAGAGAGGCACGCTCCCTGGCCTCCCCTCAACCCCCAGACTGCTCACTGAACCCCCTCCAGGGGCAGCAGGGACTTGATCTGCCCCCAGCAGATCAAGATAACAGAAAACACCATTTGGCTGACTGTAGCTGATGGAGACGCTGAGGGGATTTGGAGTCAAGAGGTCCCAGTCCTTGGATTCACAGAGACCAACCGCTTGAGCTGGGCTGTGCCTCCACATGAGGTTTCTGTTCAAGAGGCCAGTCCTGTCCCCTTCTAGATAACCCCAAATACTGGCTGACCACTAATGAAGCCAGATGTGCTCCAGCATCATAGGATGCAGTGTGCAGGCAAGCAAAGCGTAACAAATTGTAAATGCCAATAATGGTTCATGAACAGACCTTTCCCCCGAAAAGAAATGCCATGACAAAATGCCATTGCTGAACACAAGAGGGCATTTTGGATGCACTATATGACACAAAAAATTTAGATTTGTAAGCAAGCGTGATTGAAATAAGAGTTTCTTATATCTGAAGCTTAGGTTCAGAATCTTTGTTAGGAAAAAAAGGGCATATCAGGGAGAACAAGCATTTTTGCTATTCATATTTTCACAGTTAAGAGGAATGGATTCGCATGGATGGATGGCTAGATGGATGGATGGGTGGCTAGATAGATACAGACAGACATGTATTATTTATTATCTTATTATGTTATAAT
This sequence comes from Thryothorus ludovicianus, assembly GCA_013397245.1. Classification (NCBI taxonomy): domain Eukaryota; kingdom Metazoa; phylum Chordata; class Aves; order Passeriformes; family Certhiidae; genus Thryothorus; species Thryothorus ludovicianus. The sequence continues at coordinate 450,248 of VZTB01005010.1, forward strand.
ATATACAACTACTTTTAAAACATGACGGTCATTGTTACAGCCACAGGCTTGTTTAGATGTCTCTTAAATATGGAAAAAAGGTTTTTTTTTCCCCAAATATGTCTCACAGTTCACATCTGAACCAGAAGTGACATGGGAAAATGTCTTTTTGAGCAAACTTAGCTTCCTTTGAAGTGTCTGTAACTCTGAATCCAAATCCCTAGTCTTAATTGGTTAGACACCTGATTTTGCTTTCTTCTAAGGATTATTTAAAAATTTAGTACAAAGACGTCAGATCTGCAGTGCTGTCATTATAAACTTAAGCTAGTTTAGAGGCACCAGAACAAAAAAGCCCTCTTGGGAGTTAACACAACTTGGGCTGAATGCTTTGTATTTGCCATTTATTTTTCTTATTCATATTAATAAATGACTCAGATGCAAGCACCATATTTCTGAGAAGTACCTTGCTGAAAACTGCCAACAGGCTTATTGTATTTTACTAAGCAAACTGATTAAAAGATAAAATTCCAAGGGCTAAAATTTTACATGTGAGCTTTTTATTTTTCTGTACTGAAACTCATCTTTGTAGGTAATTCAGCAGTCCCGTATCTCAAAATATGCATTATCTAAAAAATGGATCTTTATGAAAGATTTATCGATCTGTACTCCACATAAAAATAAAGAAAACCTTTCAATCATTATTAAGGGGTAGATTAGTGAGTCTCCTAGCCTGTAATACATTTTCTGACAATTTTCTCTTGGATAGATTTGCAAGTAAGAAAAGAAGTTTCCTAACAGCCTTGAGGGACGTACAGCTTTACAAACCAGGGAGCTTGATCTTGTGAACACAGATGATATGGACAGTCATGGCTTGAGCTGAAAGGATGAAATGGAAACAGAATAATCTCCTGTGCAGAGGTTTGGAAGAACAAACCAAAGGGGAAGAAAGGGGTTGCTCAAGTGCACAGCCAAGGACCCTAAGCTAGAGAATCCTATGTGTCTTTTCCAGCCCATGAGCATGTGTGATCACATTGCTCTGCTCCTGGGAAGAGAGCAGGATGATCAGAGGAGCTTCCACAAGCAGGACCAGGGGTTTAAGTTCTGCAAAGTTACACCACCAGCAAACTGCAGTGATGCAGGATGAGGTATTCTGCATTTCTGCTGCTATGACTGCTGGCAGAGCCCAGATATGTCACCTGGGCCATGTCCAGCTCTCTGCACGGCCACCACCCGCCCCATGTTTGTGTTTGTCCAGTATTCCAGTTCTTGAAAACAGACATTTGAATACTGCAGCAGATGACAGACATCTGGCTCTCCAGAAGTACCTCCAAAGAGGAGGGGAATCTATCTTTGGATTTAGTGGTACTCAGATAATTTACTGCTTACAGATCTACAAGATCTGAAGGAGTGTTTAGGTGGTTTTACTATCGTTTAAAATTGACAGCTGATCCAGAGCAAAGGCAGAACATGCCAAGGTGCCCATGAGAGCATCTGGGCACAAAACAGGAATTGTGGTCCCTTCAGCCCCCTTGGGTGACACATCCCTGATGTCAGAGAGAGCTCTACATGCAAGGTGCAAGGGCAGCTCACCCACACACAGAAGCAAAGGACAGCATCACAAAACACAGAGCAGCATTCAAAGTGTATCAGAAACTTTGCAACAAGCATATCCCATGCACCACATCAGAAGTTTCATTTCCAGGAGCATTCCTGAGAGTAGGAGGTCACAGCTCCTAGCTACTTCCACCATCAGGTTGCAGATGGCTGCAATTCAGGTGTTCCCAGGCTGCAGGCTGCACTACTGCACACCAGCCATGAGGATGTGGGTGCTAACCTAGAGAGTGCCTGGCTGCACAAACACTTTGAGCCATTCAACTTAAAAACTGAACAACAGAAATGACCAAGGAAGAAGTGGGGAAATTTCTGTGCAGCTTTACTAATTAATATCACCTTATGGATGCTCATCCCAAACCAGTTCTTCACAGTTTGCCACCTTACCAACTTTAAAGAAAATAAAAGAAGTGTTCTTTCTTCAGCTGTTTCGTGGCACAGCTCAATTTTGCTGTCTTAACGACTTTAAAAGGGCCCTTCCTCTGGGCAACATTTAAGGTCTTAAAGGTCCAAAATCTGCAAAAAAATTACATACTTGCTTTAATTTATACAGCCTAGGTGAAATCCTAGCTGCCAAAGATGCCAAGATCTTATCTTCCCAAGGTTTTCTTTAATGTCAATGGACTATTCAGCCAGTAAAGCGAAGCGTGCACAGGATCAGCCCACAACTTGGATCAGCCCTGTCTCTCTTTGGTGAAAGGAGTCAGAGATGTATGTGCTTTCCCAAGCAGCTACAGGGAAACCTGTAACTGGAGCAGCCTTAATGTTTACACTAACGAGACATTGCATGTCCCTGGTAAGGGGTCATATTTTATAATTAAGCTCTTACTGATGTTAGGGGACCTGGGATAGTAACCCACTTATTATATTAGTTCCTGAAAGCACATTGTAAAGGAACTTATTTCCCCATTAGTGTCAGAAGTAGCCATGTGAATATAGGCACTTGCACTCACTTGAAGCAGAGGGGGGTTTTAACTTCTTTTTTCTGCATATACATGTGTCTGTGTATGCATACATGCACACAGAGAACCCTGTCCTTGCCTTTGAACCCTGGATTGTATGATACACAAACAGCACCCAAAGAAGGTCTATGAAGATGGTGAAGAGCCTTGAGGGGGAGTTATACAGGGAGCAGCTGAGGTCACTTGACTTGTTCAGCCTGGAGAAGATGTGATGAGGAGTCCTCATCACAGTCTGTATCTCCCTCATGAGAAGAAGTGGAGGGGCAGACATTGATCTTTGGTGACCTGTAACAAACTCGAGAAATGGCGTGAAGTTGTGCCAGGAGAGGATTTGGTGACAGGTTAGATACTATGAAAAGGTTCTTCACCCAGAGGGTGTTTGGGCACTGGAACAGGCTCCCCAGGGAAATGGTCACAGCACAAGCCTGACAGAGTTCAAGTAGCACTGGGACGACACTCTCAGGCACAGGGTGAGATTCTTGAGGCCTGGGCAGGGCAAGGAGTTGGGCTTGGTGATCCTTGAGGGTCCTTTCCAACTTGGGATAGTCTATAATTCTGTGATTCTGTTTGATATTCTATATCAACAGCAGCATGAATTCAGATCTGACTGAAGCTTTAAATTGATTTCCTCAGCTCTTTAGGTTTCAGTCAGACCATAGCTTAACTTCAAAATAACCAGCAAAATGCTGCATACATCAGAAGAGCATTGTTTTGGGACTTCATCTTGCATAATTTTACTGTGAAATATTCTCAAAGTTTTCAGTATTTCAACTGAGAGCTAAGATGCACCTGTCTGAATGCAAACATTCCAAATTAATATCATGCAGATGAGATACAAAGAGCATTTCCCCAATACAAGAGTTAATGGTTCCAGTCATAAATCTTGTCTCATGGATTAAGCCCAGAGGATCAAATGCAGAGATTTATTACTTCATTTATTACTCCATCTGAGTTAATCACTTTCAGGAAATAGTTCATTCAGTGAAACTAGAATGCTTTTTTATAATCAGGTCATGGATTTCTCAGACATATTTGTTATTTTTTATGACTGGTTTATAACATTTATAGTGCCAAGTGGGGCAGCACATACAACAAACATCCCAATGCCCCATAAAGGATACAGGTTCAAGTTTGGAGCCTACCCCTACTTTCATGATTTATTAGGCTGCATTCCTTCCTGCCTCCAAAATTTTCTTGTCCCAGACCCAGCACAGTTTCCTTTACCTCGTCCCACTAAAAGCAGTGAGTTTCCTCTGTCTCCAGCACCTTTAGCCTTTCCTGAAGTGCAGGAATTGGTGGCCCGTGGTTTAACATTCCTCACAGGTCTGTGCAAGGCGGTCTGCAGACCAAGCCATAGCCAAAAGCAGACCTAAAGCCTAGGCCTTCCCCAATTTTTGACATATTATAAAATATAAGGAATCATCATTTTTAGAAAACAGCTGCTGCTGTCTCTGTCCACGGCTCCAAATCCCAGAGATATCTGAATGCTAAACCCTGCCAAAACCTACATTTCAGAGATCTCCCCAAACTCAGCAGGGTTAAACAAACCTGCACAAGGCTTGTAACACTTGGAGTGTACTTCTTTTACAGCGGATAAGCCCATGATGATAGGAAGCCTTCCTCCATAGCAAAGGTATAATTAGCTTTTCTGTCCCAGTTCATTTAGCAGTGGAGTTAAAGAAGGTGGATATAATCACTGGAATGCTGCTTAGGCACACTAATGCAGCAGCAGTGATGAGATTTAATGTAATGCTGTAGGACACAGAAACAGAAGCAAACTGCACATCCAGAGGAACTCAGTTAAATTGTTTTCCAGGCTCAAATAAATAAAATCAGACTGGCATTTTCCTTATCAGAGACCAAAAATTTAATGTGATTAATTCTTCAATTTAGCTGTAGTTTATTTGTGCATTAGAGATAACAGCAAGGCTGTGGGTAAAATCCAGCTTACTTCTCTCCTGACTATTAATAATGTGTGCAGATCTTTTTCACTCCCTGAAACCAAAACAACAAATTACAAAAAACAACAAAACAATAAAGGAGCCTCTGCTTTATGGAAAATGCATTTAATGTATTTGCCCTCTTCTTCACAGAGAACATCTCTTCAACATTTATGTTAGCACTGCACGTAAATCAGATTTATCTTGCTATTCAGTGTGACTTTTCCCTCTGGTTTTCTAAAAAAGGAGTACCTTGTATTTCTGTAAAGTTACAGAAATACATCTCAGAAAGTATGAGAGTGTAATAAGCACAGAAAACACACACTACCTAGATACACTCACATAGATTACATAAAAAGACCCCAGAATAGTTTTCAATTTTTCATACTGCTATCTTGCATTACTCAGAGCCTAGATAAGACAGGCACAATGGAGCTCCCCTCGCTCTGGGTATTGCACAGGGATGTAGCAAGGGAGAATGCAGGAACCACAGGAATATTATGCCATCCTATACTTGGATCTGCTGCATGAGTTGTGGCCAAGGGTGAGGATAAATGCTACAACACTCAGCAGTGAAAAGAATTCATCAGATTAAGCCTGGGAGAATATCCAGGGGATTAGGTTTTCTGTATATTGCCAGCTCAGCTGCATGACTTTCTACCTGTATCCCAGTACTGGTGGGTAACGTTTTTCTTGCTCTTCTCTCACTTCTTCTATTTGTGAAGCATTAATATATATTCATTCACATGCATTTTCTCCCTTGCTTTCTGAGACACCTTTTTGAACAGGCACAAAATGGAGAAAAAAGGCCTCCAGATGTGTGTCAGGATCAGGGCAAAATATCCTCCTGTCTCCTTTTTATCACTTTATTTATACATAATTCCTTGTCATGATCTGCAGGTAAATACAGGTAAATAATTATGGTTAAAGCTGATGTTCATGTGAGGCAGAAGGGAATAAACCCCTGCTACTACACCATGGAGGGCAGAGCAGCAATGCCTCTTTTACTAGCAGAAGTAGAGGGTAAAAATTAAGTGCTCTGAAGATAATGCGCTCTTTAGGAAATACAAAAGTTTTCCTTTGTCTTGGATCCAAGAACGCTTCATCAAATCAAGCTTAACTAAGGCTCTCTCAATCCACATAAAGCCTCAGGGGATCTCAGGAGCACAAAACTGCAGTACGTCAAAAGGAAACCACACAGAAATTACAACAATACCAACCCCGAAACTCCAGCAGAGTTCCAGTGCCCTGCCAGGCAGAGCAATGGGACCTTGTCTGCTGCAATTCAGTCTTTAACTACTGAAGAAATATTAGTTTGGTTTTCTTTTTTTCACCTCCCTCAAAATCCTGAAGGGACCAGCACTGAAAAAAGGGTTGATCATTTTCTGTAGCAAAAATACATAACATAGGAACTCATTTAACCCCACACAGATTGTATGATAACAAACCATAGAATATCTGATGAGGAATCAACAGTGGTAGTTGTGATGACCCACCAGAACTTTGCTCAAGTATTTTACATTTAGCAACCACCTAAAAAGAAAAGTAGTTAATCAACAGGAATGAATCCATTTTTGCAGGAAAGAAATACATCTTGAAAGTCTCTAAAATGACAAAAAGAGTGAGCAACAGCAAAACATTGACTTATCATCAAATTCTTCAGAAGATCAACAGGATTCTACTGTTCTGCTACCTGGTTTTAATTGCCTCATCCTTTTACACTAATCTTCTATGTGCTCAGAGAAATTTGATAGTGTGGAACAAAAAAATTCAGCGAGAGGGAAGAGAACTCAGGATATCTACCAGCTTGCCTAACCCTCCAGAGAACTTATAAAGGCAAGGAAAAAGAAGTTATATTGCATTTCACAGCTCTGGGGAGAACCACACCTTTCCAGACCACAGCACTAGATGCATAAGAAATGTTCTGGTTCTCACAGCATAGGAAAACTTATTTGTAGCCCCATGTGTCGCAGTATCTCTTAGCCTTGCTTGCTCTGGACCAGGGCAGGTACCCAAGACTGTCTTTGGCCCCTCTGAATGCTGTGGTCTCCAGCCAATGTTGAGCAGAGCACTCTCTCCCTGAAGGTGTCTGCCTACTTAAAAAACCACAACTTCCCGTGAAATTTGGACAGAGAAAAATTGAGAGAAAGAAAAGTGGGGCAAAGAGCAGGAGGGATTAACTCCTCCCTCCAGGTCCCTGAGTACACGTTGATGTGTCAAAAGCTGATGGGCACTTCTGACAGGTTGCTCCCTTGCAGGAGCTCCGTGGGATTTGAAAGCAGTTTGTGCAGGGAAGGTGACAGTTTGGAAAGTGAAGCACCAAGTCTGTCAGCCATGAAGACAAAGAGAAAGAATCCAAACAACAAAAGACAAAGCTACTGTCTCATTCCCAGTTTGCTGGGATTTTTTTGTGCTTTGGCAGACAAAAGAGCCTGGAGAAAACAGAGCATTGCAATGAAATTTCCAAAAGTCTTATATCCCTCTGCTGCAGCTTTCTCCCTTACCTTGTGAAAGGCATTTGAGGGAAAAAAAAAAGAAAAAAAAGCATTCACTAAATGAATTGTGCAGGATTCCCATTTATCTTTTCAATATTGTTTAATTTTCATTTCTTTCTTAATTTTTCCTTGATCACAATGAACCCACTGGGAACCAGATCTGAGAAGGAGATTATTTTAAATTCTAATCACAGCAGAAATTATTTGTACTAAATATTTCTATAGAATGGCTCAGGTCACCTATTAAGTTAACCCACAGACACCCCTTAATAAGGCATGTTCTTCATTATCATCCCCAGAGATACAGAATGCACCATCAAAGCCCTGTGACATCCAATACTGTGGAGTAAGACCTTTTTTTGCAGTAAGACTGCGACTGTACAAAGCCAACATAAAATCAATACAGCTGACTAATGAAGGATCCCTTTGCTTATGTAGTCAGACGCCGAAGATGCTAAAAGCCATCAGCCTAGGGCTTACATCAGCTGCTCTGGGATCCCTTCTAGAGACCCCAGAGGAAAGATGCCAATGGGACAGAAGGTGAAGGATTTCTCTTTGCATCAACAGTGGCCGTCTAATTTCCTTTTCAACAGAGAGCCAACACCACGTGGAGCAGTCTCCAGAGCCCTGGCAGGGACAGACCTGCACAGAAACTGAGGGACACAAGATGCCACAGTCCAGGTTTGACCCACAGCAAGAATCCAGCTGAGATTTTATATTTCCAAAGCAAAAAAAAAAACCAAACCGAAACAAAAAATAATTACAAACCTGACACACTGATTGGAAAGGGTTTACTAACTGCAGCACTCTGGCTTAAATCTCGAAGTCCCTGAGTTTCTTAGCAATTTGGAAGGATTAATTTTGCCTACTACGTATTCTGGACTGTCCTAAGAACCGCCGTTAGCAAGTGGGTTTGGTTAATCTTTTGATTAATCTCTTTTCAACAGAGGGAATTGGTTTTGCCACTCAATTACTATACAGCAGGCTAAATTCTGTTCTCATCATTTGACTTATAAATCTCCCTGTTCTTCTTTTTTTTTCCCTTGCTTTTCTAAAAACATGCTATCAATAAATAATAGAGAAAAAAACTAATTCATACTCAAATTCTTAGAATACAAAACCCATGCAGATGACAGCATATAGGTCACCAGCTGTAGTGCAGCATAATATAGAATCTGCAGACATTCTGTTAGACAATTTCAGCAATGAGGAATACATGATAGCATAAACAACTTCACACAATGATCACAAAATGAACCTGCCCTTCCATTGCCCTCCTATTCTTCTACTGTTGTTTAGACTTGCCTCCTTATTACAAGAAAATATGCCTCCTGGTTTTATTAGACAGCATCTGGGGGAATGCTCTGTAGACAGCAAAGCAAGATATGTGATTCAAATCACAAAATAGGCTTTATCTTGTAAAATACCATGCAACGAGCATTGAGGATGTCACAGTCTTGTCTTACTTGCAGTATGAGTGAATTTTTTATTCTCTCTAAACACAGTTACCTGCTCTTACCTAAAGGCTTCCTGTCCCAATTCAAATGTAAATTCCAAGATTTTTGCTTAAATACTCAAAGCACAAAAGAGACACAAGAATGATGCATTCCTACATCCCAGAAATGTTGCACAGCACTATGGACATGAGGGAAATTCAGAACAATGACACCAGGACAAATCCCCCTGTGGCACAAGGATCCTCTTAAAGAATGACAAACAACCAACTGAACTTCTGCTTCTAAGGTGAAGCCCGAAAAATCAACCCTATGAATGGCATGAAACCTTCAAGCCAGTATCAGTGGTATTACCTGAGAAAAACCCTCCTGTAACCAACCAGAGAGTCAGCCCAATTGATCTGTCTTGAAAATAAAGGTATAAATGCAGCTTGTCTAAATTTGAGCTGATGGCCCTAGGGAAGGCAGATATTTCAAACCAGATGTTTAGACCATTAGACCATCTGCTCTAGAAGTGTATGAAAACCAACTGCTCCAATGGAATTACGTCTCTCTCTAATTTTCTCCTTAAATCAATAGGTCTCTCTATACAAAGTATTAATATTGAGTATTTCACTTTTTCAGCTCCTTCTGCACTTGTAAATCCTAAGGATCTCTTCCCTCAGTGGACTGTGAGAAGAGCAGGAGTGCTAGTTGATTCCCACCATGGAATGGTATAGCTTCCTTCGAATTATAAAAAGCAGACTAATATTTATTAGGAAGTATTCACTTTTAAAATATAGGTCTAGTTTGTGGAAAATCACATCAAAACATTGACAAAATAATTTGTTATGTAAATGGATTTCACATGTAACACTGCTTTCTTCCCTTGATCAAATGAAAAAGTCTTTATCTTGACCTTTAATTTTGGGGATATAAGTTACTTAGAATTTTTTGCAAAGTAACTTGGAAGAATTAGTTATTTAAATCATACAGGATTGGGTTTTTCCTTTCTAACCACTGCCTGAGGTATTTCTATTAAAAAATAACAATAGAAATTAAGGAATAACATGTACCAGGTAGGAAACAACACACCATTAGTGTCAAAATTCCTAAGCTGTAGCTACTTTGGGAACTCATGGATCCCCTGAGGTCATTCCTTAGTAACTTTGGGATTTTGATGCTGGGTCTTGCAATGCACAGAGCCACTCACCACCTTGATCAATGCTTTTGGTTTACTTCTCTCTCTCTCTCCCTCTCTCTCAAACATTAGGCAATTAACCTCTCATCAAATAGCAAAATTAAAAAGGAACCAAATAAATGACTTTATGATCAATCAGAACCTTCAAACTTGTGGTTGCCCAGGTCAGTCCTTCTACACTTTGTGGAGCTGTAATACAGACCGAACCAAAATAAGGTTTTTTCATTTGTTGCTCTGAAAGAAACTGGAAAAGGAGGAAATACCCATCAGAGAGCGAAGCATGAATAGCCCTATTTATACTTCATGTGAGTAATAAGTACATGGAATTGAAAAAAGATGTCTCAGTGGCCCTGTGGTCTGTGAGAGGAGGCAGAGTTATATTGAATAAAGGATCTGGAGTTCATTTCCTCCTGCTGCAGTGTCCTGGTTGAGTTAAACTGACTGCTGCTCTCCCTGCCTTGGTCACTGCACGTGGGTGACAAGGAAAGCCATGGTACAGCCAGATGTTCGTCAAGAACAACATCAGCCAGCAGAGCACCGTGAAATACAAAGAGCTCAGTTGAAGCCATTTCCACCTTTCTGAAGCGAGAGAGAGACGTGGCCGCACCACAAGAGCCTGCAGGTCAAACAGCACTGGGCAACAGCTTCCAGACAGGACCCAGGATTTCATGGGATGCCAGAACTGAATGTGCCTGTATGCCAAACTCCTCACATCTGAGCCACCTAGCAGCGTCCACAAAGAATCACTGCTGAGATGGTTGAATATTGCTCCTCATTGTTTCAAGCACTTGTACCTTGAGCTAATTGAATCCATACTAGATTGCATCCAAACTTAACTTTTTACAATTGTTCATGAGCATATTTTATAATTAGATTTTTTTTTACCGCAAACTGAAAAATATTTATCATAGTAATCAAGAAATTACTCTTTACATTTTAAAAGCCCTAAAACATTAGAGTTGAAAAACATATGTAAGATTAAAAAGAAAGTTACCTCCCCTTCCCCATGGCCTATTTGCGGTAGGCTTGGCATGAGACAGAAACTGGGAGCAAACATGATAAGTAAATAACAAAATCTGAATACGTGCAGTTTCCTTCTCTTTCAGATAAAATGTTGTTGGGATTAGAGGAAACATTTGCTCCTTGTTCTTAGCTAGGATTTCTTCTGTGCATTGAGTCAATTAAATCTTAATAGGATGATTCCCTTGTTCTTTATTTAAAACCGAGCAAGCAATAATTTGGAATACAAATAGTGTGAAAAGGCTGGACTTTATATTTTATGTGCATCCATATGGCATGCAGGGCTGCTGATTTCAATAATACCGATTTTGAATTAAAAAAGCCTCAATAACTTTGACAGCAGTCAAATGGGAACTGCTGAAGGAAAGTAGTTTATGTTCCTGGAAATTTCCCCAGTCCTCAAAGTGGCACATCTATCTCCTGCATCCCAGTTTCAACCAGCTACTGCTAATGCATCCCAGTGCACCTCTGTGGAGAAGACGAACAGGACCAGTGTGGGGGTGGGTGGCACTTTTCCATTGTGTTAAATTAGTTCAGCACGCTACAGACATAATTAGCTGGGATGCCTCAGCCTTGTTTACAACCAAGTTCTTTCAAGGCTATATTTTACCAATTTGCAAAGTGGTGAGTAATATCAAATTTTCCGAAGCATTTTCATTTTCATAATGGCATCGTAGTTGAGCAGTCTCCAAATTAGTAACAGTTATGTCACAACGACTCTACTGAGAAAATATGTTTACTTTTCATTAAAAAATGAAGAACCAAGTCACAAATAAATTGCACATCTGCACCAACAGAAGTCATCTGCGGATCTGTGGCTAGCACCTAGGCACTTGTAAGTCCACAGTTAATCTATTATCTACAAAACTCATAGCCCATTATAGTAACAACAACTACAAAATGGTGGTTTGCATTAATATTTCAACATTTCTGGTTGTGAGTAGAACAGCAGAAACAATGCACACAGTACAGAGCAAGGCACCCATGATATGAAGTTGACTGTCACTGCACTCCAATTCAGGCCAGCGGGAGGCATTAAAACTGCACCAGTGCCTTACAACACAGGGTCCCTGAGCCTGCTTGCTGCAGGACTCACCTCTGAGGGAACAGATGCAACACCTTGCTGATTACCTCGTTCAAACAGAGCACACAAGGAACACCAGAATCCCTTTTGCATGTGTGGAAATACCTACCTTTCAGCAGTGCACTCCTACTCCCAGCCTCAGCATTTGCACAGGCAAGGCTAAGGAGAAAGAAAAGAGTCCTCCAAAGCACTCAAGAAATTTCTGGGTCAATGGCAATCACAGCAGCACCCAGTCCTAAGTGTTTTAACTGATGTAAGAACATGAGAAATTAATAAAGCTAAGCTGCAAGAACCAATTTCATCTAATATTGCTTGTAATCAGTACCAAGAAGATGCAGAATGTTGGCAGACAGAATTTGGTGAAAGGCCAGGAAGGTTAAATTGTCATTTGCATAAGTCATTTATGAGAAGAAACTATTTAAAATTATGTATCCATGACACATTACACATGAATAGATGAACAGTAATCTTGAATAATAGTTTGGTGTGTATGTGCAGAGGCGGGGGAAGGAAGCTGCCTTGATAAAAGAGCAAAATTTGCAAGCATTAGAGCAGGGGGATGAAACTGCCCAGGTCACAGACTACCAGATGTGAAGGAAAGGAATTGGAAGATGCTGGTTCACAGCAATTATTTTGTTTCATCCCTAACTTGAAGAGAGGAAGGAACAAGTAGTCTTGCATGTAGGTCCTACAAAGTTTCATTGCAGCAGTGGTCCTGCGGGGGCCATGCTCCCACCCAGGACAGTTCACCTTTCTCCAGACTATTTTATGCCATTATCTTTTAAAACATCGCTGCTGAAACAGTGTTTTCAGCATGAGGAGGTGTAAAAAGAGAGCTGATTTGCCCAGTGGCTGAATGCAATGGGAGGGCAGGGGGAGATGGGAAGGGAAGACACACACACTTCATTTTCCCTGAAGAGCAGTGTGAGATTTCCAATCCTCAGCTTTAACACATAAAATATTAAGAACCAATTTTCAGCTGCACCTCTGTCACTTCCATTATCATTCTACACGTCCAGAGGTGATAATGGACTCAGTAAATTGCAGCCTCTTTCCATCCTAGACCACAAGGGCTTTCACCTGGGGACAAGTCTGCACAAGGGGTGGCCCAGATATATGCTAATGGCATCTAGCAGCAAGGCACTAGGGAAGACAACAGGATGTGTTCAACAAAACAAGGTACCCTATAACAAAGGCAGGAAAACAGATGCCCAGGAACAAAGGAAAATCAAAAAGAAGAGAGCTTGATCCCCAAAGTTATGCATGTACTGCTAACCTCACAGACTTTGGCTGCAAATACACCGGGCAGCCCAACTTTTCATTCAGACACATCCTCTATGTGAGCTGCTCACTGCTGTGGTTCAGCCACAGTGCCAAACGGTACTGAGAGCAATGATTTTTTAATTACGTTGTGACAGCAATATGGACCATGGCATGGCTGATGACAGAGCTGCAACGGGTACTCAGCACATTCACTGAGCTCACAGGCATGTCTCAGAGCCAGGCAAACAAAAGCCACTTACAACAAAACACTGCTGCTGCCAGCTGCAGCCTTTGTATGCTCCCAGCTCTGCTTCAGAGCCTGGAACATCGCGCTTCTGGTGACATGCACTGAATTGCATGGGAAATCACCCCAAAAGTTGGTGATTTTTAAATAATGACACTGTAAAAGAGCCTCCATGGATCATAAGCATAAAAGGTATCAGTTTCTTTCCCATGGATGGAACAAACCCAAATCTCAAATCCAGCAAGCAGATGGAAAGCGTCCAGTTGGTATTAACAAAATTGGGATCACACCCAAAACACTGCAGGGCTCTCCAGTTTTAACAAGCAGCCTTCAAGGAATAAACTGCAAAAAATGCAAGCCAGACTGCAAGGATGTTGGTCAGTACTGGGAAACCCTGAGTGGTTATGTCCATCAGGGCTGAACATCCTGGGCTGCTCAGGTCATAGGGACAGCATCCCTCCTGATCAGGTGCCACGAGCATTGCATTTCATTTCTCTGAACTGTGACATCTGTTAAAGCTTTTATCCTACTACATAGCTGAAGAAGGCAAAGTGCACTTTGCTACTACATTCTGTACTTCAGTAGTTACTATCTAATTGTTTTTTCCCCAGGAAAGCATTGTTCATGTATAACAGGAAAACAAGGACACCTGGAACACAGCTAGCACATAAACATGGTATTTGGCTCCCCAGCCCCTCAGATGCAAAACCAAGCTTTACAGTTTCGATGACCAACACAAGGGGAAAAAACGTGGACTGCTAAATTCTGAGAGTTCAAGAAGCCGCATCTTACAGATACTTGAATGTCACGGCACAACAGCTCACCAATGTCACGTAGTGGACATGCAGCCCAACCCAGAGCTCTACACAGCCCATTAACAGCAGCAAAGAATTGCAATTTGCTTGCTTCCAAATTATCCCACTTGGGCATTGCATCCTTTTACACACTTATCAGCATATCAGCACTTAACGATATTTATGCATTTTTGTGTCTGCTAAGATGTGCATCAACTTTACCTGCACTTGTACTGCACGTACAGGTATATCATGCATAGCTTGATATTATTTTAGGAAGTCAAACAGCAACACTTGATCCAAGTTGTAAGCCGGCCACAATTAGCCCTCACAAGAATTACAATTTTGAAAGTTCACGAGGTTGAATTACTACAGCTGCATTTCAACAAGTACTAATTTTGCATGTGCTAGTCTCCTCACAAAAATTTCATTTCTATGAATTTTTAATGATGCAAAGCAATTTTTTCAAGGTCACTGAGAGACCGAGCAGTTATTCATACATTAAATTTGTGCACAGTTTCTTGGCAGCTTTGCAAGAAAGCGAGCAAGGATGGTGTGTGGTGGCTGTTGGGGGAGGAAAGAATGATGGGGTAAAAGAGCAGAAAGTTAAAGAAAAATGAAGCAACAAACTTGATGGAGAACTAACTTTGAAAACAAACTCAGGGGTTTTATTCTGGTCCTAAAGGTGGAAAGGAGTGAAACTTGTGCTTTGGGCTCATATGCAAACATTTAATCCCATCCTTAGCATTTTATTTTGTTTGAATAAAAAGGAGAGTGGGGAGTCATTAGACATTTCATTTTATTTTGGCGTTTTTAAAAGTCCATTTATGTCATAGCAGATTTTCCACTAACCTAAATGTGACAGTATAGAAATAGCTGCTTTACCTCATTAACCAGTTCTGTGAAAAAGCTGGCATGACATTGATGGAAATTAACAATTCAAATGGTTCTGGCAGCCGCGAGAGCACCCGCTTCCAAATATTTCACCTCCTAACATCACCAAAATCTTACGGAAGCTTAGTGCCTGACAGCTATGTAGCACTGCCACCCTCTAAGCTGTTTGGGACAGACAGCTCAGAGTGTTTTTTTAATATTCATCAACTATTTCATTTTCCAGACTTCAAGCTGCAGTCCTTTAACAGAGCAAGCAATTTCCAGGAAGAGTGAGTAGATCCCCTACCTCGCTGCTTCAGAGTGTGCTGGGTTAGCCCACACTGCAACATACATGTACAAAACCAATGTAGGAACATTGCAAGGGAAGATCGGGGCTGGGGAGATAATGCAGCCTAGCCCGAGGTTCTGATTCACCTCAATAAAGTCACCTGTGCCCCCAAAGCCTCGGTGGGCAGCCTGGGCAGCGGCAGCCGGCGCTGTGCAAGAAGGCATGCTGTTTCCCCAGCTGGTTTATGTGTTCTCCAGCAGTGGCTGAACAACCCGCGCTCCTGCTAAATCTGATCAGCTGGACAGCTTTCCCTGTCCAGGAAAGGCTGCTGCGGTGAGTGCCGTCCTCATCACCCCTGTCATTCCCCATTCGGGTGAGCAGGGGAGACACCCCGCCAGCAGCAGCCGCGCCGGCAGCGGGAGAGCTCCAGAAAAACCGCCTGGAGGAATCTTTGGCCTGCGCACACATTTCCGATTCACCTGCATTTAATGCCATTAATATTTCAGCAGCTGCAGTGCCAGGGTCAAACTGAAATTTTGCACTCTCTGTTTCACTCGGAAATGTCAGTCTCAGACCTTCTGATGGATTTTTTTTTTTCTTTTGAACACTGGTGAATGAAGAATAAAGACAATAAAAGCAAGTAGAAAAAAAAGTCTACAAAAAGGTCAGAATTCTCATTTTCACAGCCTGTAATTTAAATATAGCTTTGTACAGAACTTGACCTTGCTGTCTGTCTAAGGCTTAAGGTAACATGGAATACAAAGTGTCCACCAGCAACAGTGGATTCTCTCTTCCCCAGCAAAGTGCACGGCAGCACTGGGAGTGAGCACACAAATTGCTCTGTACCCAGTGCATAAACCCACTGCCTAAGAGAAACCTCTGCATCCTCTGCAGTCCTGCTGTAGGCCTGAGACTAACATATCTCTGGTGTGGTACTGATTCTGAGAAACCCTGGAGAGGGGAGATTCTGGACGCTGAGGTGCAGGGACAGTGTAATGTAGGAAGAACACAGAGAGCAGAAGCTAGAAAAGAAGAGCACCTGAAGACCCTCTATGGGAACATCTGAAAACATGCAAACACTCCATGGAGAACACTGTAGGAAAAGTTAGAATATGGGCCTGACCCTGAAACCTGGGTAAAGCCAACCTTCATTTAGATAACACATCACGTATCACCATTCAAGTCGCCGTACTCTGCACCTTACCTCGCAAGCTGTCCCTGACCAGTGCAGGACCAGAGCTCTTACTCATGCAAGAAACTCCAAGGTGAAAAACAACTCAGCGTCTGTTTCTGCTCACCTCTGCTGAATGCCACCAGACACACTGCAGAGAGCTGTCAACAAACATGTGAGTTGTATCCACACATGTTTATTCATACAACTAGAGTGTATATGCTAAAGTATATAGAAATTGATCATCATATATATATACACACACAAACACACACACACATATATATACACACACTGTAGATTCACATAACCTTTCTTTGAGAGAGGTAAGTTTTAAACCCCCAGATTTCCCTAGAGATTTTGACATAGAAGTCATTCACCTGTGAAACTTGATCCCTTTTTGCTAACATTAATGCTATTTATCTAGGTGGAAAAAAACCTAAACAAAAAGCACCATATATTTGTCTTAAAACTTGAAAGTTGAGGGAAAAAAACCCTAAAAGGAGCCTCTCAAGTACCTGACACCTTTGGCGCATTGTGAAGACACAATCAATACAGAAAGCCAAGCCCAGCAACATGATTTTCACAGTGTTGTGGTTTAACCCCAGCTGGCAATAAACCTTCACACAGATGCTCAGTCAGCTCTTCCCTGGTGGGATGAGAGAGAGAACTGTAAGGGCAAAAGTGAGAAAACTCCTGAGCTGAGATAAAGACAGATTAAGAGGTAAAGTGAAAGCCACATGTGCAAGCAAAGCAGAACAAGGAGATAATTCACCACTTCCCATTGGTTACTAGCTGCTGTGAAGAAAATTAACTGTCCCTATCCAAACAGGCACAAACATGCCAAAGATTCACTGGCCATATAGCCTCTCTCATCGACTGTCGGTTGAAGTGCTTCCCTGCCTTCAGCCAGGAAATATTCCTCAGAAAAATGCCCTCCTACCTTCAATATGTGCAAGACTCATGGTTTCAAAGGGATGCACAGCTTGGAAAGCTCTGCTCCAAAGGCATGGCCCTTTATAAACACTCGTCCTTGCAGCTTGGCCATTGTGAGATGCCTCAAGCCACGGTGGCCAGCTGCAGGAGGATGGAGCCATGGCTGCATCTGGTCTCTGCATTCCACATTATTCCCAACAGCACAAATGTCTCTGATCATTAGGAACTCTGGGAACCTCTGGAGGTGTCAGCAAGTCACAAGAAACCTCAGCAAAAGAAGTTCAGACAAATAAGTGCTTAATGAACTTGGGTGCCTGAAGAAAACTTTGGTTTTCAATATAAATTCGGTTATTTTGATGGTTTTGTTGTTTTGTTTTGTTTTCAGTGGGCTCATCCTCAAAAAGGTGGTCTGAGGCAAAAAACACCTGCTGATGCTTTTCATCCTACGTTGTTTTTTCTGCAGTGTCTTACCAGCAGCTCAATGCACCTGACTATACTCTATCCCTTTCTCTCCTTCAGCATATGGGACCAAATTCATCACTGCCTGACCATCGCCCAGAAATGAGCTTTTCTCTTATAGTCTGTAGAAGTTACTGAGCTGTTAAGTGTTTAAATACCTCCCTCCCTTTCTTCCTTCCTCCTGCAGATAAAAAACCCAGACAAAGGAGTGCCAAAATGGACCTGTAATTTCTCTGAAGACTGATGAGTCGTAGTGGGTAGGTCAGCTATAAATTTAACAAGATTCCCAGGAGCACCCTTATGCTCCCTCTAGTATTAGGTACAGCAGAAGTATTAAAAATTAAAACATTGGCTGTTAGTTTTAATGAAAGAAAATTAAATTAATAAATATTAATAATTATATTCCCAAAATAGTCCTGTGAGCTAAAATATAAAATTCAAGTGTTCTATGCAAAGAATAAACACTATAAAATTCTAGTTGATTAGGAGAGTTTGGCTTTTCATGGTAAACCACGAGCAAGATAGAACTGAAGACATGTGTCTATCCATCCAATGTCAGAGCACTGGAACAGACACTCCATCATTATTTTCCAATTTGAAAAGTGGAAAATAACCTTGTTTGCAATGTAAAGCACACAAAGAAAAAAGGCAATATAAGGATCTAATAATGAATCTCAAAAGTGTTTCTCTGCCTCGAGATCCCTCTTTATTTGAAACTTGGCCTGAACTGGGTCTCTAGTATTAACAAAACTGCCGTGCAAGTCATGTATGTCATAAATCACAAGTGCACAGCTTTTGTGCTAGCTGACCCTGTGAAATGCCACAGCAAATCTAAGATTTTAGCCACCAAAGTACAAATGTTACCTTGTAAACCACCACCAACAAATTACTCAGAGGAAGGTAACTCCTGATTCTCTCTCCCTGTTTGTTGCTCTGTCAGGATGGGGGGAACAGCTGTCTGTTGGGGGATTCATTCATTTTTATTTTCTCAGTTGATTCCCCATCAATTATTTAATGAATTTTACAATATATACTACATAGCTGAGAAATAAACTGACTATCAAATTAATAAAGGAATAGAGTCATGAGGTTAAAAACGCTGAATATAAAAGAGTTCATATAAACAGCAAATCATGTGAAGACTATCAACACCAGAAGGATTTTCCGACTATCTAACTTGTTTTTAGAGGCTTAAAATGTGTTGGGGTTTGTTTTCCTTCTTGATGAAGGCAGGATAGGCAGCTTTCCACTTGTCAGTGGTCATTTCCTACTCAATTTTACTGTCATAGCATCCCATCTGTACTTTGAATGCTTACGCAGAATTCCAGTAATCATCAGTGATAATTCATGATCTGTCTAATGCGAAGAGATAGGTTAGATTAAATTCACATCTAATATCCCTTTAAAAATGGAACAGCAATCATTTTGTGTCTTCCTGTGGGTACTTAGCTCTGAAGCAATGATAATCTGTCTGCAGAAGAGCTTTCCCAAACTAACTTTCTGTAAGGCCAGTTACAGCTCCACATTTTTTTCCTCTCCTTATTATACCAGTCCTAATCTTGCAAGCTGGGAAACAGAGATGCCCTGTCCTGTTTTTGCAGAGCTTTTCAAGCTCAGCGTGAGGGCAGGGCTCTGTCAGCCTGCAGACTTCCATTT
Organism: Thryothorus ludovicianus; assembly: GCA_013397245.1. Classification (NCBI taxonomy): domain Eukaryota; kingdom Metazoa; phylum Chordata; class Aves; order Passeriformes; family Certhiidae; genus Thryothorus; species Thryothorus ludovicianus. The sequence goes on from VZTB01005010.1 coordinate 469,658, forward strand.
GCACGATCTCGCACTTAAGAAATAACACATTCTCCCTTCCTCATTTGCATAACCATTTGCCACATTTTATTTTGACGAACAGTCCACAGTTTCAAAGCTGAGGGACATACAGCTCTGCTTAGGACAGAATTCATGCCAGTGCCATACCATTTACATCTTTAGCTTCCCATTGTGCTGGGAAGGGCAGACTGAGCAGCTGCAGAGATGAAGTTTGGATCAGCCCCATGTGCTTGGAAGAGTGTTTTGCTGTAACCACCTGGCAGGTAGCACCTAGGAGAGAGTTTAAGCACCCCTGCCCTAGGAGGGTGTTTAAGCCATTGTGTGAAAAAGAAGCAAAATGCAAAGATCTCAAAGTACAGCTGCATCAGGACTATAGGTAGCTGCCATCTGCATCCAGCTCATTTGAGCACAAAGAAACCCTTCTACATTGCACAGATGGGGCCAAAAGATGCAAGGGAAACAGGTGCAGGATTGGCTATTTATTCAAGAATTTTCACATATATTTGTTTTTGAGTCACTCAGCTTCACTTTAAAACCTTTTTCTTTCAGGAGTAACCTACAAAGAGAGCCCTTGGGCCTGAGCAGGACCTTCATGATGGTGACATCCTTCTGAAACCCAAATGACACAAGTGCTCATGCACTGGCTTGCCCTTCCCCACACCCCTGCAGACAGCTGCAGGGAAGGAACTCTGCTTGTTCATCAACAAGCTTCTCTTGACATTATTATTTTCTTTCCTGATGCTTTCCTGAGCTGCAACTTCAAGTTCAATATAAAACGTTAATGAATTTGTCTTGGTTTTTCTTCTTCATGACATAAAATATTCCCATTTATCACGCATTCGAAAAGAAAACCTGGATTCTGCCTTCTCCTGGTTGCTCAAAAGGCTGAGGCCCTTAATTGTAACTCATTGTGTTTTGGGGTTCTTTAACTAAAATTGATTTCCTAAAGGATGGTGTTTGCAAGAAGGCATGGAGCAGTGTCAGCAGCAACCAACCAGTGTGGTAATGCCCCTGTTTGGTTCCCCTTCTTTACATTACAGCAAGTATATTTCACGTACAAGTTTTTAAAAGCTCCATATGAAGAAACTGGTACCAAATGTTGGCAAGTGCTGGAAATGATGGAACTAAATACCTCTTTGTGCAGACAATGAATCTAAATACAGGATGGCATTAGAACACCAAGCATGAAATCCTGACAGAGCCAAGGATAAAGGAAGCTTCGTCTTCAGGGGGCCATGCCCACGCCTAAGAGGATTCAAAGGGATGTGTCTAGCTCCCAGTGGGACTCCCACAGATGGGTCTGAGGGAGTTGCAGAAAATGAGAGAAAAATTCATTTAAAGTTGTCAAATGCCTTGTACACATCAGCCAGGTGCACACATGCAACTACAGAATTTTGGCTTCTTGGAGATTATTGGCATTGCAGGGGTTAATAATAGCCCTTGAACCCCTGGGAAGTGGACTTGAAAAGTTCCAGGGTTCAAGTGCAATGCCATAAACAAGGTGCTAAATAATAAAAGAGCAGCCTTGTACAAGGCTCCCCCTGGCAGGGGATGAGCCCGCCAGAAGCTCCGCCTAGGCTGAGGGGCCAGGCTGCGACGCCGGCAGCATAATTTCTACAGGGTGTCAGAAAATGCATTACTACTAAGTGGCACCACTCTGAATGAAATCTGTATGGGTCAACTGCAGGTTAAGCTAACAAAACAATTAAAAATTTAATATCTAACAATCACAGAACCCCCCAAGCACTCAAGAAAGGAGCAATGGGTGGTTTCTCACGTGGACAAAGAGACGAGTCCCCTCCTCAGTTTTAGATGTTTGCCCTAAGTGTGTTTCGCCAGCCTATTGCCTTGAAAACGGGTTCAAGATCTTCCCTTTGTTCCTGAGAAGGACGTCAACAGATAATGTTTGAAAACATGACCTACCTATAAATGATCACTGCGAACCTGACTGAAGAGGCAAGATCCCAGTAGAAGGGCTCTCACTTTCTCTGCTACTATTTGTATGTAGAAAGCACTGGAGGACTTAGCACAGTTTATTGATGATGGTCCGTGTATAGCCATGCTGTTTGTGACCAAATGGTGATCTTTCAGGTAGCTTTAGGAAATGGAAAACCTCATGGGATAAATGGGAGACACGTTTTTGTGAGAAGGCTATGGGGCAGCCTGACATCTTACAGCCTCCCTAAAGAAAGATTTTGCTGGGAGCAGCAAAATCTTTTTTTCAAAAGAAGCCACGGGGAGATGTTTGTTTCAAAAGAAGACCTGCCTGGAGGGAAATGGTGCTTCTAGATGAAGTGTGGCTCAGCCTAGGGCATGAAGAACTACAAAAGTCCAAGACCTCAGTGAGGGCAATGGAGGAGCAGTTTCCCTCTTTAAGCTCAAAGGAATGTTATCTGTATGGGATCCTGCTAATGGGATTTCTGTGTATTTTTTAAACATTTATACTTGTAATGAAAAGCGATTCTGAGTCAAGATTAAGCTAAACCTATATTTATGTATGAGTCTGATAAAAAGGCTTCAACCAACTCTTAAAAATATGCATTTACATAAATGAAGTTAAAATGAGAATTTTATTTCGTGAGATCACTACTTAACTTCAGGAGCTACTGAATATTTTTATACTTATTTTTGTAACAATGGCTTTATTTAAAAAGCAGATAAAATGGAATAAACATCAGAGCAGAGGAATGGAAATCCAAGTAGCAAAGTACTGTGCTGGTCCACAAAAATGTTTCCTTTGTGGTTGCAAACCAGGAATGGAGACCCATCAGAAACATAAAAGTCTGAATCTGGTCAGATTTATATCAGAATTAGTCATTAAAGTAGAAATAGGAGAAGTCCCTGCCTTATACTTGTTTGAGTGAAATGCAGAAAACTAAATGTATTTGTTGATGTTTGTAACTTTTTCCAAAGTGAGTAATATACAAAATAATAAATAGGGCTAAAACATGACCCAGGTTTACCTTATAAAAAGGCAAAATTAGTAGCATTGCCTTCTCATTATGAAACCCTTACCACACATTTTCTTCGTTAAAATAACAATTCAACTAACAGACTACATCTCCAGTTCAGGTTCTGCTTAACCATTTTTTAAACTTCATAGCTATTTTTCCTTCATTTTTCTGTGCTGCTCAACCTGCTTCCATTGGGTGACATTAAGGGAATTGCTCGTTAGTGTGTAGAATCACACAATGCGCAGACAGTGTTTTCAGCTAACAAAAACACATGTGCACACAGAAAAATAAAAAATATCCACTGCACAATTCTTTTTCAGGGCTGACAGCAAATAATATTTTGTTTTTATAAACATGGACAATCTCCAGATTTTGCATTCCTCTGTACACTTGGGTTTTTTAACAAATTAAAATCATTCCAGAATCTATCTATTCATCCATCAACCCATCCATCCATCCATCTACCCATGCCTAACTCCCCCCCCCTTCCTTTTCATAAACAGCTCTGCTAATTAACTCCCACACTGCAGCAATCTTTCCATTACAGGAAAAGGAGAGAGAGATTGAATTTATCTATACGTGATGAACAAATGCCCTGGAGAAGCTGTTGTAATCTAACGTGTCAATGTAGATGAACTCCTCGGGATTTCTTCTCTTTGTTTTATCATACAATAACAGCAAAAATAACACACAGAAGAATCCCAGTACTTAGGCTACACAGCTAATCAACAACTGGAAAGACTTTCAAGGTTGCATTGCATTTATCCTTTTTTGAACAATAAAATTCAGGGGTGACTGCTGCTGGGTTTGAGGTCAAATTACTGTAACAATTAGGCTCATCAGTGCATTTTTGTTATTAAGGAATGACGACAGAAAACTGATCTCTATCTGATTAAAGAAAATAAAGAACTAATTGAGAAGAACAGCGAGTCCATTATTTTTCAAGTCACTGAAAAAGGGCTAAGCTTCACAAATGGAGACAGCACTAATCCTTACTACAAGAGAAATAAGTAAGAATGTGCATCTTCCTAAAGAGATGTGGGACAAGCCGGGTCCCAGCACACGCATGGCACCGCACTGCTGCGCGCCTCCACATCCCGATCCGGGACACGCGCCTGTCACCGCGGCTTTCAGAAGGCATTTATTACCCTGACACCTCTCGTTTAGGATCAGGCTCTGTGCTCCTTGTCACAAGGAGTCATTACTGTCACAGTCTTCACTCACACCTTTCTCTGTTTTCTTTCCCAGTTCTGTTTGGGTGCAGGCTCTCAGCACGCAGTTACGCGGCTAAAGCTTGCTGGAGCCGTGGGCATTTTGTCTGCGGACTGAAGTGGGAGACCTGAGCTGTCAAAATAGGAAATAAAACCCCCACTCAAAACACCCATAAATTTTTTTTCTTATAATTTTTTTTTATGTAGTCCTAAAATATTGATATCTTTTTCTATGTGAAAAGGCAAAAAAATTTTTAGCATTTTTGTACCATGCTTCACAAAAGACAGAGAAGTGTGACACACTGTGCTAATCAGCTTTTGACATACCACAAAGTTGGAAATGGTTTGAAAACCCCGAAAAATCTGAAGACAAATTATTTCAAGCCTCAAACTTTGATGCAAAACCAAACAGAAAGAAGTTAAATCAGGAGAGATACAAAACAATCACAGTTGCCTTGTCTTCCCTCATCTTTCCATATTTTCAGTAAGCAAGATCCCATTCTGTTTGGATCTCCTTGTGCTCCTGAACAGGTCATAGCAAACACCAGTTCAGCTCCAAAATCCACACAAATGAAAAGACTGTGGATTTACTTGCATACTTCATTAAAAACTGTTTGCAATGAATATTGTTTGTAAAAACATTGTGGCACACAAAAAAAAACAAGCAAAAAAAAAAAAAGAGAAGCAGTTATTTAACCCAAAATAAACTAATAATAATCGTTTCACTTACAGAAAGAAAATCGGAAAATAAGAAATTCCTTCTCTTCAGTGGACAAGGATATATGTTGTAGCATGAAAATAATCTACTTGCATGCAAACAGATACACTTCCCTAATCAATAAGAAAAAAAAAAATCAGCTCTGCATTTCCCAGAGCAATCCCCTCTTTTTTAATGCAATATTTCAAAGCTATTTATGTATAACGCAGCTGCCAAAATATTTTATGTGGTTTTAATGCTGATGGGTAAAGCAATCAGAAGCTTTTCACAGGAATTATAAAAACTTTGGATTTCCAACCATGCTGAACAGACAGCTAACAAGCAAATGTTCCCACAGGCAGCTTCGTGCCTGCATTTTACCGTAATCACAACAGGACATTCCTCTAGTGAAAAAAAACACCAAGAGTTAGGAAAATGCACTTTGTGAGATGCTTGGTTCATTTTATCCTGTGCAGCACCATTTCACAGGACACCAGATTAATCCCGAGAACCTCCTGTTCTGAGCAGCATGATGCAAATATAAATTCACCTTTCAATCACTTCTGCGGGTTAATGACACTGAGTAATAGCACATTAGCAAAGTGCCACTCCAGACACCAGTCAGGCATGCCAAACATATAATCTGACAAATGTTTCGGATTCATTTTCCATGAACAGAAACACTGTTCAGGCTTATTAACTAGCAAATCTGCATACAGTGCAGTGCAGAGCACAGAGGCTCCATTAAAAGTAGCAATCTATCTCATTAATGTAATATATAAGGGTATTTGGCTTCTTCTATTGTTGTAAAATTAAAAAAAAATATGCTTGTGCTCCCTAATGTTGTAGTATATTTGCACTAATTGCTTCATATACTCCAGTCAAGTTTTCGACAGAGAGCAACTCCCAAACTGGTTAAGAGAAAATTATGTTTTTCAGTTACTATCATTTTCAAGAGTGCAAATAGTTCAGTTAACGTTCTCAAACTACCCTCTATTCTCACTTAATTTCCCCTTTTTCTATTAAATGCTTCCCTTGCAAAAGCAATGTATCTGTATCTGGCCTTCACATCTGTTACTACATCTCTGCTCTTACAGATGTTATTTGAGCATGTGGAGGAGTAGAGTTACAGGGGCTGATTGCTCGCTTAGTCCAAAATCAATAGGAGATGAACAGGATTTGTCTTCTTATCTCCATCATATTGATAACCAAATGGGAAAAAGGGCAACTAAAAAAGAACAGTTCCCCAAAATGTTCATTCACAGTTGTAAATAAAATTACTTGAGTGCTTTCAAAGCCATTAAATATCGATCTTACCAGAATGTTAGAAAACAAGAACATTGCTAAAACAATACATTAAAAACAAACTTCCCAGCAGGTTTATCCAAACACAATTCTAACAGCAAGCACATGTACTGAAAATCCAATTAAAAGCCCCATTCCTATGCAGAAAGCAGAAACAATGCTGCGATATCCGTATGTCAGCTCCGTTTGTAATTCTTTTTAACAGCTGGGATTCGAAAAACTATCTACAGACATTTCCTATGTTGGCTAAATCTTTGCCTAGCTGGTTAGCTTCAGTTCTTTGCATCTTGATGCAGAAGCAGTGGTTTAATCCGACTAGGAAAAGGAGAAGTGGGGAGGGGGGGGGCCACAACATAGATTTTTGTTTTGCCCCAAGTGTCTTAACGCATCATTTCTAATCACAGAATCCACTCCTTTGCAGTGTTCTGCCTCTAGGATCAGAAGTCACAGTTTATCACTATTTATAACAAAAGGCAGGTAGAAATTTTCTGTCCCTTTGTTTGTCACCCTGTGGCTTTCATCTGGGCTTTTGTTTGAAAACACGGCTGCAGGTGATTACTCCAGTGAGCCACCAGCCTAGTCAGCCACGTTTCAATTTTCTTTAATGCTGAATTTGGAGTTTCAAAGCTGCAATCTGCCATTATGAATTTCCCCTTCTGTGCTGTGCCTCCGTTTCAGGGAGTCAGAGGACACAGGGGCATGTTCTCATTCTTGGCCTCAGATTAAGGTAGCCTCAGTCTATTTTTCCTTTTTAATCTTTTATTTCATTTTGCATCCACTTTGCAGTGCCCTGCAGAGTGGTGAAGAGGATGTGCCATGGTGGTGTGACACTGTCAGGCTTTCTCCAAAGTACTTCAGGCAGGATTCCAGGTTTGTATTGCTGGATAATCAAGTACTTTGCTTTATTGTTACTTATATCGAACAATTCATACACTACTTCCTTTAGAAATGCCTCAAGTGCCCATGTTAGTTACAATTCTTAAATAACCTAGTTTTTAATGGCACTACAGGGTATTTAACAACAAAATAACTGCTACAATTATGGGATGGCAAATAAACATATTATTGATTAGTTCAGAATTTGTGATGAAAATCACAATCAAGAGATTAAATCACCACCACATTTCTGAAGACCCTGGGAGATTATGGGCAAGTCTGTTAATTTTGCACTCTGCCTCTTCTGTGGAATAAGAATTAAAATATTCCCTTTTCCCCAGACTCTTTGCCTGCTCAGACAAAGCAAGCTCCTTTCTGCTGGAACTGCTATGGTGCCTGCACTCTTGTGCGAGTGCCTTAGGCACTACACTGCTATAGAGCAAATCTGCTGCTATGAAATATTAAATTATAGTATGAACAAAGGATTTAAGTTACTACTGGCTTAGGATTTAGCTCAACATACACTGGATTCTTTTAATTTGTAGTTCATGGTATTTCATGTATTGGTATCTACAACAAGACAGTCAAACCCTTGATTTTCCTTGAATCATGCACATTGTTTTACATACATTATAGTCCACAGAGATACAGCAACAGAGAGAGCAATTAAGAAAGCAAACAAACTGTAGTAATGAACCATATAAGGAAGAAAAGCAGAAATGTCACCACCAGCCTTCAAACATATGGCTCTCCAAGGCCCTCCTTGTGCCATGCAACTTCCCCTGCTCCATCAGGCACAGATGCCTGCTTATTTTGGAGCAGAATTTGCTTAGAAAACATCTCCTGGTCAGCATGATTTCATACCTCATTAGCATTGTCCTGATGCAAGTAATGGAAATAAAAGTCCTGGAAGCCACCAGTTGTGTACACTTGCAGAAGCTGCTTTCTTATCCGATGCTTAAGGAAGGCAACAAAAACTGAAGAGTGAATAACCCAGCAAGTGGTAACTGGGTTAAAAATAATTCTCAAAAGGAGGGAGATTAGAGTAGGCACCAGTGACACTCAGAGTCTAAGAAAGTTTTGTCTCCATTACCTGAGGATGGGGAAAATAGATCACTGTTTGCCTGGATAGACTGATAATTTTTGATGTTTTATTACAAAATGCATTGAGGAAGCGACACGGGTTAAAAAAAAAAAAAATAAATTCCTAAAGTCTTCTAAAGCTTTGTAACTCAGATCATTATGTTACAGCACAACCCCAAAATACCAATGTGGGCACAGTCAAGATGGAAAAATCTGTTGAAATGGGGAACAAAGGGAGGATGAGGATCACAAAGGAATTCTGTAAGTCAACTTTGCTGCCAAGGAAGGGCCCATTGGTCAGACAGAAGTAATTTATGTATCCAGGAAAAACACTCAGCAATCTCACTCAAGTTGCTTCTGTTAGTAATTTTCAGATTTCTATATCAGCTATCTGCAATCAAAGAAAAATTTTTTTAAGTAACTTTCTGTAGGTTATCTTTTTTTCACGTGAAATGGAAGCAAATTGGGTATTTAAAAGTAGAGGAGAGTTTTAGAGAAAGTTCCCATTAAGGGTACTGGATTTGTCAAATGTGGGTCTCTGGCTCACAAGGCAACATTTGAGAAAATAAGCCAATGACTTGCTATCAATTCCATGGCGTTTTAAGATACTCTGTCACTCCCACAAGAAAGACTGCAAACAATTTTCTATGGTGCATAATGTGAAAACAAAGTTTAAGAATGTGAAGAAAATGAATGGGAAAAATATTCTTCCAGGCTTTCTTTATCCAATCAGTTAAGTAGCACTTGAAAACTAGCTAAGCTATCTTTATTGCATTGTAATTAAACTCTGTGGCTGTTGATTACAGCAGAATTTAGTTGTGCTTTTCAAGCTGCCAGCCACAGAGATGTCAAAACAGAAGAAAGAAGCAGTGCTGTAGCCAGCATCCTGTTTTTAGCCATCTTCACTAGCCATTATCAATAATAAAATTCTTGATTATCAGCTGCTCTTTCTTTTTCCCATACTGAAACAATCTGAGTTTGTGCAGAAAGGTCACACTGTCTCCAAACAGTTATTTGAAAAAAATTTGTACAGATTAACCACGACACAAATGGCATCTCAAATCATGGACAAGGTGGAAACTATTTTGAGAGGATATGAGCTTGGTTTTGCTCTTGAACAAGTTTGTAAATTTATACAGACCTCCAAAGGAATATTTTGATCCTGGAGGAGATTGACCAGTAAACCTGCTCAAGAGCCCAGCTCTCTCCAATATGCCAGATCATCCCCTATCAAGAAAGTCTGGCTCCACCAAGCATAAGAAGTCATCAGTCTTATAGTAAACACATAACTCACCCCCACCATTTCCTCTCTTGTTTGGCAGCTGACCTCCCACAGAGGCGTCTGAAAGGGGCATTAATGTTTTTTGTCAGCCCATTTTGTTTAGCAGCTATCGAAATCAAATCAATGCCTCCTTCATTGTCTTGGCTTTTTCCTTTGCAGTTTTTTTCCTGTACTTCACCTCATAATCGCTGTGGGCTTTGGGTCCTGATTTATCACCAGGTTCACAAGGCTGTTGCTTCATGGGAGCAATAACCAAAAGTGTAATTCCAGCAAGTTTGCTTTTCAGTGCGTTCTTGCTGAAGGCAACAGCTTTATCCGTGCTACTCTTGAACATAACTCAGACCCCAGTGTTCCCAGAAGAAAAACAGAAGGACTTCAGGAAAAAAAAGTCTTTTGCCCTGCCCTAATTCGCCCTTCCTTTTTTGTCCCTGTCCCCTGTCCCTGTCCCAGTGGCTGGCTGCAGAGACTCTGTAGGCTGCTGCAATGCTGCCAGCTGAAGAGGAGGGACTCAGCTCTGTGGGTCCTCACACAGAAGGGCAGAGAAAGGTGGTGAGGACAAGCTCTCCTGGGACAATACAGAGGGCTGGTCCCTTCCTGACCCAGGCTGGGAATGCTTCCACATCCCAGCTACATCCTCTGTTTTGGCATCTGGGTGACCCAGGAAATTATAAGAGTCAGTCTGGCAGAAGCATATTGGAAGAAAAAAAAAAAAAAAAAGGAAAAAAAGGTCATATAATAAATTGATTCAAGAAAATCATATTTTATGTTCACAAAAGACAAGGCTTATGAAATAACTAATATTGAATTACTGAGCTCTCATCCTACAGCTCTAATGCAAGTTCTATCCTGCTGGAGCATACAGAACACAGTCCTTCATTCTCAGAGGTACTAAAAATCTTTACTTCTCTATAGGTGGTTATAGATCTTGTTTACACATAAAATTTCATGCTTTTATAATAGTAAATTCCAAAGCAAATGTAACTCTTCAGAGCCATTATTACTCAGGGGTTTATTGCCAGGCTTGTTAATTCTCTCAGCAAGCACCAAGTCCAGCCACTCTGCCTCAGTGCTGACACTTCTTCAGAGTCTGGTGAGATTTCAGTGCCTGACACTCGAGCAAAGTACACTTTCCTTTAGTTCCTGTGCACGTTTTACTACACTTGCTCCTCTATTCTTTCTCGTAACTTCTCTCCTGTTTCCACCTCACACATCTGTCTGACTTAGGACCAGCCAGGGTGTTTTATTTACAAGTGTCTCCACGGTGACGCTGGCTTTTTTCTACCTCATGACTGCAAGTGCAATTAAGCTCCGATCTTTACATGTGGCCTCTAAGAACCACAGTAATGGAAAGAATAAATCATTATGAAGAATGCTGTCACAGGGAAACTCATACTCTCTTCCCTTTTACCCCAAGGCCCACAGCAGGGTGTGTGGGTGAGGGAAGCACTCTTTGATGCTGGAACCTGTGTGGCAGCACCATTTCGACATTCTTTCAGCAGAATGTGGGAAATAAACCCGACCGAGAAATAGCACCACAGCACACCAGTATGGATGTTACATCTTACACTGTATCTTTGGAAACCTCTACACTTTAAGATTGAAAAATGCCATGTATTTCTTTCAGGTGATGCAACAATTTCAGTGGGACACTGAAATTGAAACATTTTAAGGTTTAACAGAATCCTGAGTTTCCTTTTTAGAGCTTAAGGAACAGTGCAAGATTTCCTCCCCTGGCCCTTCCTTCTTCTTGACAAACCAGATACTCTAAAGATAAATTAGTCAAATGGTTTAAAACACACCAACTTTCTCAATGCATACTGTCCTGCATGGGCAAATTTCTGCACAAACAACTATGGAAGAAACACAGCAGTAGGTAAACAAGATGAATCTACCCCCAGGCTGCTTCTCTGCAATGGAGCTCTTTCAAATGAATCTCAAAACAGTTTGGAATATCTGACATTTGTAATTCTGCCCCTTCCATCAAAGCAGGCATTTCAACTGTGCAACATTTATATTCCGCTTATATTCAGTACTATCCTATTACTGAAGTATTTCTGGTGAAAGTTCTTATGGAAAGAAGCTAAAATTCATTAAGTCACTGCCACTAGCCCACATTAGGGAAAGCCAGATATCTCTAGGGAAAAGAATTTTCCCAAGACAGAAAATATTAAAAATTATCTTTCAAATTTATATACATGGAGCACATAAATGTATACATATGAAGACAAGAGAGGCAGAGGGAATGTAAATCAGAAAATATTAATTTCAGTGAATGAAGCGACAGTAAGAGGAAGACTTTTATCCTAAAGCACTTCATTGTATAATACAAAGTATTCATCTATTAAAGAGGCTCAGGAGGGTTTAACCAGACCAGACGGCCTCAAACACGAGTATTAGTACATTTCTTAACATCATCAGTCGCTTAATGTTGCATCGCCAGCATCATGTTTGTTTTGCATATTAGGGCTTTTCCTCAGAGTGCAGAGTCGCAGCAGATTTTTGAGATCATAGGAGGGCATGTGAGCAAATTAGGCAGGCAGATGAGCCAGCCTTCTGGTGGCTCCTGTACCTCTTACACACGTCTGCTTTCCACCCACTGCTTGGGGAACAGCACAGTGCTTAGCAAGGAGCAGCCATTGGTATGGGGCTATCAAAGAACTCAAACCAGAGAGTTTTACCTTGCAGGTCACATAATTTATCAAGCAAGTGAAGCTGAATCTTGATGTCATGGATATTTGTGAAAGTTTCCTCAGTGATTTCTAGTTTGATTTACTGAATCTTTCCTGTTCCCTCAGTACGTGCACTGCACAGGAGGAGACATAAAAGATGCTTTGGAGTGAGTAATTGAGGTTGAAGAGAATGAGACACGTAAAGGGAAGTCACCAAGACAAATACCACAGGCTAAACCCTTGACAGGAACTCTGCTGCAAAGAGGCAGGCAGAGGCCAGCCAAGGGCTCTACCATCATCATGTCATCCTTGACTTCTTGCCTGTTTTTTAAAACTGTTCTAGGACGATGGTACCTAAAGGAAATTTTAAAGCAATCTGGTTTACACTGGATAAAATACGGGGTTAATTAAAAATTCCCTAAGACACATATTCAAGACACTGTCAGAGGGACAGGGCTTTTCTCCATTCAAGAGGCAGAAAATATTCTTGTTTTTACCCTTTTACCAAGATCAAGATCCAGAAGCCAACTGCCCAGTGCTGCCAGCCCAGCAACCACAGCAACTCTCCAGTTTTCTGCTTCCTCTCCAGAGCAGCTCACTGCTCTGAGCACAGTGAGACTGCCCAAGACCTGTATGGTCTGTGAGATGGGACACCCAGTGATCCCAAACTAATTAGTCGGGGAAACATCTTTATTTGTGCAATCACTAAATCCTTTAGAAAAATTTAGATTTCACATAGCTTAGGGAACTGAAGTTTTAATTGTGTCTAAAAGTCCAACTCCTACAAATGTGGTGGTGTGTTGAACAGACCATGACTTGACTGGAGACTTAAATCACATGGAGACTCAGATGATGTATTTAAATGCATTCCCCATGCATTCATCTCAGCTTGGATAATGAAACTAAGCTGTTTAGCTTCATTACCCATGAAATACCCTTAAGAAACAATTGTGCCACGTTACAGCGAGCAGAGCTGACTTTCCTTTTCACACTCTTTATCTGGTCTAGCCTGTCTTCTTCTCTGTGCCTGTACTGATCTGAGGGGCTCTGCAGTGAAGGAATCATGCCCCCCTGTCATCTCTGAGTAGATCCCACAGCATGTTAAATATTCTAGTATGAACAGCAAACAACAATAATTCACCAGTAACAAGTTTTACTTTTCAACTTCATGCTGCAACATATGGAAATACTTTTTGCCCTGCACCTTTCTTTAAAAATTAAAAGTAAAAAAACTTTGTTAAATACAGGCAGAAAAAACCTCAAGAATATTTATCTCTCTTAAAACCAAAATGCTGGGAACACATCTTTACACAAAGTGTGGTTTATTACAGGAGAAATCTGTTACCAACAGTGAGATAAAGGCATTTACATGATAGTTCTGAGCCCACAGGAAGAACAATCCAACTTCTTTGCACTACTGGTTACAGTTCCTATTTTACTGTTGTCTTATGATCAGCCCAAGGAGAAGACTCCAAAAGACTGCTAGATATCTTAAAATGGCCAGTACTGTCCAATTGCTTTTTCTTCTTTGCTAAGCACATAACATCAGTCATATGGAAGCAATTTAAAACAGACAAAATCCCATAAGGAATTTACTGGTTGTTTTTTTAGGTGATTTTATATAACATAAATTAATATTTTACTTTTTACTGATACAGTGCATCAGCCTTGCAGCTGCAAATAAACAAAAATAAGGGATCAACTAGTGGACAGAAAAATATAAACCAGAAATGAGCACTTGACATTCTTCACTACTGTGGTGCCTAACGCAGAATGAACCAACTCAAGCATCTCAATCACTGGGGAGCTGAGGGAGTGTAAGGCTTCAGGGTCTGCTTAGTACTTTGTGAGATTGGGCCCTTTCTGGTTTTCTCTCAGCATTCATTTCACAGGCAGATAATGGAAGGCTTCCGCCTTGGATAGAGGAAGATGTGAACGAGTCACAGGGCACCCAGGGGATGAGGTCGCCCCAAGCATCACCTCTGAGCTGCAGATCAGTGCAGCAGGCAGAGAAGAAGTAACATTATCATATCAACCCAGTGGCTGTGATTCATCTCAATCCTAAAGCAAGCTTGTCAGCTCCTAAACGCTAAACTGCCCTGTCATTACTTTTGTTTAAGTCATGTAGAACAGGTTACTTCATTGAACCATTTGTTAGGGGAAGGAATAAATGTGATCTCCAGCGTTTAAATTGTAATGGAAGCCAAACACCAGCAGCAATTTTAACCTTCAACAATTACACGGGCTTGTAGGAGAGTGCTCACATTTTACATCTACTAGCTGAATGACTTGAGAAAAATTATTTACTAGATATGAACAGTTAAGGTGAAAGGACTTTCTGCTGGCATGAAAACAACATCTAATAGCTAATCCTTTTACAATAAATCATGAACAAGAATAGTCTGGATGTGTCTTCTTGTTCATAGATTGCATTGAAGATATAAGTAGCTATTGATGTGATGTAGTAAGAACAAAGCCAGATTTAAAAAAAAAAAAAAGCCCCAGAGTTTTATATGCTGTCACATGATAAATGACTGGCAAGAAGGAAAACTTGGCCAGGGGGAGAATTGGCAATTTTATACTTTCAACTCATTTCTGTCACCTACAAAAAATACTGAGCATTTTTAAAAGGTAAGAATCTCAAAAACCTTCTGTATGTATATACATGAAATCTAACTCAAAAGCATGAGTTTTAAGGAGAGAAAGTAATATTATCTTTTCTCCTGCCTACAGCAGGAAAGCTGATGACTGCTGACACAAACCATCACACATAAAAATGTGACGCCACTATTTCTTTCTGTAGATATAAAAAATACAAAGGTTATCTGATATGCAGTCTAATTTGAGCTGGAATTTAGAGAGTGAATTATAATAAAAATTCTACAGTAATCAAGTAATGACATATGCAATTACCTCAAGGCAGTAGGTGATAGCATTAACATAAGGGGACGAATCTGGTGATCCCTGAGATACAGACACAGCTCCCATGTCTGCTGCTAAGTAGTTGGGCTTCTCAGGGCCTCTGCAGCAGATCTGGCCCTTCCATGTAGACATTGGTCTCTAATTGCAAATACTTCAGATACAAGTTCAGAGATGTCGGCACATTTTATTGAGGACGCAGGAGACTAATTCTGATTTACTATAAAACAGGCATATATATCTCTCTTCTTCCTGCCAGGTAGCATTCTCTGTCCATACCTTAAGTGCCATGCTTTATGCAGCAGGTTGCTACACACAAACGTAACAATTTATGGATCAGGGATGCCCATGGTGCACTGGATGCTGCCATTCTTTCAAACATCCATACACCTGTACACCACACTGCCACATAATGGATTTAGGGAGTAAGAAGTACAGACATTTGGGGACACCTTTCATTCAAGTTAATTGGAAATGAGTTGGATATATGCAGATATATGCTCAATTTGTTTTTTGAGGCAAAGAACCCTAAATCACAAGTACTCCATCACCCCTGCTTGCTAGACAATTCAGGAACATTTTTGATTACAGTCTTAGGCTGAGATATGATGCAAAGATTGTCAACAAAGAAGTTCATGGGACAGTCTTGATTTTCATGAGAAGTATATTTCATCCCACAAATTTAGTCTAAAGCTTTGCAACTGTTCTGAACTAGTTTGTGTCTCCTGGACCCCTGAAACTTTGAAATGGACTAACTTGACCTAATGCTGCAACTTATCCAAAATGTGTTAATTTATGGAGAAGGTGTCTTGTCATATAATGACATAAAATCATGACAGGACGTGCCTTCATCACACTTCAACACAAGATGCCATGAAACTATAGTGAGATGAAGTTATTCTGTGCAGTACAACAAATACGATTCTCTCTGGTGAAAAACCAAAGAGAAAAACTGTGAGTTATGTCAACTGTAGTGACAAAACAGCCTGTAATACGAATCCCTTGGAGTCAGGCCAAAACAAACAACTAGCAGAGACAAGATCACACACTCAGAGATGTAAGAGTGGCAAGCGGGTACTGCTCAGAGCTCTTCTCAGAAGCAAACGTTCTTTGCATGCATTTTTTTGGTGTTAATTTCTTTGCCATTGATATAGCACTGAGGCCAAGTAAAGTAACTCTGAATATTACACACCATATACTTTAACTACTTCATGCCCTGCTTTATTATTTTTGCTTTTTAAAACCATGCCAAAGTGTCTTTAACATGAACTGCCAACTTTTGCAAACAAGACAGTTAAGAGGAGACCAGCAGCCCTGTGAAAACTCGGCCAAGTTTGGAACAAAAGCAGCTATTTAAACAGCGAACATTGAAAAGTCTGTTAAATCATCTGATTTGTGTAACCTGAGCCATGCTATGTGAGGCGTTTCCTCCCCACTAGCCAACTCTGACTGCCACAAGGGTGAAGAGAACAGGGTTCTTTAGAAATGTAAACCTCTGTTTATCAAAGAGCTTTGTAAAATTATTAAAATAACATTTCAGCTACAGTGGCTGCCCTTAGAAACTTGCCAAATTCTTCTGATAACTGAATAGGTACCTCAGTAGCCCCTGCATTCCAAGAATTTCCTACCATAAGCAGCAGGAAACACAAGTTAATGCTCAGGCACTGCGGCATCTAATGCCACGTTGGCAATCTTGCATGGAGCACATGCTCTAGTGTCCCAAACCAGCATATTCACCTTAAGAAAGCAAGATGCACTTATCATTTGGGATATTTCCTCAACAGCAGGATTCCTGAAGCCTGCTGAAGGCCTGAATTCCTGCCTTATGTACCCTAGATCTCCCTCTCTCCCTGGCTCCAGTGGGCTTCCACCATGAGCAGCACCACAGTCTTCCCATTGTGGCTGCTGGGGCAGCATAGAGCAGCTGAGGGTACGTGAACCCTGCCCTTCCTACCCGAATCCTTCCCTCCACCAGAATATCATTATGCCCTCTCAAATCCTGCTACTGATTTTTGCAGAGCTTGAAGAAAAAAACTCATGCTGTTCCCTACCCTCTTTCTGTTGACATGGGCTATTTAAATTTAAAGAAAATGCAAAGTTTTTGGAGAGGACAAACAAAAGCATAAGTAGCTACATCTCATGTCTTTAGGAATCCAGAATGTTTTCAGAGGAGGAAATTGCAATGATGGACAGGTCATGAGAATATTTTTGTGAAAAGATGCATATAGATGATTCCATCAGAGATGGTGACAATTCTGCCACCACTACTACAGTGTGAAGCTCAGGGCTTCACACTGATCATTCATGATTGACATATTTGGGATGACAAATATCTGCTTTCTATCTACTCACTTTCTACCATTTTTCTTACTAGTTCTCCACACTGTTATGGTAAAGTAAACATACAGCTTGAGGAACTAACCACATAGAGTAGCTTTAGACTGAATTTGTGTGTGCTCCCCAAATTTCCTCTTGGAGCTGTTAACATGCTCTGGAGCTGACCTCCTCTGTGACATCTGTACAGCTCCAAGAGCTTTTTGTTCGTAATTAAAAGTGACAGTGCTCCTTTTGGTTAAAATTAACAGAGGTGAAACTTAACAGAAACTGCCTACTCAAGGAGTCACACCACTCTCCATTATCAGACTCTAAATTATTAACTTGCCTTAGTTTTATCATGATTAATTATTAAAATTCAGCTCCTTGTCAACATATTCATCATAGAACTGATAGATTAGCAGTGTCTCCTGCTATATTGGCTGTGCTCTAAACAGTGACCTTTCAGCAGTATTTCATGTCTCAAAAGGATTGTTGTAGTGGCACATTTTACTCAGGATAATAAAAGGAGCAGAAGAAGAAACAATAACCACTACACTGGAAATTTAAGGTAAATCCTATCCTCCCTTTTATCTCAAGCATCCAACTGAGTTAAGGAGGGAAAATAAGAATCAAAGTTAACTGAGTTGCATTCTGCAGCAGGAGCAGGAAGGGGTTTCGACTTTTTTATATTTTTTTATTTTATTTTTTAATTATTTCCTCAGTACTCCTCCCTTAAGACTCAAGATTTAGAGGGATTGCTGAGACACGGCTTGCTGGTAAATTGCAGCAAGGTTTGCCTCTAGTGGAGAGGCTACAGTGGAAACTATTCACTTTCAGTGTGGCCATTCCTGGCACTAAAAACAAAAGACTATGTTATTCGAGGAATTATATTTTTTCTTTTAAATAGCAACAACTACAATTCTTTGCAGTGTCCCGCCTATTTAACACTTATTGGAAAAGTCAGCTGAATACCTCAGATTGTAATCAACATCTTTCACAGATGCTAGGATTTTTTTCTTTCCCTTTGAATGCTCAGAGCTTTGCAAGTCATTAGCCCATTAGGACAAAGTTAAAGTCCGCCAATCAATGTCATTTAAAGCTGTAGGTCATCTCGGGTTTTCATAAACAATCTTAAGGCTAATGACAGCTACCTACCCTTCTGCTCTCCTTTTCATTTCATCTTCAGCTTTCTTTGAAACATTAGATTTGACATCTGCTAAGAAATAAATCCTCTGCAGGTGTGGCTTTTTAACGATGATAAAATAGAAGTTATGTTCACAAAAACCACTATGAGACTTAAGGAAAAGGCAGGATATTGTGACCTAGGTTTATTCTTACACTTTCTTATATCCTTTGGTTTACTACAATGACGTGAAAGAAGCCATGCCAGAAAAAACTGTTACTGTTTGGCTTTAAAGACGATTTATTCAAATGTTAGAAAAAGTTGAGCTCAAGTTACATGACCTGGTAACAGTAAATTCAGGTCCGAGTTCTGGTCAGACCCCCTGCCCAGCTTTAGGCATATCACTTACCCTCTCAAAATGTTTCAGTTTCTCCCTCTAAATGAAAACAAACCGGATTGCCTGATATTTTTTTCCCGTTTTTATTCGTTCTTTCCTCAAGATAGCACATTGTTGCAGGCCATTATAGTAAGCTGGCAGGGAGTTAAATATCTCTTGTGTGTCTTCCATCAACCTACTGCTTTCTGCCTACCTACAGGGAAAGGCCCTTTTGGGAAATAAAACTGCTGAAATCTGAAGCCCAGATTTCCATGAGCAATGAAAGGGTTGTTTTCAACATCTGCTGTCATCCTTGCACTGTCAGGGTAGGCATTTCACTTCCCAGTCTATCAGAAGTCAGGTAGCTGTGTGGGGATGCCAGCAAAAGGATGGATGGACTCCCTTGTGGAAATGTGGGTGCAGATCATCATGACAGTGGGAACAGTCAGACACCCAGAGCCAGGGTGAAGGAGAGCTAAAAAAAACTGTACTGCATGGAGAGAAGGAATGAGAAGGGGAAACTGCATCCCCTTCATTTCTGCTCAGCTATCAATGTAATTCTTCATCACCCCTGCTTTTATTGAAAGGTAAGGTGCTGTTATCAGACACATGGTGAGACCCAGGAACTGAGTTTTCCACTCAGGAATAACTCCTGACCAACCCCTGGTAACTACTTCCCTGAGCCAGAAATGTGTACTCAGAAATTGTCCTTGGCAAGATCAGTGGGAGTTACAAGGACTCCTTTTAACACTGGGTCTGAAGGACCACTCAAGGACACCGGGCTTTGTTGCAAAGAGTCATCATTGTTCTCAGCTTTGGCAATGAAAAGATTCTCGGAGAAGGGAGGAAGAGAAGAGAGAGAACCAATCCAAGAGACTGGAGGCTCAACTCTCTTATGGCCAAGCACTCAAACCAATGGGTGCTGCCTACTTCTCAGAAATTAATTTTTCCGTGAATCACAGCTATGTAATTGAAAATGTCATCTTTAGTAGACCTGTAGTTTTTAGCCCTATTAAAGGTTCTCATCCCATCTTTGCAACAGTAGCATGTCTCTGATTGTTGTTTTTTTTTTTAATTCCAGAAAAGTCCTTCAAAAACAATATAAGAAAGAGAGCAAAACCTGAAAGTTTGTCTTCTCTGGTTTGCTCCCAGAGCTTTTTCTGCAACATGTGTTACCTGTGTCCAGCCTCTCAGTGCTCATACCATCCAATGTGCTGCCCACTTCCTCAAGGCCTTACTCTGCTTTCTGCTGAATCACTCCATCTTTACCAGAGTGCATTCAATAAATGCCGTTCTCCTTCCTAAGAGACACTGACTCCCCTGCTAATTTTAAAATAAAATATTTCCTAAATATCATGGATTTGCTTTGTCTATCATCCCATGAAGCCACCCTAGGTAAAATAAATGGTGTGCATGAAACTACTGCTGATGACTTGGCAGGGCAAGGAAACATGCAGCTGTGCAGACTGAGCATGCACTAGGTTCAAACTGGGTTTGCAACAAAGGTGACTGCCAAATTTATTTTTTTTTTAATTATTTTGTTTTTCTTCTTTCTCTTTTCTCATTCTGGCCCTCTCCCCTCCAGCACAAGGGATAATTTTAAATTATCTTGCAGCAAAAAACAGAAATCTCAAAGGCTCCCAAGACCTCTTCAATCTCCAATGGACTCAGTCCTCACTCCCGGCTCATGCCTTTCAGAGCTCCTCCACAAACCCTTTCCTTAGTGTTTGTGAAGGGTTAAGGCTGACCCTCTAGGACGACCACCCTGCAGTGCCAGAGCTAAAGGGCACTGACATGCAAGAGAGAAGGTAGCTGATAGCAAATTGTTGTCATTGAAAGCCCCCACCCATTGTTCAAATTGCCAGATTGCCCGGCATCCACCATTAACCTGGGTTACAACAGCCTACACACAGCCTGGGCAGCAGTGCACGATATTTATCAGCAGAAACACTAATTCTCAACCTGCTCCATCCTCCTCCCCAGCTGTCCATGTTGCCCTGCACTCTACAGACAGCAACTCCCTGATAATCGGAATCAAGCACTGACACTGCGAACCATTTCATTACTTGCAGTGTATTGCTGGTTTGTAAAATATAGATTAAGCATAGAGTCACGCTGTGCCCTACATCAGCCTAGTGTTGTTACATGTTTATTAAGGAAGTGATTTAAAAGGGAGATCGTGCAGTGAATTACCAATCTTGCACAACCTACTAAAAAGTGGGTGATGAAACAACATAATCATCATACATCAGCTTCCCATTACCTGATTTAGGGTAATTTGTATTCTCTGCTTCTGTGCAAACAGAATGTCACTTACTGCACTGTCAAACTTTATTTTAAGAGGTAAAAGGTGGGTTCATTATTCATAAAGCTAACAATCGGGAGTAACTAAAATGTTCCATATGTCAGAAATCAAAACTTGTTAGCATGGAATTGGTTACAAGAGATTTAAACCAAATTAAAGCTCTGACATTAGTTTTAGAACAGGGAAGCATAAGAAAGAAGAGTTGCACAAAGACTAATTCAATGCATCTGCTCTTGCAGGCTGTTTTAGTGTTTCAAATACATGCTGAAAGATAGAAAAGTTAATTATTTCTCTGGGCCAGGACAGCACGTGTGTGAGATGATGAGTAAGTGAGATGGCGAGCACACGTTGGTGTGTGCACCAGAGGAAGTCAGATGGCCCTGCTTTTGTCCTCTTCCCTCAGCTGGGGTAGGACACCTGCCAACACCCGTAGGTAGCTGTCACCCAGGGCTCTTGTGGTTCTCCAATTCCAGACCTCCGGTCAGGAAGTGTTTTGAAGACCAGTAAACCACTCAGCCCTGGTCTCTTCTTCATAAATAATTCCTCATGGCCATTGAGGAGGACTAGAGCTGGCTTTCAGCTTCATTATGGTTACTTGAGAGCACTCTCTGGTCTGGCATCTTCACAGACGGCTTATTCCTCTGTGGGAAATCCTAGTGGGCTATGGGGAGTGGTGAAAGAGAGCCGTCAGCAGTGACTCCTTGCCTAGCTGGAAGCCACACTCCTGTGCACTTTTCATGCAATCAATCATGAAGGAAAGGTCAACAGACAGCTTTCAAATAACCGATCCATTTAACTACTGACATTGATCTGGGCCAGAGAAGTGGAGTTGGTGCAGGGGGAGGGGGGAAGGGAGAGTTCAGTGGTCAATCAGTAGAAATCTAAGCCCCTTTCAGTCTAATGGGAAGCCTAAACACAGTCCTAAGATTTCTCCTTTAAATCTCATAGCAATTTGCCAGACACTATGGGACCTTTACACGGTTGTCTCATAAAGTAAGCAAAAAAAATAAATAAAAAAAAATTCCTGCATAAAATTAAATAAGTAAACCAGAAGAGATACATATTTCACTGAATAATGCAGTACCACTCCAGTAAGCATAATGGGTGGGAGAGAGGAATAACAGGGTGAGCCCCTGGCATGGTCCAGGGCTAACAAGTCTCCAGCAGTTTTGCTTTGGCTACAGTTAGAAAGGTGTTCTTCCTCCCATCCTGAGCATATCCTCCAGTGCAACCCAAGGCATACTGTCACCAGCCTTTATGGAGACAAATGAATCACCTTCTATCTAAAAGAAAAAAAAAAAAACCCAAAAAAACTACAATCTCACAATTGCCAGATCAGAGCTTTCCAACTCTGAACCCTCTTGTGAAGTGCCAACATCTTGCAATAAATCTCACAGGAAAACATAGAGCGACACGTAGCTGGCAAATCACTGTTCAGGCTCAGTTCCAGGTAACTCCGGTCCATACTCTGTCAGTAGAATCCTGCAGCCACCAAACAATATTCTGTGCAGGGCAGATTTAATTCTCACTGCATAGATGCCACAGAGCACAATATGAGTGTGTACCCAGGAGAGAGGAAGCAGATTTGCTGATCTCACTTAAGGCCATCATGGCAGAAGTATGGCTACTCCTGGATCCCAAGCTGTGCTCCCAGAACTCTTTCCACAGTATTTCACATGAACCACATCATCTGCGTTAAGGATAGGTGCATTCCACCAGCACCTCCAGCCACTTGAAAGAGCTCTTTAGTGACAATACATGGAAATTTATCTAAAACAGGGCTTAAGTAGCTGAATTCAGTCTTTTACCAGATCAAGCGCTTCATCTCACTAGACTTCAAATCCCATCAATAAAGCGGAAGGACTATCTCCTGTGGGCATGTAGTAGGATAAATATATGTATTATGATATGCTCAGTGATAAGGATAATGAAGCATAAAAGACAGACAGTCTGACCAAGAGAACTGAAATCAGTGGAAGGATTCCCTCTGTATTAATTGGGCTTTGGCTCTAGTCTCCATTTAAAGGGAAGAAGGCACACAAGGATTTCTTGGTTCCTTAGCTGGAAGTACAGAACAATTCTCTGAATCCCATAAGAGTTATTTCTCAATCAAGTGTGGTAAGAAAAGAATCTCTGCATGAGACGCTACTACAGAAAAAAATATGACATGAAATCCTGCGTGTGTTTATGTATGTGTGTCAGGGGAAATGATATTAAATACAAGGGGGAAAATAGAATTAGATATTAAAAACAGGATTAAACCATAAAAATCTGTCCAGTATGGAGAATCCAGTTTGTAAGATAATCTTTCCTATAAAAGGCAGAATATTAAAGTAAATAACTCAGAAAACCCCAGGAGAATCTGAGTTTTCAGTAACCAGTCAGATGGAGAATGCAATATAGGCAAGAGCACTGCATGCTACATTTCATATATCTAAGAAAAAGGTAAAAAGCAAGCTATTTCTGGGGAACATTATTGCTCCTCGTGGTTTCCTCAACTATTTCTTTGTTCTGCTCCTCCCCATGTGCATCGCCACTACCAGTAGAGTCAGCCATTTGCACTGGAAAGTATAATTTTGTTCTGGCACTAATCACACATTTCCTGCCCTCTCCATGGCATGGAGAAGCCACAGCTCTCTGCTCTAACTCCCTGCCACACTGCACTCTGTAAATACATTTCTTGTACAGAGCAAGGAAGCCAACTCAAAGGTACACATCAGGCTGAACTGGCTTCTCAGCTTTCATTTTGTCCAAACAGAGGGGTCTGTTAGTCTGTCCTTTTGAAGGGGACAGACAGGCTGGAAATGCTGACAGATTATTTAAGGAAAAAGCCAGCAGTCATGACAGGCCACAAACCACGCCACCAGGTCCTGTCCCATGCCACAGAACTCTTGCTGCCTCCACCCAGCTAACACAGCACTGATTTATCAATCGTCTGCATTTCCAAAAACCCAAAGCAGTATATGTCCTGAAAAATAAACTCCATTAACTTTCAAAATAGTTCCCAACTTTACTGTCTTGGTCTTCTAAGAAAGAGCACAAGGACCTAGATTTTGGGAAGTACTAAGATGTGCTATAGTATGCTGCCACTCCTCACAAGTACACAAGCAGTAAGTAAGGGATTAGAGCTACTAAATTTTTGTGTTAATTAAAAAATAATTCTATTTTATTTAAATTCTCTTTGCTTTAATTATCTATAATGAAAATATAACCTTTTGTGGTAAACAGGTTCTGAGGCTTAATTAAGCCTACAGGCTGTAGGAACACAGACTAAAACTGTTAAAGAGGATAATGCAAGAGGATTCACAACTCCACAGTACAAACTGTTTAACACGCAATTAAAGGCAGACATAGGGCAAACTAAGAAGGAAAATGGTACCCCAGGAAGAAAAAGACCAGCAAATTTTGTCATATTAAAGGAACTCTGTTTTCTAAACATCCACGAGGATCTAGACTTGGCATCCAAATGTCTGAAAATTGTAGTCCTAGCTATCTCCAGCCAGCTTGCATCCACCTCTCTCTGAAAAGCCCCACTAGAATCAGTGGTTTAATTCTGGATCTCCTTCCATCTTGTGTTAATTATTTATATGCGTAGAGTCAGTGTGAGCTGATCTTGAGCATCACAGCACAAGTGCCTGCAGAAACTCCCACCTGATCTATTATGTGACTGAGACAAGAATCATTCAGCTCCAGCAGGAAATCTAATCATCAGCTTTTATCTAATGATAATATCTGCTACATTATCCCACAGGGACAGAGCTCTGTTTTATCCAGCAGTTTGGGGTTGCTTCTTTTAGTCTGATATGTCACAGTCAAGGAAGAACATGGACACAGGGAGACTGGTATAGGAATAAGGAGGGAAACTGTAGGATAAACATGTTTAGAAAAAAACAAATAACCAAATATGCACATATTTTACTGAAATAGACCCATGTTTCTCTTAAAACAGTTAAAAAAAGGAACTATTGCTTAATGAGAAGTGTGAAATCAAGATTTAGTGATCCCCAGCTCTTCAGCTGGATAAGCAACAACTTGCCCTTATTTTGATTAAGGAGAGCTATTACATGTTTTTCCTGAAGCTATTATTCTGCTAGGAGCATGTTGTAATTTGCAAGTTTCTCCAAAAATCTTCCTTTAATGAAATGAATAGGAAATTAATGCTACCAGGCAGAAGGCTTTTAGCTAATGGTTTCTAACACTTCTCTCTGAGATATTGGAAAGCAATTTTCGTTTACCAGCTATCTAAAGGTGCAAAAACCCTGTAGTTTCACTGACAGCACTTTGATCCTCTTGTCTGCAATTGTCAGACATTTTTGGTTTGGTTTGCACACAGCAACGGTAAAGTCTGCTGCCCAGAAGCACAGACACACAATATGAGACTGAACCCAAAGTGACAAGAATTTCAGAAAATAGTATTCCACTTAAGGCACAAATGGGTCTAAGATATTTCCTGTTATGATCAAGAGAAGTTGAGTTTAAAACTCCCACTGACTCCTATGCATCAATGGAAATGTTAGATACAGTCATGGTAAGACCAAAATACAGATTAATCACATTACAGTGGAAGGGCCTACCCAGATTGAAACCCAGGACAGCAGGCATGTTACACAGAAACAGAAAGATATGAGAAATAATGTCTCTACATTATCCAAAGCAATGCCATGGGAAAAAGGGCAAGACTAATTTAAAGACTGAGACAAGAACTGATAAACCCCTCTTCAATCAGCCTTAGGAGCAATTAAACCTATGCTACTCTTACCCTGCTTTATTATTCAGAAAAGGTAAAAGTTCTTAGCTTGCCAAAGGCCTTGAGAACCCCTATAAACCCTGACATGACTATGGCTAGGTGCTGGGCTAGTGAGTGGGGTCCCATGGCCATAGGAAAACACCAGTTTGTACCAGGATGCTAAAATTTCATCTTTGAATGGCAGCTGTAGAGGTGGCAGCGAGAGAGTGAGGCAAACATCAAGAATGTGATCAGGCCCTAGAGCAGAGGAAGGGGATTCAGGGACACAACAGCTGCTGCTGTGGAACCGACAGTACCACACCACAGGGCCACATCACCACGCCTGCTGGCTTTTCTCTCCACAGCAGTGTGGGATTCCAGTTGGCAGGCATACTCTGGGCCCAGTGCTTTCCTCACACTCATGTCACGCTAACAGAGCCACTTCAAGTCTGGAAACACCAGGAGTGATATCAGGGCTGTCCCTTTCTATCCAACGAATGGCGGTGCAGAAGGAAGGGCATCGCCAGCCGGCTGACACCACATCAACGCCAACAGGCACTGGTGCTCAGGCGTGCCCAGTGACACTGACCCCGGGGACACTGAGATGGAAAAAAAAAGCCATGTCCCTCCCATTAGGGAGAGTTAGGTTGGGAAGGACACAGGGAGTACTCTGTGCTTCACTCCTGTTAATTCTTCTCTCAGGAGCCCTACTTTGAAGCACTTTTGAATTACACGCCTGACACTGACTTTGAACAAGCTCTCAAAGTGATGCATGTCCCCTTTACTGACTTTTTATTTGGAAATACATTATTATATGGCCTTCTAGAGAGATGGAGTTGTCAATCACATGAATGACAACCCATGGCAGAAGACCAGCTCACAAACTCCCTCTTTCTTGCTGTCACTTGCAGAAACCTTAAAACTGAAACAAATGCAAATAATTAATCATCGCTTGCACATCATGTTAGTTAGAGCAGATGCAGGAATAAATAGACAATTGATGATCTTTCTTTACTAGGAAGCAGGCAAATTCTTTTAAAGGAGATGAGATACTAAATTCTATCATGTCTGGGCACAGCTCAAAACCAGGGCTGGCTTTTCCCAGCTTAAAGCTTGCTACAACTTTTCAAGTGTGGTATTTGCTATCAGTCTCTAAAGAAGAGAAAAGGTAACAGTTTCCTACACTATGTTATCCATTATTCACTTTTTAATTATATGAGTAAACAACTGATCAGAGACCTTAAATATTAGCTTGACTTTCTGGTTAAGAAGCCTGAAATTTCTGAGACCTAGGAGAGGATAGAAATATCATGTGTGAAATTTAATCACAAAACAAGGAGAGTTCTGATGCAGAGCAGCAGACAGGCTGCACACATCATTGTTAGGATACCCACAGACGAGCTATCACACTTAGGGGATTGTTTCACATCAAGGAAGAGGCGTGGGGGCAAGGACCAGGCCCAGGGCCTTGGATCTCTGTGCTTAGAGCCATAATTAGAGGAACTCAGGTCATGCTTCCTTTCTTTCTCGCTATTGCTTTGGACCAAAGGATCCTCCTTCTGCTCTTCCTTCTGCACAAAGGAGACCCCAGGGGGCAGGGGATGGTTTCTCACAAAGCAGCCTTATCTTTGAGATCAGAGCTGTCCCCTGCAAGAGGTCGGGTTTGCAAGGAGAGGAAGGACTGGAAGCTGGACTCCTTGGCAGTGCTCAGATCATTAGAGTGCCCATTTAAAGAAACCTCACGCTTTGCCTAAAACCAGGAGGAAAAAATCAAGCATCCTGACCAGCTCTTGGAAAGGCAGGATCCATTCCCAACGAATTCCCCATGTCACATGGATGCTTAATTTCAGGTTCAGTCTGTCCACCCCTCACCTGGGCAGTCTCACTGAGGCCAGCAGAGCCAGTCTCTTGGGGCAGGGAGGACACTCAGTGATTTCAGAGGGAAGGATAGACCTGCACAAGACCTGCTTGCTGTTATAAAATACAGCTGACCCTGACACCAGTGTCACTGGAATGCAACAATGGTCCAGTGGATGAGAAATGGAACTCCTTGAAACAGTAGCTGCAAGAAATATTAGGAATTCCATTTCCCTGGTCCTTTATATTTTTAAAAACACACAGTTTTTTGGAACTTGTCCACTGCCTTATAGATGTGTACAAACTCATAATCCAAGAAAAGGCTACTATACCCACAATATCCAGTTCTCTCTCTCCTTTGAATTTATTTTACCCTCCCCTTACTTGTATCTGTTTCTGTGTTTTCAGAACCTCCTCCCTGTTCACAATAAACAAGTTATCCTCTTTGTCTCTCTGCAACTCACATATTGCCTTTAATAGCTTTGCTCGACAACTTATTCCATACATTTTCTTCCCTCTGAGTAATAGTTCTGCCTGAATTTCTTTTCAGTTCTAATATCTTAATAATAAGATTGAATGCATACTCATTCTTTAAAAAAAAACACCCCACACTTAAACCAACAAGCAATACAACACACACACAAAGCACCATGACAATAGATTACTAGTGGTCTACTTTATTATTATAATTTTCAGCCTCTGTTCTGTTAATGTTCTTGTTAGAGAAAAGCAGAGATTAAAGGAGAATAAGTCTCTGGCCTTCTACATGTTTAAGCAGAGGAAAACTGCAGTCCATTCTCAAAAAAAAAAAATCATACATGTAAATATGACCCTTTTACTGTCCCTGAGGTCTAGTTTAGAGCCTCCAATAATAACATCAGTTCTTTGGATCTATATTATTCCATTTTAATGATGAAGCCAGTAAATGCCTGCTAGCCTAACATTTTTAAGGCTGTTTTGCTGCAATGAACATTAAATTCTGGCTTGTTCTGAACAAAGAACACGACAGTCAAGTGGTCTAGTTAGTGTGGTTATATCTCTTTTTTCATTATGCTCTTGCATCTTGTAGAAGACAGCATTTCTTTTGCATTTACTTATTTTCCATGAAAGCTTTCCAAGAACAATTCTATGAAGAATTTGGCCTGGAAGACCAAAATTCTACCAATTCTGTTTGTACTTGATTACGGTGGTAGACCCAAACAGTCACAGCTACAGTGAACCCTTTAACCCCATAATTTACAAGAATATCCACAAGAACCTTTCTGAAAACTAACCACGCTATCTTTCCAAATTAGCTACAGCCACTCCCAGTGCTCCATGTGTGCCCAGGATCACATCTGTGCAATCCAGAACAGACCCAGGAGAGCCCATAATAGCTCCTGTGGTTATCTTACCTAGCCCCTACTCCTAGGAGATGGGGAAGCTCATCAGATGCTGAACTCACAGAGCTCCCTTCAGACAAGGGCTTACAGCTTTAAGGATGAGAAAATGCTTCTCTGTCTTCTTGTTATTTCCCTCCCGTTCCTTGCCAACATGTAAGCCTACAGTTAGTAGTAACTAGCCCAGCATTTTCTGGATCAAAAACCTGCATTTACATATTTGAAAATTCATACAAATATTTATACGAAAGAAAACTAGAAACTGTAAGGCCTATACCTTCAGTGCTGCCTCTCAATGGCAAAAGGGATTTTCCTTTTATTATCATCTTTTTACCTTTCTTCAGAAAAATTACACTTTTCAGCTGTGATACTCTCCACCAAACTCCCTTAAAGGATTTCCCACCAAGTCTTCCCCAGCAGATCCCCAACAATCAAAGTTACTGTATTTCTTTTTTGTTTGTTTGTTTTTTCTCCTTTCTATTTTCTTTTTTTAAACTGACTGAGTGCATTTATTTCCTTTCAGGGTGGCAGAACGATATACCTGGAACAATCTTGTGAGCTTACCATTAAAAAAACCTAGCACTTTCCACAGTCCTGGAAAAGGCATGCACCCAGGTGTGAAAATGGGAAACATACAGGGCCAAGAAGTACTTCACTACCCACAAAAAGCATGACTAAGCAATGATGGGTCCTTCATAGCCAAGCAGAGCACAGTGGCCTTGGCATCAATACCAGCTTTAGTTCAGCCTTGAAAACTTTGTATGAAGTGGCTGGGGGGTAGTTCAGAATGATTTTTTTCTCTTTTTTTTTTTTCCTGGTGCCTGGATTACTTTCAGAAAATAAGCTCCATGGCCATAGCCTCTCACTTACAGTAAAAACAAAAGGAAAAGTACTTCTGCCATCACACAACTTGTCATTCCTTCACTCCTCCCATCCCCAAGCCTGCACAGAACAGTGCCTGGCCACATTTCTATTGCTCCTAGCTAAAATGCATCTTTGCAAAGCTCACTTTGTTAGCAGTGCCCCCAAAACGCCAGAGTAAATTGTCAGCCTCTTTGCCTTTTGAAATATGTCTTGGCACAGGGCATCTTTCAAAACAATAAATTCTGGGTACTTAATCAGCAGTAGGGCAAGAAAAAAAAATAAGCTTCTCCATCTCCAGTGATAAGCACTGAGGTTCATTTCTTCTTTACTTGAATGTGCAGTAATGAACTTGAGCATTTTAGAAGTAACATGAGACAAAGGTGTTGGCAGAAGTCAGTGATGGAGTTCCTGAAATTTGACTCCTAATCACTCTCTGGCCCCAAGCCACCCCTGAGCAAGCGGTGCGAGTGATGGGCAGAGGCCGGGGGAGCACTGCAGGGCCGCGCGCAGGCAGGGGGGTGGGCAAACAAGGGGCCAATTCAGAGCAACTGGAAGGCATCCCAGAAAAACAAACCATGGAAATGTTTCAACCACCAAGCCAGGACGTCACTAAGCCTCTCAAAGAGGGAGCTGGTGCCGCCAGCGCCCAGCGAGGATGATGGGTGAGCCACAGGGCTGGCACTAGCCCTGCCACCTGGGAGCGTGCCCCCTGTGGTACAGCACACATCCTCTGCAGGGCACCTTCTGTGGTCATTTCAGCAAGCAGGGGAACATCAGGCTCTCCTGCAAGCCTCCTCTGCTAGTATTTCATATTTCGGGTGTACTCCTGGGAAAGTGCTTGCTCATTTCACTCCATAGGAAGTGAAGCAGCCTCACTGCCTCAAGAATAATTTACTGTCATTAATAATAATACACTGATATAGAAATTTTCATCCCAAAGGATGAAAAAAGCAATTTAGAATCTCCAAGCAATTTTCAGAGTGGAATAGTTTGTGCTTTAAGGCACAGGCAGCAGTGACACTGGAGTGTCCCTAGCTGTGCCTGTGCCAGTCATGTGCACAGAGGAAGTGTGCCATGCCACAGACTCAGCTGACACCCTCCTTGACAGCACGGGGAGAGGAAACAGTGGCAATGGGTGAATTAAATATGGCAGGGGGGGCAAAACCATCTGCACTACTGCATTCAGTGGGATGAAGCCACTGGGGCCACGATCCCCCTTTCTCTGGGCAGAGGAAACAACCTTCCCTGCATGAATCAGTGCAAAAAGGAAGAGGTGATGGACCAAGTAATGACGTTTTCAGAAAAGAAAGTAGGGTAAAAAAAAGAAGACCAGAGAAAGACCAGTGGTTCCTTTACTCATGCTTCCTTTGCTGCCCAAAGCTAAGATGCAGTTCTTGCTGGACACCAGCAGTTAAAACATGAGTGTGCCCTTGATGCCTCTGTGTCTCTCAAGACTGGAAAAGAGGCAGCAACAAGAACTACTTTTTGGTAATGACTTCCCACTGCAACCTGAGTGTCAATTCTTTCTTGCACAGCAAACTCTGACTTCAAAAAAATAAATTACACAAAAACTGAGAAAATACAAAGCTGCACGAATATTAACAAGTTTGTGCAGTGTTAGGGTAAGATATTTCTCCTGTAGTCCTTCTGAATCTTCCTTCGCTTAATACTTAATGCATAATCTGGAGAGATAAACACATAACTTCTGCTTAATGACCACTCAGAGAGAAGGGAATGCATTCCTCCAGGGAACAGCAGTTGCAGACAGAATTTTGCTCCACAGGTCACTAATTCAAAGGTAAGCTACTTTACTAGGGACTCAGATATATTAGTGTTTGCTGCTGCTGCTTGGTGGCTTACAAGTAAAACAGTTTTTCAATCTCATATGAGTTCTTTGCATGTACAAGTTTCTAGCTAATACAGATGCTGTAAAACTTCTGGCTGCCGACAGGAGGATAAGGGTCAGTGTAGAGAAGAGGGTCTCCTTTCCCATCAGTCCAGATGATCTCTGCGAATCTGGACTGGATGGAGGGATCATCATTCTCCTGGCATCACCCTCAGACACCTCTTCTTCCAATCTCCCTCTGAGTCTTCTTTCCTTATTTTTTCATTTACCCAAACCTCTTTGGCTTTTCACTTTTACAACAGAAGCACGCTTTCAGATCTCCAATCTTAAAAAGATACAACAAATCAACCAGCTCTGTTAGCCCTTCCTATTGCAAACTACAGCTCTCCCTTCTCCACATCTCGCCCCTCAGCTTGTTAGGAAGACAGTTCATATAGAAGCAGAAATTAAAACAGTTGAAATGAGATTAGAGGATGAGGACAGATGGACAAATCCCCATTGCTACTCAAGGCTACTAGATTTCATTACTAAGAAGTGGTGCTAAAAATAGGTCTGAGAATTGTCAGTACTGAGACTTCTGTCACTGCTAGACTTGGGAATTTGTTTATGACTTTTCCCAGTGAACAGAGAGTCTTAAAAACACACTTGAGTTAAGGGGTAAAAAAGGAGACCATATAAAATATCTATAGAGCCATGAATCTATCACAATATTGTACTGTGATCTCGAGTCCAGTCCAGCTGGGACAAAGTGTGGCAAAATAAATATATAGGGATGGGATGGAGTATCCAAAAATAGAACTTAAATGATGGTAAAACAACAAACACAGGGACTGCAGAGCCAGAGAGACAGCACCCAAAGACCCCAGGGCGTGGTTAACTTAACAGTGTACAGTTATACCTGAGGGCACGAGTCCAATCTCGAACCCAGAACAGGACATGACCTTATATGTCAAAAGTCCCAAACTAATGGAGAACCAGAACCAAAACCATGGCCCATTTTGGAATGATCCCATTAGCATGCTTTCAGTATCCCACCTCTCATGGTTTCAGGTTTTTGGTTTCTACACAAGCCATCTAGGCTAGAGTATTGTCCACTTTAGCTGATTGGGTGGCAAGATGAATCTGTTTATCTGAAGGGTAAGTAAGAGAAACAAGAATGACATGGATCAGGTTGTATTCTGGAATGGAATGTATGCTATCCAGCTCACATCCATGAATTCCTTCATAAGACTACACTAAAATTTTCATTAAGTATTTGGGGATTAAGGAATCATTTGTGTGTGTTAAAATCAATGTTAACTCATATTGTTCACTGGCAAGCCACTCTAATAGCATTATACAAAATGTTTTCAAGCACACTGAATGAATGATGATGGTATAAACCGGTTTTGGGGAAACCTTTATTACAGTAAGTGCAGGGTTGTTATTTTATTCTTAAACAGCCTTTACCAGCATCAAAGGCATGTAATTGATGCAATGATTTCAAATGTTGATGGCTGCTGACATACGATTTTACAAACATGCAGAGAGAAATTAGGATAGGCCAGGCTATTACAGCTACAAATAAACTTCCAAGCAATTTAGGAATACATTAAAGGAAAGCAGAACACTCAGAGGACCAAGCAGCCGACTCCCATGGCTGCTGTTGAATAGGAGTGACAGACAGTGCAGCACAGCAAAAGCACACTTGCTGCAGGCTGAACGGGTCCAAAAAGCCAACAGTGTCCCCACTCCCAAATCATTACAGTAACACCTGTAAAACCAGGATCCTGCCTGCATATCATGGCCAAAAAACTCACAGGGAGCTCTCGGTTTTTGTGCACCAGTTTGCTTGGAGGCTGAGGCACCTCACCCTTGCCTTGCTGAACCATGGGCCTGTGGTTTGCTCCCTGCACGTGTCCCTAAAGGTCCTGAACAGTGAGTCTTGCTCTGCTGTGAGCACTCTGTATGACACTTCACATGAATCCAAGCTGGAGCCACCTGCCATAAAAGAGGGACAGACAGTGACATTTCCTCTGCCTTGTGGGCAGGGATGAACCAACAGCTCCCTTTAAGGGTGAAAAGCCTTGTGCACTTGGCAGTATTGCATCCAGAGCATAGTATCTACATGGTGCCAATAAGGAAATTCCATTTTCATACAGTAGGATGTAAATTACTTTTAAAATTCATGCATCCCTCCTTATTGTATTCCTGTCTATAATATAAAGCTTTGTGTATATATATATATATATTACATATATATAATATCTCCAGGAACATCTGGAACAAGCAGAAGAAATTAGTGTCTTTCTCTAACGAGGGACTGACACATCACTCCCACAACAGTTCCATCAGGAGCCATGCTAAGAACTCTTTTCTGCTTTCAAGTGTCCCCTTCTGGGCTAACCAGTCAACAGGGCTGCTGAGTGACCTCTACCCAGTGCTCCTCAATATCTTTCCTAGCACAGTCCTTTATGCCTATGTAAACAGCTTATAGGAAACTTTATTATTTTTCATAAGTCTCACCTCGTATGCTACAGAAATGTGCTTGGGTTTGTTTGCTGTTTTTTTTCAAATAATATTTCCAAGGCCTGAAGTTTTTAAATTGGTTTATGCTCCCAAGCTAGGTATTATACATAAAATTAATGATATATAGTTTCACTTTGTTTTTAAATCTAGGCTTCTCAGAGTTCTTCCTCAAAGGAATAAATAAAACTCGCTTTCCGAATTATTAACAAATAATATCTACTGCGGACAGATTTTCAAATTGCTCTAAATTGCACAGCTACGTTGATTTGAATGTGGTTACAGCAATTTACATCACTGCAAGACCTGACTGAAATGAATATTTCAGGCAGTTCAGTAGTACTGGTACAGACTGTTCCCGTTTGTAAATTTAATATCTGAAGTTACGTGTAAATTTGCAAATAATAAATGTGCTCATGACTATATCTATATGCACAGGCTTCTCTCAAAACTTCTAATGAGGCCCAAAGCACAATAACACACCAGCCTGGATATTCAAGCCAGTGTGTAAGAGCAGAGTTCCCCCCACACTCATGAATATAGCTGCTTCCAGGGAAAGCAAAGTCAGAGGGGTGGGGAGAAAGGACAGATCTGGGAGGGGACCACAAAAACTACTGTATATTTTGGGAGCATCATATCCCCCCACTGCAGGAGTTTTCTTGTGGTCCAACACTGGCTGCAGTGTGGGTAGGAGGGGTTGGCACTGGGACAACTGCCTTGGGTTAAATCATGCATTGCTCTCTGCTCAATATCAGACAGGATGAAAAATACAAATTTTTATACTGTCTATACAGATACATCCTCAAAATATTTTTCTGATACTAATTGTATGGGAAGATTTCTCAAAGTCCTGCTACTTGTGAAAACAAACCTTCCAACATCTCGGACCACAAAAATCTCAATTGCACAGATGGGCAGTAATTCTTGCAACCTATTCAGTTAAGTAAAATTTCATCTCATTAGCAGAAAATTAAATCAAAGCATGTACTTATGTTTAAGTGGACAGCAAGGGATTGTGTAGAATTCATTTCTGCTCTGCCATCCCTGATTTCAGCACATCAGTCAAGCAGTCACATCCGCACTCATAGTTGCTCTTAGCCCATGTCTAAAGTGTACATGCAAAAATAACACAATCAAAACTTCAGTCACTACTATCTTTTCCAGGTTTTTAAACCTCCGATGCACTGAATGCAAGGGACTGTTGTTATAAACACATATTATAAAGTTGTTTTTTCACAAATATTAAAATGATTATTGCACGTATAAGGTTGTTATAAATATGTATTTATGGTATTGGTTTTTTTTTTTCCTTTCTTTCTTTTCACACCCATATAGAGTGGATATTAGATGTGTGGTGTAGAAATGATTTTAAGGATACAGTTTTCTCTAGGAGTAAAGTAAGTTGATAAGGTGTCTTTGCAGTGAGTGGACTGACTGCCTGGTCAGGATANACAGAACCGTGTATTTTTATTGTCTTGTGTTCATTGTCTTTTATTAAACCTTTTAAATCCTAGCAAAAAGGTGAACTTCGTTTTCCGCAGGACTGACAGCAATAGCTGCAATCTCCATTTTTAACAATCGCGGAGGGTAGCCCCACGGGGATTTAGCGGAAGCATTCAAACGAGGTTCAGAGCGTTTCTCAGCAGTCGAGCTGCATTAGGAGGTCGGCGGAGCCCCGAAGAACCCCCCTGGCTCCCGTCCGGCCCGTGCGGGCCGCCAGAGGGCGCGGGCGGCATTCCCGCGGGAGCCGCTCCCTTCCCGGCTGGCCGGGCTCCGGCACCGCGCCCGGCTGGCACCGCGCAGGAACAAGGAGGGCCCGCCGAAGGGCAGGGTGTGAGCCCCCCGCGGGTGACGGCGGAACCGGGTCCGTGTGCCACCAACCTCTGCCCGAGCATCCCCGCGACTCCATCGATTGGCCCCCGCGCTGGCAGAGATGCGCGGCATTGACATGCAAAGCAGGGAAAAGGCTGCGCTGGTGTCAGGAACAATTAAGGTCTGTGCTCCCCTGCCCATTAGCTGAGTGATTCGGAGCTGCGGGAGAGGTTTAGTCATTCCTATGGGGGATAAAGGACATGGATACTCTGTCTGGGGATATTGATTGAGAAGGACACAAACAGTAGCTAGGATACTTCTTCAGTGACACAGAAGTTAATGATTTAGTGATTCATAGAAGAAAAGCTGCCTTTCCACCTTTGGTAATTGTTTGCATTGCAGATAGTGCCACGTGAAGTGACCTTGTCAAATTAGCAAAAGCCCGGAGCACTGTACAGCAGGTAACTCGTTGGCAATCTACAGACGTGAGGTTATCAATATGTGAATATCCACACATGCACACACACTCTGTGTTTCATCCTGATTGAGCACAATTTCCAGGAGCTCTTTCTAGTACAGAGCAGTTCAGGGCTGGACTTGTTTTTCAGCTAATCTCATTCTCTGATGAAAAATCCTAAGAACCCTAACTCTTACTTTCTAACAGACAAGAAAACTAAACCCCATTCCCCTTCTTTTCCTCTGCATAGTACAAAAGCAAAATTAAGAGACACAACATTAGAGCAATCCATCTAGGGATCCACAGGAAAAGGGAAACTCGCCTAACTACTGGGGAAGGATACTGCAGTAGCAGAGCATAGTTGCTCCCCAGTTTGCTTGCAAGCCGCAAGCACAGCAAAGCAAACTAAATGTGAAGCAAGCTCTCAGAAAGAGTGAGGAATGGGCTCAGCTGCTGGATTACAGGCCTCTAGGGACTCTTAATGGGCTACAGAGACTGTCACCTGCAGGCTACTGTTTGGCTCAAATTCACACTGGCTGAAAGTTTTCACCAGATGATGACTTGCTGGTGGTCTGTCAAGAATAAGACAGAGCCTTCCTACTCTCTCAATTGTTCTTCTAACTCACACTAATTTTGCTATTGTGTCTGATTTATGCTTTCTACTAATCTACATTGAGACCTTTTTTTTTTAACATTTCATGCCTCTCTAGTAAATTTAAAAACCACTAGTGTGAAGAGGACACTTTTTGAAGCAGTCATCTAACTTTGCTCAAAAATTCCATGGCCTGCGTATTGAAAAGCACAGGTCTAAATGCTTCTACAAGAGAAAGTATGTGAAAACTTTTCTTCTTCCTGTTTAACAACACCTGGGGTTTGCCACTGGATGTGGAACGTGTTACCCATCACGCGGTAAAACTCTACAAAGGCAAAGCAGAGCACTTTTATGAGAAGTGTGGCTGAGCATCTTGCCCACAACTTGTCTGGGGAGGGGGGAATATAATTTAATATAAGTGTGTCCACAGGGATTTGTAGCTTTTCCATTACAGTGTTCAACATGGACAATATATTTCATGGCATCCATGTTTTTATAGACTATTCTGATAGAACCACTCTGTTCCTCTTGAAGCTAATAGAAAATTCACTGTATAGATCAATTCACTATATCCTGAAATATATACATATTTCAGACCCATATATACCCACTGCACCTCCTCTGAAATGCAATGATGTCTAAATAACAAGCTGGAGTAGGAGTCAAACATTTTTCCTAAACACTTCCAATTACTTATATTTAACTCATTGGTGTGACTTCTGTTTTAATTCCTTTGGCATTATACTTGTGCAAAACTGCAGTACCACTGGGGATAAATCAGGATCAAGACTTTTAATATCCCATCCTGGTTTCATGAGGCAATAATTAAGGTACCTCAGGAGCACTGGGCACTCAATCACTTTTTTTTTCCTTAACTAATTTAAGAAAATACTTTAGTTAAAACCACAACTTCTTTGATGTGGGTACTCATACCTTCCTCCCTCCTCCCCCTAAAATGTTCAGCATTAAGCATGTAAATCATGCTGAACATTACCAACCTAAAGGGAAGTGACAGATGACTGTGACTGCCATTAAATGTTTATTGCATCCCTGCCATGTAATGCAATTAGATGGCAAGGAACATGTAATGTGTATTGCTCTGGTGGGAGAATGGGGAAATTATTGAATTTTCTCTCTTAATCTATTTATATCTTGCAGTGGGGACATTAGGTAGATTAAGCCAGGGACAGTGCCCCCATTCAGTATGCTAAGTAGTGTTTGTCACTCATTGTATTATATGGCAGTGACAGCCACGAGAGTCCCATACATTGCAATAACACTGAATTAGAGGGGAAGTGGCTGAAGAAGTGTTCTGCCAACTCTCTTTCAAATAAGGGACAAAATCCCTGTCCTTCCCCATCACTCCCTCTCAAAAAAAAAAAAAAAAAGAGAAGAAAAAAAAAATCACTACCTCCAGTTGTTTCTTTCTTTCTAGGGAGTGGTGCTACAGGAGTTCAACCTGCACAACATGTTGCTTTAGTAGAGCACTACTGTGCTCCTTCAACTGTACTTTATATGCAGGTGGTTCTTCAGCCTCTACTGAGGCTGAAAACTTCAAAGCTTAATGAACTCATCTTCACTGCAGCTTCAGGAGGTAGCAAGGTAAAAAGGATCTTCGTGTTAAAGCAGGGGCATGAAGCCATTACAAGGTACAAGTACAAAACCACAAATAAAAGCAAGATTCAACACACCATTCCAGCTTTTCTATTAATACACACCCCTTGGCATTCAAAATTTATATGCTATCTCTGCAAACTTCAGCTCAGACCTTATGTTTTCCTCAAGCATTTCCAACACTGGCTTTGTAGCTGTTTGGGGCTCTGTTGGGACAGAGGGGAGGTTCCATGGCTGTGGCTCCTGTCACACCACAGCCCCAGGACCACATCCTGCCCTCTGGCAGTCCTGATGCTGAAGTCTCAAAGATTCAGTATGGATCTATCAGCAGGTGTTTTTTCCAAAAGTTAATTAATCCTTCAAACATCTGATCTCAAAACTGTCCTCAAATTTTGCTAATTTAGGCCTCCTCGGCAGATTTCTAGTATTTCCTGACTTGAGCATAGCAATGGTCGCTAATGACAGGCTAAGTGGCCAGCTGTGGCTCCTTAATACTTCACATAATTGCTGCTCTAACATCCTTCTCCTCCG
Organism: Thryothorus ludovicianus; assembly: GCA_013397245.1. Classification (NCBI taxonomy): domain Eukaryota; kingdom Metazoa; phylum Chordata; class Aves; order Passeriformes; family Certhiidae; genus Thryothorus; species Thryothorus ludovicianus. Next base: position 508,957 of record VZTB01005010.1, read on the forward strand.
AGCCTTGCATGTGTGTCTGAAGTAATGGGTAGATAGCCCTAGAAACCAACAGCCTTTGTTCATGCACAGACAGACTGTACGTGGTCAGGAGCAATACAAAGCTTCTCTGAGAAACCCTGCTGATGCACTTTACTCTGCAGCAGCAGCATTTCAAGAGCCTCTTTCTCAGAGGGTTAACTCAGCACTTGCTCTCCGTGTTTGAGCTCTGGGCTTAGCCCAGCACAGCCCCAGAGACTATGTGCTCTTCCTGAGCCTGTGTCCCCTCACCTTGCTCTTGGGTGGGAGCATGTCTGGGATTTCTGAAGCCCTGTTTCACTGCTTGTCATGCTGCAATCAGCTCTGCTTTTCTGATGAAGTTTCCCAGAAAGCTGTGGAAGGACATGGCCATCTGCCTGGGCCCACGGCAGAAGGCACTGGAAGACTTCTCACCCTTATGTGACAGCCCGTGTCCTCTACAGACCCATCTGAGGGGAAATGAAACTGAACCCCTGTGCAAAGCCATGGCTGCCAACCCTACATCACAGTACAAACAGTATAATATATTTTGTTAACTGCCTCAGACAGCTTTATCTGCAGTCCTACCACTCTCTAACCCTATCACCCCAGTGCCCTTGCGCCAGGCACGGTGCTGCAGTCACAGCCATGCCTAGCACCCAAGAGCCTTGAACCAGCTCCAAAGGGCATGTGGCTTCACGCTGGGTGACAGAGAACTCGCAGCCCTGATAGCACTGATGGTGGTGGCACCCCACATGCTGATAGTCTCAAGCTGCTGCTCTCACTGATTGCTGATACTTGGGGTGATGCTTGGAGCTGCTGCCACCTCCTTCAGGACCAAAAAGCCAAACAGTAGAGAAAAGTCTGGGCAGAGAATGTTCTATCTTTGTTGGGTAGGCTGGCGACATTTATTGTTATATTACTCCTCTTGTGGCTGCCATATGAGATATTTCAGGGGGATTCAAGTCACTCCACTTTAGGAACAGATCTAGGCCAGGAACTTGGAAAACAACGAGGACTATTCTGAACTCACCTGCTTGGCCCAGGAAACTTAAGGGCCATAACTAAACTGGGCTTCCACACAAATTTTCATTTATGTGTTAAAAATCTAACAGGAGTAAAGACTTCCCATGAAACCTTTGTGCACCTCTCCAAGATCAAAGGATCATAGAGGTGGAAAGCTTCTTTCCTGAGAATGGGCAATTATCAGGCGAGACTGGAAGTGCCCAGCAAAATCTGAACCATTCTGCTGCTTCCCAAGGGCTTTGCAGCAATTTGGTTTTCACGCCTTTTGCTTTGTCAGATGAAATATTTGAATTGCTCTAATGTTGAGGTGTATATTCATAATGAAAATCTCAGTCCTTCTCACAGTGTTATTTTTGATACTGAGCACAGAAATGCTAAAAGTTTCTGACTGACACCTTTTCATTAAAGGGAGAAAAAACTGCACACATCTATCAAATCTCTAAATGCAATAATGTAATATGATTATTACTAAAAATAAGATCAATTCATGGTACAAAAATAAATTCTAGCAATTTTCAGTGCTAAGTATATTGCTTTTATGTCCTTTTGTGTACAGTACTTCAACTAAGTGAAAGCTGACACTTAAAAGCTATCATATGAAAGCTCAGTATTTCAAGAAACTAATGTAAAAAAAAAAAATCTTCTCAAGCTGTTAAAGGGGACCAAAGAGAGCCCTCCTGGGAAAACATGCAATATAAAAAGCTGCAGTTGTTATGTGAGCAGAAGTCTTTCCATGCAGAAAGGCTCACTCTCCTCCTATTGCCCACCACTACAATAATCTGCTGGCAGATAACTAAGCTCTAAGATATAAAGGCAAAACATACATTTTCTTGAATGAAGACAAAGGAAACTCAGTTTGTCTGCCTCTCAAATTTGGGAGATTAATAGTATTATGAAGGGAAGGTTTTATTACCACGTATAAATCAGACTTGGAAAAGCAAAGAATAGAATAATACTCCTGTGGAGCCAGTGAAACACCACTTTGTGAATTGGCAAGTCATTGCATTTTGATATTTTTTGGCACTGCAGAGTATCTGCAAACCCGTCATGCTATCTTGATAGTCTTCTGGTATTTGATAATACAGTACTAAAGGCATAAGTGAACAAAAGGCAGCCAGGGAATTATTTGTGAATTATATGATATTGGTATTCAGTAATTAAGCCTTAGAATTAGTTGGGAGAGAAGAGCATTAGACTTCAAAATTGCTCTACTGAGTACAATATTTGTCTTCTGTGTCAAACACATTTATTCAACTGAGTCATGCAGATCTGCTTCCAAGCTTTGAGACTTAATGCCTAGTGAAGGGCTTGAAAATTACTGATTCCAGCATTTACCATACACTCACAGCTGAATCTTCAACCCCTTTTTATTCCAAAACTTCAGTATGCAGGCAGGATTGTAAGAATTCTATCTTTATTCTTTATGTAGAAGTATATCCTGGTTTGTGTAATCTCACAAAAAAAACCCAAAAAGCCAACCTATTTCCCTGACTCCTTGTTTGACAGTAAGCTTCTGTAGGTAAATGTTTCCTACACAGCCAATCTTGTTTCTACTGAAGCCAGTTTATGAAAATTCCACGAACTTCACACAGAGCTGACAGACAGTAAATGGCTGTCCCAGACTGCTAAAATGGAGTGGTTCATCATCTTATAAAGAAGGTATCCATTAGATTATAGATTTAACTGAAAATAAGAGAAATTATAGGCAACAAAGAGGAATTGCACTGTGAAATTGATGCAAGGAACTATAAAACTTCTGGAAGATGTCAGTGACTGCACTGTCTAAAATCATAGAGCATACTATCTCCTCTCTGAGAGCTGATTCTCCTTGGCTTGAAGGGGAAAGAAAACCTCAAGCGAGATAGTGGATGAGTTGTTACTCAGAGTAAGCTGGCAGTCGCCATGCAGGCACTGATAAAATACCAGAGGGAGGATCTGGCTGTGCTCGCTCTCCAAGGGGGAGACAGCCAGCCTAAGCTCCTCTCTGATGGGTCTGAGCATCACCACTGACAGTCACTCCAGAAAGACGGCATGTGCTCAACCCCGAGAGCTGAAGCACTCCACAGCCTCCATCCTTTGGACACTCTGAGCAGGAAGGATCCCTCCTTCTAACTTACCCTCTTCTCTTCGTTCCCCTCTCCCTCACTTGCAGAAAGGAAAACTTGGTTTGAAGTCTCACAGATTTTACTACTTTCCTTTTTTTTTTCTCCCTTAGAGAGACTTTAAATATTCAGATATTTTTGTCTGAACAAATATTTGCAATTATAGAAGAATATTCTACACTCAGGTAAAATGTCCAATGAGATGATAGAGGCAGAATGAAGGGGCAGAAACTGTTACAACTAGACTGGGAGACTACACGAACATGTTTCAGTTGCTTTTGTCTCTCCTCTGATATTCTCCTGGGCACTCAGCGGTACAGATTCAAACAAGCTGAAAATCGGCCCTTCCCATCCTGTTCTGAAAGGCAAACACCACTCTTCCATTGAAACAGATGTTTTGGTTGTGTGTTTTATTAATAATAAGAGTGTGCTGTGGCAAGGTCCTGTACAGGCTGGCTCACTTGTAGCTTCCCTTTAGTGTTCTCTGAAAAGGTAATGTCAAGGTGAAGTCCCATCCCTGACAATGCTAATGGAGGTTAGCATTCCTGTCCACAGGCTGCTGTGGAGACAGGGTTTGACACCCACTGTGTCCTTCCGCCGCTTCACACCATCCCCCCTGCTTCAGGTACCAGACCCACTTCACAAACTTCTCAATTTTACCCGTCCCAGGCCACTACCAATGTTCCTTTTAACTTGTTTCCCAAGACAAATCTGACTTTTATGTACATTGTAAGTCAAAGGTGATAACAAAGTTGTTGAGATTTATGTTTCCTGAAACCCTGAAATAACCACAGCAATCCTGATTGGTGCTGAAAAACAGCAGCAAGAAGATAAAGTAGTGACAATTCGTGAATTATCATGTTCTTCTTTACAAGTTATATATGGCCTTATTTGTTTCTTAGTTTTATTTACAATCCAATCTGAGTATTATCCATCTAGGTTTGCTGGTTTTGCCAGTATTCATGGAATTATTTTCATGGAAAATTTTTATGTACACTTTCTTCCTAAAGTCTTTGTGTTGGCAATATACCATTTCACCTGGCAAGGCATACAAAATATTAAGAGCCATTCCTGCTTCCTAGCGCTAGAAAATAGTAAATCATAAGTATGCTGCTGACACCCCTAGATATGCAATACATCTTAAATACAAATTTTCAGACAAATGATCAATCACACCACAACCCAGTGGACTTTAAAGAATCACAAATAGTTTCAGTGCTACCTTGTGCAGATGCTGAAAAACAGTGGTGAGGATGACTGAAGGAATCACAGAAATTAAATCTAGTGACACGCTGACAAATACGCTAATCCGCATTAACGCCTCTGTTTGCTCTGGGAGATAAAAACCATTACTACTAATGACAGAATCAACCTTATCAACAGCATCCAGAGAAGCAATGAAATATTTGGATAGCTGCTGGAACAGCTCCTGAATATAGTCTGCAGAATTCAGCCAGAAGCTTTTTAAAACTGGTTTCTGAGCATGGGTTTTTTTAAACTGGTTTTCTGGGCATGGTCTCCTCACATGCGGAGCCACCACCAGAGGTAAAACTGCTGCTGTGATCACCCTTCAAAATGATGTGCAGAAACAAAATATGGCAGTGAAAAGCATGCAAATTAAGTGAAGGTTTGAGAAACTCAAAAAATAAACACATTTAAACCCAACATACTGGGAAGAAGTGAGGGGCAGAAGGACGTAGGGAGCAAGGCAGAGATAAAACTCTTGAAAATTATTTCACATAGTCATAGGAAGAAGAAAAAGTTGGAAGGAAATACTGAGGTTATGCTGGAGAAAATTCACCGTGCTTAAACATATTTCTGCTTTCATGTGTATTATGCTCGGGAAAGAGTGAGAACAGACAGCTATGAGGAACACTGTCTAAATACAAAGCAGAGAGCAAAACCCAGCAGCATGTCTTTTAAAAAAGGAAGGAAACATGCCAGTTCTCAATTACATGCTTTCATTGGTCAAGTCCACATACAAAATAGTTTACACAACACTCCAAAGTTGCCTGCATGTATTTTTGTACTCAAGAGAGCGAGCCAACAGCAGAATCATTTTTGCTGGGAGACTCAAAATGACTGGAGAGTTTTGCCTCCCAGATTTGGTTTTCATGCCACTCTTTACTTGCCAACGAAGCCTTGACTATCAGCACACACAAATGAAGAATTTCCAGAACTTTTAAAAAGCAGCAGGTTTTTTTCTTGCATTGGGGCTGATGCCAAGAAAACTGGCAAATATTAGATTAATTCAACTCCATATGCAAATATAGCTAACAAAACAGCTGCAAGAGATTAAGGCAGAAAAACATGCTGGTATATCCTGGTATACCCTCTCTGTGTGTTCTGGAGTATGTTTTGGAGACTCAGGTTGCCTGAAGACTTCATTTAATATTCCAGATTACAAACCAGTACCAAGTATGGTTCATTGCTGACCACAACAGACATCCTAGCTGTTCTGCTCTGTCTTTTTCATACCTTTCCTTGAAACAAAGCTGCACTTGTTAGGGACATTTTAAAAAATTTTCCATAGAATAACAGGATGACCTGGGTTGGAAGGGACCTTAAAGATCATCTAATTCCAGCCCTCCTGGCATGGGCAGGGACACGTTTTACTAGACCAGGTTGCTCAAAACCCCATGCAGCCTGTCTTGAACAGTTCCAGGCAGGGGGCACCTACAATTGCTCTGGGAAACCTGTTCCAGTAGTTCACCACCCTCCCAGTAAGACATTTCTTCCTAATAGAAATCAGTTTAAAGTCATTATTCCTTGTCCTAGCTTTTCACAGGCTCTTGTGAAAATACCCTCTCCATCTTTCTTGTAGGCTTTCTTCAGGAACTGAAATGCCACAGTTAGGTTAGCCCTGAGCCTTAGCTTTTCCAGGCTGAGCAAACTCAATTCTCTGAGCCTTTCCTCATAGGAAAGGTGCTCCATCCCTCTGATCAACTCAGTTTTCCTCCTCTGGACTCATTCCAACAGGTCACTTCCTTTCTGTGCTTGAGTTCCAAGATATTATTAATACATAATATAAAGATATAATTAATACACCTCAAAATATTTCACAGAAAGACAAAGACTGGATATGGAAAGCACAGTGTCTCCATGTCATTAGAAGTGGGCAGCTGTATTAGATACGTTATTCCAGTTTCCCAGCTGAAGCATTTGCCCTACTATGTATAAATTGAAGCAGATTTATTTGCAGTATAATATACTGTACCATATATTAAATGACTGAAGTAGATTTATTATGTGCTAGATTTGAAAACAGCCTTTTAAGAAGTATTTTCAATAATCCCAGTATCAAAGCAAGATTTAGAGTGGTAAACTGTATAATAAAATACATTTAAGGAAAGAACAAAACCTTCAAGTATTTTCCCTACCCTGTGTAAATGAATGTCATTTCTGAATTTAATTCCTACATAGGCAAAGAACCCATACAAAATCTCATTGACACTGAATTCCAACTAGAATGTCTTAAAGACATAAGTGGTGTGTAAGTCACTCTCAATCCATTAAAAATAACAGTATTACACCAAAGAGAATGGAATGTCCTCAGGACAACATAAAAGAATGCAACTCCATTTTCCTCTGTTTTTATCAGCAGTTTAGATTCTTCAATATCTGACCTTGAATGCAACAGACATGTAAAAGGCAGTTCTGAACACTTTAACCCTAAGAATGTTTTGCACAGGGACAGAGTAAGACTGTGTCTCCACATAGAAATCCTAGTCAGGGTACTGAAAGACAGTCAGAGGGGCGACAGACCAAGCTGAGTGCAACTCTATAATTCTTCTCCTTTCATTTTGTTCAGTACTTTGTACAGCATTTGGAAGAAATAATCTAATATCCACAGGTTATAAAACTTTCTGATTTGGGAGAAAGGGGAAAAATAGAAGAAGGAACTCATCCAACGCCAGAAAAGTAACCACGAAGAAAAAGCATGAAAGTTGTTTTATACATTACATCACTAATTTTTGAATTCGGTGTCCAGTGAATACCACGGGACAAGCTTCAGCTGGAAACCCCTGCCAGTTGTTTGCACACAAGCAGCAGAACTACACCACGTACTAAAACAACTGCATCTTGGCCCAAAGTAAGCCCCATTTCTCCAGCCAGCAGTTTCAGAAATGTCTAGCACAGGCTATCCCTGCAGTGAAAATTACAACATAGTTCACTTTACTGTGACACTGAGAACCAACCCCCCATGTCTGAACAGCAAAATAAAGTTGTGAACTGTGAACCATACAGAGAGAGAACTGACTTGTTCTGCAGAATAGGGACTTTTGGTTTGTCTGATCTTCTGTAGAAGGTGCAGGGCTCAGTTGGCCTCCCCCAGGAGCATCATGCAGCTTATTAGAGAAAAGATCTGCTACAGTTGTGACAGAAATGAGCACCTCAGGCAGTTCCTACAGGATTTGATCATCAGGGTGTCTTGAGGACTGTGCATAACTCACATTGTTACATGAAGCCTGCAAAATGCCATGTAGGGGAAAGGAAAAAGGGGGAATGATTCATGCATTGGCAGGGAAGCTTTTGAGCAAAATGCCCAGAGCGGGAAACACTGGCAGAAACCAAGGATACTTTAAAAGCCACTGCAACAAAGTCACATTTTGTAGCTAATAGTGATACGAATGAAGATTGAACTCTTCCTCTTCTAAAAAGCAAGTGGGTTTTTTGTCCATTTGTCCAAAGTATGTTGCATTCTTGGCCGAAGTTGTGGGGAGTTCATTTTCCTTCCCAGACCAGTCAAAGGAGTGTGAGTGCCTAGGACATATCTTATCCAGGCTGTAACCCCTGCTTCTGAGCTTGGGAGGAATCTGACTTGCCTCTTAAAGCATATTTGGTGCCAGAACTGCTGTACCCTAGTGGCATTTCTGTGCAGGAAATTGTCATGTCTGGGATTCCAAAACCCATATGGACCTAAAGGTATACTACAGGACAGTAACAAAGATATCTCCAAATTCAATAGCAGGCAGAAATCTCACTTAGACTGGAGAAGTCACTGGTTGCAGCGTGGGCTCCAGAGAAGCCCTCAGCATCAAAGGAACGATAAAAACAGCCAGGCTTGTAACAAAGGTCATCACTTCTTAACTTCTGCAAAGCAATAAATGCCAAACTGCAGGTAAGAGGTTATGAATGTTAATAGATTTACAGACTGATGGGAAGTGCTGAGTGACAGGAGTCAGTGGAGTCAGGGGGAAGGTGCAACCCATCCAGAGAGTAAGGCCAAGGCTTTCAGAAACAGTTCATGGTTTTGCCCAACCCTACCATGGGATCAAAGCACAATGTGTATTAGAGAAGCCACACAAACTTCTTTAAGAGGAGCACCCTCAGGTCAGTAGTTATTTTTCCCCTTTGATATACATTATCCTTTTTCCACATCATAAATCACTCTACTGGGCAAACCACAGAAGCCAGACAGAGGGGCTAGGCAGCAACACATGGCTAAGGCCTCATGACAAGTCTTCTTTTTCTGACAGACACAGCAGCAGCACCTGGCACAGATGTTTGGCACAGGTGTGCTCACCTGCAGGAATGCAGAGCTTGGTGCCTGCAGCTCAGGGACAGAGGAAGCTGAGTCACCAGGACAGCAATCCTGGCTGTACCCAGGGAGCCAAATGATTTCTCATCAGACTGCTGCACGTTCCTACCTTTGACTGATGCTCTGAGACACTGACAGCTTCGTTTGCACTCATTACTTTTGTCAGCTGGACTGTGCATTTATGGTCACTCAGAACTCTCCTACTGCCTGGTCACCAAAGCCATCACACACCACTTGGAAGAAAAAGTAGGGATTTCTAGAGCACATATTATATTTGCAAAGGATTGCTTGATCCCAACTCTCCTGATATTTGTATCCAGTCATTCATCTTTTCTGTCTCTCTGTCAATCCAGTTCTCTTTTTTTCCACTGTTTTCTGTTGCAAAACTGTTTTCCTAAATATGTTCTGCCTGGAAATGCAGTTGAGATTGTGTAGTTAATTGTCCTTATATTACTACTGCAATCCAAATACTACTTGGCATCCTTTAGCCCTAAATCTTCATTTGATCAATAAATAAAAGAATTCTACAGCTTATATGGAGTGGATAGAAACTAAATACTAGCAGCTATCAAAATGCTTTTGACTTCCAAATATATAAATCTATTCATGTATTGACATGTGCAAATGCAAAGAAGTTTAACCAAAATGTTCAATTAAAAGGAAAATAACCAAACCCCTATTCCTTGTGTGAAAACAAAAGGTAACGTTTGCCTGTGCCTTTTGGATTCACTTGCATCCTGCAATGCATTTTAAACATTGCAGGTAACCCTGCAGTTTTTTGTACAATATCTCAGAATATTTTGTACAATATCTCCAGTTCTTTCCTGGGGGTGCTCCCACACAGGGAGACTCAATCAATGACATTTCTAGGTATATCTTCCAAAGGCAGAAATTAAGAGTCTCTAATGTACTGCAGGTATCCACTGTCTTCCAGTGCAAACACAGTTTCATAACCATTGGAGCCTGAATGGTCACTACTCAAAACATAAACCAGAGAACAGAACACATACTATGACTTAAAAAAATACATGCTTCATATCTGTTTGCTGTGCTGAGAAAGGCAGACCATCCACCATCTCCAGTCAATTCTGCTCCCTTCAAATACAACTGGTGCTTGATGCAGGGGTGAAGAGAGGACACTTCTCTTGAGTAACTGCACCAAGACCATGAGGGGCAATCAGCTGTGCAGATTTGAATGATGCAGTATTGCAGCACGGCTGCTTTGATTGAAGGCCAGCACAGCTTTCTCCTGAGCACAGCCCCCATGGGGCACAGGGGCAGTGGCACAAGTAGCCCTTCATCTTTACAGCTAAAACAGTGTTGGAAATGCTCTGGGAAGACTTGTCCATCTAGTGAGGAAAAAAGGAGGCTTTTATGAAGGGACTGAGCAACAGAAAAGCTATGTAGGGGCCCCATTAGAGTCACTGAACCTCACACATGTGGGTAAACAAGCTGGAGGAAACCACATGGCACAGAGCAAATCGGGCAGGACTGGCCCTTAGTCCCTGCAGGACTGGCAGAGCTCAGCACAACAGGGCTTCTCCAACTGGGCATAAGGAGCCCCACTCCTAATTTCTTCTGTATCTTGCTGACTGCGGTGAGCACGAGTGGCAAAGCTGAGCTGGGCCAACAGCAAGTCAGATTGTAGTGTAAAAATCCAGCACCCAGTTCTTCTTACATTCTCCATAGCCTTTTCATGGAAACAAACACCACCAGCAGCCATTTTCGTACCACAAATTACTTCCATGTTTTCTGTGAGTCCACCAGAGGGGAATTCCTGTGTCTGCTCACTCCCCAGTCCTGCCTCCTGCTCCTCTGGTTTCCATCTAAAGTGGAGATAATTATACTTGTCTCTCTACACTATGTTTTTCCTGCTGCAAATAAAAATGCATGACATTCACTCAAAAGCTCCTGAGTTTTCACTGAGCAAAGGCACCCTTTCACAGGGGGAATGAGCTTTGTGTTTCATAGCCAAGATGGACTTCATTAATTTAAGTGGTATAAAAAAAATGTATGTTAAAGAAAGTAATGGAATAATACACTGAAAATCGTCTCAAATTTTATTATGCATAGTTTTTAGGTTAGCGGATAATTTTTTAATCCAAAGTGTCCTACCAAGCCAAATCTGTAGATACCCCCAGTTCTTTATATTTCTTCCTCTGCTAGCTTAATGCACTGGGTCAAGTGTGACTACTGTTTATTTTAACTTTGCAAAATTGATTCCAGCTTCATATTTTTGAGACAGATTGGTCCATTTTGGTCCATTTCCAGAATAAATCCCGCCTGTTCTTTTAAAGTGAGACAGGCTTTTGACATACCACTGTTGTGACTGTGGAAGGCATTTCTGGCACACGTAGTGAGTGATTGACTTCTCTGCATGTTTTCATAGTGATAAATATGTGGTACCATTAGGCAGGAAAATACAGTGTTCCCCCCAAAAAATCTCTGCTAAGCACATTTCAGAGAGAATGGGTTAGGATAGATATATCATTGCTCCCTTTTCTGTGCTAAGAGGTATTTAATTCCACAAAATTCACTCACTCCCGCATAATTTAAGCTACCAAAATGAAACATTCTACTTTCCCTTCTCTGCACATGTAAAAAGAACAGATAATCTTGCCAAGGTTAACTATACAATCTTGTTAGGCTTCTATAGATTTCATTAATGCCTCATAAAAGAGAATCAATAAAACCCCTTGCACGTCAATATAAAAAATGACCTTTCGATTTACTCTTTAAGATAAAAAAAAAGAGAATCTTAATCAATAGACATTGTCAAAACTTCTCTGATAAGAGCTCCTGCAACAGGGAGTTTAGATTAAGAGCTCTTCAGAGAAGTTGTTTCTGGTCTGAGCTCCTTCCTAAGGATCTGGTTTTGATCTTATTGGGAAACTTTGTTGGGACTACTCATTTTAGGCTACACACAATCTTGCATATTAAAAGTGAGGAATTACTCACACACTGAAGCACAGATCCTTGCATAAGTGCCACCACAATTCAAAGGTTAATAGGACTGCTCACAAGGGAAAGGATTTATACAGAACTGTGCCTTTAATTCCATTCTTGCTTCAAATTTTCCTTTGACACGTTTCCTTGTGCATGCAAGTCCACAATGCTTAAATTGATTTTTTCAGTTTCTTTTATGTAATTTACAGCTTAGCATACCCAGCAACCACACCAAAATGACATTTTCCTAAAGCATCCCAGCAGGAGAGTTGGTAACAAATAGCTCTGTCCTGGCACCTGTGTCAGCACTCAAAAACAAGGGCCTGATCCATGGTGTTTTCACTGGTACTTTCCATCTATATTGCTCCAAATTCCTCACTCAGCTTGTGGGATCCCAGTGTACATTGCCTTTAGGTTTTACAGTGTCCTCTGACATTCAAATATAATAATGACTCAGTGCTATCTTTTTAATGGCTAGATGGACCAATCCATAAAGTTGTTCTAAGTCCCCTCTCCCACTTCTGCAAATTTTCTAAGGTGGATAACAAACAGTCTCACATTAAAAACAAACAAACAAACAATCCAAACTAAACAACAACATCAAGAGATAACCTGGTGGCAGTAGTAAATATTTTGCTTCTTTTGAAGTACTTCTGTTGCTTAATGTATAGCCACAGTATAATAAATAGTTCCTATAGATGATGACATATTCATTTAAAAAACTACCAAATCTTAAATTCATGTGACTTTTCTTTTGGTTTCAAGCAAGTTTTTCCTCCCTGCCTGCCCTAGCTCATCTTGAATAGTCTTCCAGACTAAACTGAGGATTCTGAGGTCACTCCTGAGCAGGGAAGCCCAAAGCCTCTTACGTCAGGGCCACATTCAGCGCACTGGATTGTGAACAGCTAGTGGTGTGGGATGATTGTGGGACTGCTCACAGTCATTAGGCCAGATCAGTCCTCTTTGTGCGTGCTGGTGTCCTAACAAAATGGAGCAGCAGCTCCTCTATCACTGCCTTCTCCTTCCTGACTCAAGTATCCATGCACAACGTAGCTGACCTTTAAACAGGCTGCCTGCGTGTGTTTATGTGTTGGTGTCTGTCTCGTGGTTTTGCAGTGGCTGGTAAATACATGCTCAGCTTCTGCCTTTCTCCAGCCCCAAATCCCACAGGTTTGTTCCCATCCCAAGTTTTCATGCAAGAGAAAAGAATGTTTAGTCTATTCCTTGTATTTTGGGGAGAAGAGGATGCTTGAACTTCTTTATACAGTGCAATATTTGTCTTATCACCTGAGAAAATAATAAAGTCTCCAGTGTATTCAAAACTCTTTAACTTTACAGAGAAATGTATGTTTTCCACTCTTAGTAATATATGAAATCATTAATCCTAGCAGGGGTATTTTTTAATGTTTTAATTTTCCAGTGCCTACTTTGATAGAAGACAATGAGGACAATCAAGTTTTATTTCTGTTTCTGTAAATACCCTCTAAGATGATCAAAAGTGACCAATCATTGCCATAGCAAGGAAGATGGTCTTGATGTCAGAAAAAATTCATCTCAGATTTTGTTCAGATGTAGGGTGATGTTTGGAGAACAAAAAATTGCATAGAGTTGGGGCAGTGTGAACATACAGCCTCTTCATTTTAATTACTAAGTCTTTGAAGAAGCTTTGCATCAGTGGGATAGTGGGCAATTGCAAAATCTTCCAAAGATTTTTTTTTTTAAATAAAAAGCTTCAAACAATTTGTAGTCATAAACCAGCATTTTAACCAATAATTGCCATTCTAGATGCCTATCTTTTCTTTAGGCTCTCCTAAGTGGGACAAGATCTTGTAAAGATACAAACATTTTCCTCCTCATTCTAGTGGTAAATAATCTCTCTGTTAACATCGGCACTGCTCTCTGATGTACTTTGGAGCATCTGCTCCCTCTTCTCCCCAGTTCTTTTAAAAGTACTCCTAGAGTCATGGAAATTTTTTCTGTCCAAACAGTCCTGATAGAAATCTCTCCTCCACGGAAGAGTCTTACAGAAACCCTGACTGTTAACAGCCCTCAGCTGGAGCAGAACAGAGGCACTGAACTCGGGGAAGCTGTGCTGGTTTACACAAAATGAGAGGTTCAGCTGCAAGCATATTTTGTGAAGTCCAGCTCTTCTACTTAGTTCACCATTCTGAGCATAATCAAAAGTTTCAAAACCTAGAGCCTGTAGGCTGAAATTTATTGGGAACAGATGGGGCTAAGTGGCACATACAGCTTACCTGTGTACCTAAATAACATCATATATATTTATAAGCATAAATAAAGCAGCTGGTCTCCATTTCCTTGCTAATGAAAACACCCTTGGCCTTCCTGAACTCCAGACCTATGCTGCCACAACTACTTGGTCTTCATACACACAAGTCATATCTGTTGGCCTGAGTCATGAAGACCTGGTGTTGCACAAATTTTCATTAATAATTTTGGCTCTGTCCTAGGTTCAGGAGGGATAGAATTAGTTTTCTTCCTAGTAGCAGTTATGGCACTTTATTTTGGATTAGGATGAGACTAATGGTGGCAACACACTGATCTTTCTAAGCAGTGTTTATGTTGAGTCAAGGACTTTTCAGCTTCTCACCCCACCCTGCCAGAAAGGAGGCTGGGGGTGCATAAGAGGTTGGGAGGGGACACAACCAGGCCAGCTGACCCCAAAAGGTTAATTCCATACCATATCCTGTTATGATCAGTATACAAGTGAGAGGAAAAACTAGACAGGGGCTGCTGCACAGGAACTGGCTGGCCATCAATTAGCAGGAGAGCAATTGCACTGTGCATCACTTGTTTTGTATATTCTAATTATTTTATTGCTCTTATTAATATTACTGTTATTTTCACTTACTTTTCTGTCCTATTAAACCATCTTTATCCTGATCACTGAATTTTACTTTCCTCAACCCCCAAATTCTCTTCCCCCATCCCACGGTGCAGGGATGGAATGAGCCAGTGTCTGTGTGTGGTGCTCGATACCTGCTGGGTTAAACCACAACAGGTTCCTACAGAAAGGCTCATGCTGTCAATTAAATTATGGCAGCAGCTGAAATCTAAAGGTCACATCATCTAATATGAAACAACACAGCATTTGATAAACAGCACAAGTCAGAAGAACTAACTTTTGAAGGTTGGACGATTGCCAGGTAAAGCACTGTACTCTTACAGGTGAGTGCGTCTTCCCAAATGATATTTCATGGGCAGCAAGACACTTCCTTAGAAAGATACTGGCAGAAAGCTTTAAGCTGGGTTTGTGGGAAGGAAACACACAGGCTTACATAAGCTATTTCAGTCCAGAAACTCTTTTTGGTTAATTAATTATATAAACTAATGACTTCCCAATGACAGCATCTGGATGCAGCCTGAACATATGCGCAACAAAGCAATTTAATATTGTTCATGCACTACCATGTTCTCAAGCAATGACTCACTTCAGCGCAAGTTCTCATACTACAGAAAGTCAAGAATTGGAACTTCAGCTCTCCAAAATTAAAGTACTGCATTCAAGAACCCCTGTGATCTCTCTAAAGAGAGTGACTTGCTAAGTATTTTGCAGCAACATCTTTGCAAATCACGTCCAGGGATCCCTAGGTGCCTGTAGGATGATCATGATAGGAACACTTCATACTCATCACAAGTATCACCATGCAGTTTTACACAGATCAAAATATGTTGATATATCTTAAAATATTGACCATCTAAAAGCAAGACCAAGGAGCTCCCTTTACACAAAAGGTTTTCCATATCCCCTTAAGGATGCAGAGAGAAAAAACTAAGAACTGCTGTGACATACCCAACGTTATTTCCAACTTCATAACAATTGTTAGTTGTGGTTTTTATTTTGGGGGGTGGGATCCTAAGCTTGAGAGGCTCATTGTTCGGAGGGGACAGCACTCCTGAGGAGCCTGGCACATTTTTGGAGACTGATGATTTTTTCAAAGAGTGCAACAGCCGAAACATTTGAAAATTTATGTCAATTTTAGCAGGGGAATCCAACTGCAGGGCAAGGGTCAAAAAATGCCCAGAGTGGCTATTTTTCAAATTTGCCTTTCCAAATAGTACTTTGGTTATTTTCTTGCTTATTATATTTTTGAAGTTAAAGAAAATTTCCAAGTAAACAAGAATTGCAAAATGTTGTCTTTTGCACAACTACTTTTTAAAGTCTTTGCTTGGTGCAGGGTAAAACGACTTGAGAAATAATCATAAACCTTTTCCTGAACCTTTGAGACACTTTTCTGAACAGGACAAACCACATGCACAGTTTGAGTTCTCAAAGATGATTTAGTAGCCTAACTACTTTATTTGCGACCCCAAATATTCTGCAGTAGCCAGATAATCAGTCACATTTTCTTCTTTCTTTTTAAATTTCAGTTCAAATCCTTCCCAGAAAGAGGGGACCCAGTACATAACAGTATTGTAGATCACCCAGCAATCCACTACAAGCCTGGCTCCTGGTCACCTTTGGTCTCCCAGTCCTTTGGCCGCCTGAATTAACAGCATAACCAGCTGCCTCTTAGTGTCTTATGCACATCTTTCAGGCTTAGCATACAATACACAGACATCCAGACAGATAAAAATAGCAAAACTTTGAGAAAGACAAAGAGAATTGGCACTGCAATGCCTTTTCCAAAGAAAAATATTCATGGTTGTATTGAAGCAATTGTTCCATGCCAATGTGAATGGCGTAATTTTGTTAGCTCCAGCATAATTTAATTACATCATTTTCCCAGCTCATGAATGTGTATATATTTACTTTTTTCATAATAAAAATACAATAATGATTTTTAAAAATAACTTTCAGGCAAAGTAGTGCAAGAGATTAGGAAGGAACATATGGTAAAAGTAATTTTTGACCTATGTTTTATCCTTAAAACCAAAACGTGGATTCAGTATTAAAATCAAAGCACTCTAAGTATATTATGAAATATTTACAGCTATTATTACTGCCTGATTTATGTGTGCCAGTGACCAGATTATTCAGGCTGGTTTCACAAGCAATATGTCAGTAAACAGGATTTTGTTTGGTAATTATATTAAACATGTCCATATAAGCTTTGAATTAATTATAAACTGTATTTTACTGTACTTGATAAAAGCACTAAGCTGCAAGAGCTACCATGGCAAAAAGGTCTCCTCTCATTTTCAATAAAGCTTTCCATGTGAAAATCTGTCAACATGAAAAAGTTGCTGCTTGTAATTAAAACCAGGCTTTAGTTCAGTAATATGTTTACATGTTACGTTCCAGAAGGGGAAAAAATGCAATTAAATTATTCTCCTTAAACCCTGTGGTTCGCAAACACACAATCTGCTCGGGGCACGCTACTGATGTCAGCTCCTTCAGCAAGGAAGACACAAACACTCAGGCTCGGCCTCATGACACGTTTGCGAGTTCTGCACTCCTAACTCAGCGTGGTGAGGGTGCGAGGGAGCCCTCGAGACAGAGGCACAGGATGTTTGCAGTGGGTCTGTGTGCCCACATCAGGCCTTCCAGCTGTGCTCCTGTCAGTACTCGCGGGAGGCTTCGCTAATGGACAGATAAAGGCGCAGCAGAGGCAGAGGAGGTTACAGCAGGACTTCACCAGACTCGGGAGCGTGTCAGGGAGCAACTAATTACCCCTCACATCAACTTACTAAGCCACCCCTTGCCTGTCTCCACAAGAGGAGATAGGCAAGGGGTTTATAGCAAAAGGTCTATTTTCAATGCAGACGTCAAAGCGACTTCTCTGAGTCAGACCCACTGCCAAGCCAGGCGCTAAACTGCGCTTCTGTGGGAGCCAAGAGCACTGTACTGGCACCTCAGCCTGCTGGTTGCTCCTGAAGACGAGCACCAGGTTCCCACCTGTAACACTTCTCAATACCAAGCACACACACTGTTTTTTCATCACAATTTTCAACCCTTTTTTTGATAATGTAGAGATGGGTGAAAGCTATTTGCTGTGCCACTGGTTAACTAGAATTTCAGACCATAGGATACAAACACTATCTTAACACATTCAAAGGTTTTCACACTGCTGTAATGAGATATATTTCCTAAATAGCCAGGAAACAACCTTCTTCCCTGGCAACCCAGTGCTTCACATAAGAAAGCATTTCACAGACTTCAGTATAAACTTTTCTCAAACAAGGTCATATTACATTTAATGATAAAAAACCAAGCAGCTAAGCAGCTCTGTGCCTATCCTGTATTACAGAAGCCTGTACACTAGATTTGTTAATCTAGCTTTAATTCAGAAACCTGACACTCCCTGCTTTTCTTGTATCCATTTTTGTTTCTCATTGATGCAACCAGATGGTGATTTCAGTTTAATTACAATTCTGCCTACTTTAATGTGAACTCTCCATCTTACTACTATCAGATGACATTTGCTTTTCTTAATGTACATAGTTTTAGGAAAAGTACAGAAGTGCTATTGCTGTGTTACATGAAAAATTCCAATATACATTTAGCTGACATAGCATCAGCTGGTGTTTAAACTTGGCTTAGCTAATGGACTTTTAATGTCAGTGGGGTTGTGTGCAGTTACTGGCTATTAGCAGGAATGGGCCCTTTCTATAAAAATCACTTTTCCTCAAGTGTGTTGTTTGAACATTCCTTCCCTTGATTTAGTGACTGTCACCAAATACAAAACAAATGCAAGGACGCTGGAATCTACTGTTATCTTTAAAACCAACTTAACCTCAGCCTGGCCTCCACAAATGAAATATGTTCTGCATTGGTACTAGTGAATACGAAACTTCAAAGACAAAAGACCAAATCTTCCTTGCCTTGCTGCAGTGAGTAAATCCCAAGGAATCCAGTGAAAATAATCAGACAGAAAGTAAATTTAATCACAGTACTGTTATCTATTGATTTCCCTAAGCAAAAAAGGCAATGAAACCAAGTGCTGGTAAAATAAGCTGATCAGTAAAACAAAGAAGATTAATAGTCCACACAGAGTCAGTTTTCCACTTAAATTCATTTTCTTTGCAAATGTTTCGCATGAATGCAAATCTAAAACTTTATTCTTGAGACCACAAAATGATAGAAATGTTTATAAAGTAGGCAATTAAATTAGGCGTTTTTTGTTTTTTTTTTTTAAGATTTAGAATGTTTTGTCTAACAGCCATGTTCAGTACAAGGAATTAATATATAACTTTAGCGGGGGGTGGGAGGGAAGAAAGATTCATACAGAAATATTTCAGGACAAGCAAAGGACAAAAGTCAGCAGCTGAGTAGTTTTGCCTTCTCCAGTGCTTGTGGAAGGCATATGGCACTCCTCCTCCTACTGCCTGCACCAGGATAACAACTGCTTGTGTTACCAGCTACCAGGCTGCACTTCCAACCCAAAACTTCAAAAACCATGCTTTTAGTGGCTGAGGTCTTTCATTTAAAAAATGATTGCTAAGGCAGGAAATTGCCACACATTTGTGTGCAGTAGATATTTACATGGATCTCTATCTGCCTACAGTTGGTGACATTTCAGTGTTCTTAATCTAAAATATCCTAACAAAAAGCCTAGCAAAGAAACCAGAAAGAATCTTGCCAACTTGTTTTCAAAAGAGGCACTCTGTTAATCTCTCTACAGGAAAGAGTCACATTGCAACCTAGAAGGGAAATGGAAGGCCTCAAAGTTATCCAAATTATTGAACTTAAAAAAAAAAAAAAAAAAGCGAAAAAGAAACAACCTCAAGACAAAACTTGCCACCAAGTAAGATGAGATCAAGGTCTGGTCTGTTCATCCTAGAGTCTCACTCTACTGTGTCAACATATTTTTAACACAGAAGCAGATCAGCTCCTGGCATGTGCTGGCTCTGAAATTAATGGTGCTACATTCGGTGGTGGTCATAACCTCACCTTGTACCACATAAGTCTCTCCTCAGTATAAACATTAGGCATTTAAAAAAATAAGAAAACAAAAGGAAACTGACAGTGAAACTGCCAGGTCCCAGTACTGAACTTTCTAACTACAAACTTTCTAGTTCCTTGGGAAGTAAGAAATTAAGAACTTCCTATTTGTTCCAGTACAGCTATTTTGCATGACAAAGAGAGGGAAAACCCACACTCCTACTCTTGCCAGCACAGATCTGCTGCATAAGAAGATTTTTCCTCTGCTGCATTTTACTTGAGCAAGAGACAAAAAAAGTTACCCTCACCTTCAAAAACTGGTGAGGAAGCAGAAAGGAAGTCCCTCAAGCTAAGTTTGAAATGTCTACGTGAAAAGAATTTGTAATGGGGACAATGATTTGTCAAAAAATAGTGCAGCTTTAGGGCCAAAAACGTTTGAGCAAGGAATACAAGTATTTCATGAGATAATTCAGCAAGATTTTCTATAAGCAGCACTTAGAGAAGGGTAGACTCCTTCCCATTTAATTACAGATCCATTCCTTAACAAGATAGGGTTCTAGTTTCTGTAATGAACCCTGATTTTCAGATTAAGTGGCGAAATTTAACAGAGGAAACTTTATCTCTTCCTAGTTGAAAGCACCAGAGAGTTTTATCCTGTTAGCAGAGGTTCATGCAGCAGAGATTTCTCTATAGTCTTATCTGAGAGCAGACATTAAATTTCAGCCTGGACCTCACTGTTTGCTGTTAGCCCCAGCTATTCACTGTTAGTCACAGCCACTCATCTTTGGTATGTGTAGAGCTGCAGAGCAACCAGACACACAGAAAAAATTGTGGGAAAAGGAAAATGTGAGAGGGATATATCTGGGCTGACTCCATGAGCAACTGGCAAAACTTAGAGATACACTAATGAAAGAGAAAATTCATTCAGACTAAGGCAGCGTGCACATCTGTACCTGAAATTACTCCTGATAAATGCCCACACTTCAGTCAGTGCAGGTAAATCCAGTGTCTGTGAGAACAGAATCAGTCTCGCCTGCTATTTTGTCCCACTTCTTACTCCTTAATTTCAAAATGACTGAACTGCAATTAACCTCATTCAGTGAGACTGTACTATTATTTTCACTCACTATGTAAACTTCTTAGTTTAAACACATATGTTGTGAGTGGATAAGACAAGTGATGTATTTAAACAATAGATACTCCATATCATAAAAAGTGCAGCAATTCATATTCCAGCCATTATTTTTAGCAAATTGGAGTCTGGAATACAGCTCTCCAAGAAGCTCTGAATTACTAATAATCCCGTGGTGATCCCTTTACACTGTCTCATGTGAAATGCCATAAAATCAAGCAGAGAAACACCTATCTGTTGGGGTACAACTATCAGTTCAAACAAGTTTCCAAAACGGCTGCAATAAAGTCAACCTCTTCTGACAGATCATTAAAGGCTTACTTGCACATTTCCTTGTATCTAGCTGATGAAATCCAAGATTTCTCAAACAATCGCATCCAGCACTCAGGGGACCAAGAAAAACACAAGCTTTCCTTTTTCTCAAAGGATACACCGCTAATCCACTGAGATTAACATTTCAACCTCTCACTCAATATAAGACTAAGAAATAAAGCTACTTTACTTCTTGAAAATAACTGAAAAGGGATTGGCAGGAGCTACCTAACAAGCAAATGCTCAGCTGTTGCCAGGCCAGTGAAATCTATCTGAGCTCCTTAGCATTATTGTTGAAAATGTTCCTGCAACAAGAGAAAAAAGATACTGATTTAATTGCCTAGGCAACCTCATAGTTTTTATGACTCATAAAGCAACAGAGTCCTCTAGAACATCAGTCATTTATTCAGATGAATGAAGTACAGTTGAACAACATAGTCCTGAATCGCAGATTAAACCCAAACAAAACAAAACAGCCCAGGACAGTGATCCTTATTCCATTTACAGCACTGCTGCAGTCATCTGCTCTTCCTCCTTCCAAATTTGAGCTAACACTGTGGATTGCATTGGTCAAAGCAAATCCTTCCAAACTGCCTGCCACCAGAAAGACAGAGTTTCTGGGAAGCATCCCTGTTCCTGAGCAACAGCATGTATTTTTTTCCTTTGTTCTGGTTCTGGCCAGCACACAGTTAATTTTTGCAGTAGCCAGGAGGGGGCATGGCTGGGACCCGGAGATTACACTGTACCAGTTCATTTTCCCGGGATGAGGTGAAGGGCTGTCTTCCAAGTCTGGGTAGTGTGGCAGAGGGAGCCGTCAGGCATTGCTGTGGTCAGGGAGTTCCCGTGTAAATCATTCACCTCTTTCTCACACCTTCTTTTGCCAGTATTGTTGCTGTACATTTTCTTATCTAACGACTGTTCCAAATAAATTGTTCTTAGCTCAACCCATGATGGTTACATTTTGTGTCTCCAATCCACCATCTCACCTCAAGGTAGGGGAGAAAGGAGGAGGGAGAGAGTGAGCTACATGTGGTTTGGAGGGTCCCAGTGGGAGAGACTAAACTGAGGAGTACCATTCCTAATCCATGACATCCTTTCATACATATTTCTAGATTACAGAATATATAAAAAAACCATTAGTGAGACTCAGAAATTCAACACTGAGAAGGTACCCGAGAGCCTTCTCAATGTAGCATTCCCTCTGTAGCATCTCTTGGGGGATTCCCTCTGCAGTATCCCCTCTTTCTTCAGACATGAAGAATGGACTGGAGTGCCAGAGTCTTGGCTACTCAGAAAACTTGAGATCACGTTTTGGTTTCCCCTACACATTTGCTCTGCACACTTAGGCAATTCCCCCTAGACCTCTCCACCAAACAGTGATAAATACAGCAAACTTCCAATTCCAGCAAAATAGAGATTGAATTACTAAGGCAATGTTACAAGTAAGAACTTCCCATTGTCTCCAGCAATGTAAGCACATAGCAAAGCTTTGCTAAAGACACAACTGCATATATTCACCACAGGAGGTATCACCAACTGAGACAAGCACACATAGCTTTTTTTTGGGTGCCTCTACTGCCTGTGTAGGACTCACAACAAAGCAAAGTGAGAATTTGAGGGGGTGCTGAGGCACTCCAGTGTTACATATTGACAGTGGAGATGTCCCAGGACTGTTGGGCTGCCGTGCAAGCTAGAGCAGCACTGCTTGTATTTAGAGAGCAGCCAAGGTACTCACCTAAATTCAGCATTGCCTGACACTCCCTGGGGGAAATAAGGGCATGTCTGGCACCACTGAGAATCTGGGTCTCCATCTCAATCTGCATCACAGTAAAATCAGTGTGATTTACAAAAAAAAAAAAAGAAATAAACCCAAACCACAACCAAACAACCCCCTCTCAAAAAACCAAAAACAACCCAACAAACAAACAAACAAACAAAAACAAGACAGCAAGATCTAGAGAGCACTGTAAATATATGCCTTAACCAGAGCTAACCAGGATTGCAAATGAAATCTAACAGTGAGGATTTTCATTAGACTGGTTGAAATATGTGGAAAAAAGCAAGTGGAAATGAAAACTTTTGTTGTCAGAAGAATTCACAACTTTTTAACCCCCTCATTTTCACTGAACACCTAACACATTTTCAGAGAGCATAAATAAAAATAGTTTGGACAGTAGGGTAAATATTCAGGGCTTTATTGACCTTTTCTCTAAAATAACTGAATCTTTTCTGGTTTTGATTAATATTTCTTCCTTTTTTCCAACTTCCCCATAGCAAATAAAGAAAAAGGAATCATTATTTCTCTTTTGTTTCCCCTTAGATTTTCCATGTTGATAAGTGGGTATTTCTAAATGAGACAGTTTTTGCATGAAGCTCTTTTCTGCACAGCCCAAACTTTTAGATAGTGTGCCAGGCCATAAAGGGACTCCCCAAATCCTGGCATTTGATGACTTGGGAGGAAATCCCATATTTCCTGCTTAACAGCCATGTGATTTGGGATGAAGTCATAAAAGCAAACAGGAAGTTGTTCTAGTGATGACTACCTAGGGAGAAAGCTATACACAAGCATCTCTGAGGTTACTGAAAGCTGGAAAAATCTCTGGCAGCTCCTGGCCCCTGCTCCCACTCACTGCACCTTACTTGTGCGTGTTGTTTGTACAAGCAGAGCCAGTCTTGAGGAAAACAACTAGAACACAGCTACAGTTTGGGGCTTTCTTTTAAGCTCCTCCAGCTAGCGTGCACACAGTTTTATGCTACACCCTCACATCAGAAAGATAAATCTAAACACAATAAACCGCAATGGATCTTCTGAAAAATATTTAACCAAACCTATCACAGACCCAACAACAGTACTCAATAAATCATCTCTCCACCATAGCAGTGGAGCTGGGGGCTGGAGTACCTAGAGATGACCCCATTAAATTAAACACAGGGGAATAAAGCATGCTAAAAATCAAGGGGAATTTTGTTGTTCCTATTTATTCTGTGTAAAGTTCTTTATAACCATTTCCCTTTTCAGCATAATTTCAAATGCTTGCTTGCAAATGATGCAAATTAAGTGTTTCTTTGAATTCTGTTTGCCTCCCAGAAGACTTAATAACATTTCCTTCAGATTGCCTCTTGGATAATGTTATGACGGAAAGATCCAGGGGCGCCTGCTCCTGAGACTGGACTCTACTGAGCACACACAATAAATCACTTCAAACGCCACCATTCCTTCAGTCCTTGGAAGCAGCCGGCACTGAACAGTGCCTCTGCACAGCACTGTCCTGACGCTGTGCTGATGGAGGTTATGACCAACTGGAAAACCGCAGCTCGTCTCTTCCTCCTTTCCTTTGATTCCTGACCGGTACTTGGGGAGCTGTGCGGTACCCCCGAGCCGAACGCGCGGCACAGCCGGCTAATGCAAATGACAGACGCTGTAATTACTGCTTCACTGGCACCCGTGCCAAGATCGCTGCCTGCTAGACTTGAGTACCTCCACTGGGTGGCTAGCAAGATGTGCACTCCACAAACCAGCACAGCCCTCTCCCCACCCTAGAGGGAGGAAAGACGCTGCCATTTTTTTACTAAAGGGACGTATAGACAGTTATGTGAAATAAATTGCACAGGCTGAGCATCCATGATTACACTGTTATTTCAAAGACAGCCTCCAGTAACATGTTTTCAATGACAAACCGACAGTCAAACCCAATCCTCTTTGACTAAATCACAGCAAACTTTTCACTAGTCTGAGTGACGCAAATGTACCCAGGAACTCCCCTTTGTACCAGCAATTTAAACATATTTTTCTGAGGAGCTGTAAAAGCACTTTTCTTGCCTTTTTGTAGAAAATGTATCCAGAATAGATTTCTACTAAGCCCAATGATGTAAAATCCAGAAAGAACCAGAAATCAAGAAATACAGCCATACACTATAAAAGAGGTTACTGTTTTAAGTAACAAGATTGTTTTGCTGGTAGCATAAATGTAGCTTTGCTTTCTGAAGTACAGCTCTCCTCTGTATTCTACTTATGCACAAAATTCTAGTCATATACTGTACAGAAATAGTTAGCTGTTGTCCTTCTCAGCCTAGGCTTCTCTTATTTTCCATAGGAACTGATTTGCATTGTATCCTATTCAACTGAACTGGGTAGACTGTGCCTTAAAACACCTCTCTTCTATTTGCAAAAAATCAAGCTATTAACCTGGAAATTTCTAACAAATATAACTCACACTTTCTCCTTTCCTACTGCAAAAATCAGCTATGGAAGTGATTTGCCTGGCCTTGGCACAGAGTTGTATTCCTGTATTCAGATGTACTGTATTTGGAAAATTAAATTAGGAAAATCTTTTTAATTTGATTAAGGCTGTTTCTTGTTTCCGAATTTGGATGTCACACACAAAGCTAGTCCCAAAATATAGTGAATAACTGGGGTTTAAGACCATTACCAAAGAAAAATAAAGTTGTGTGGTGAATGATCCACGTAAAGTGGTTAAGTGCAAACATGCACAACAACTGTGGAAATGTTTCAATGCACTTTGGCATCCTTACTGTACAGAGGAATAAATGACACTGACAGTAATGCTAAAGAGACATCAGGAGGAGCCTGTATGTGATCTATATATGTTTTCCATAACTCTTGCAACCAGCTGCTAGAGCCTGAAGCCAGAGAAAGAAGAGCTCAGATTCTGACTCCCATGTTCCCAGGAAGGAATCTCTCCTCTATGCACAGATTCGTCCACTTAATTTTAATCCTGCTTAAACTGTGCCTGTGTCAACAAAGGATACCTAGTGGCTGCCTTGCTTTCAGCAGAGTACTGCAGTACTAAAATGCTACTCAGAACCAGTCCAGGCTACCACATCCAGCTCAAACTTGTCAGCATCATTGAAATCTAGCACAGTGCATCGCTTTAAAACAGATTAATGTTCCAAACGGTCTTATCAATCCACAACAAAATACTACTCAGCTCTTGCTTTATTAATACAAATACTACACCCACATGATCAACTACAAGAGGTCCACTGATGCATCAAGATAATTAAGTCCTTTCCCCGCCTTTTTCCAACAAGATGTGTTTAGGTATTTAATTAGGAAATGCATCCCCAAAAGGTTAGTATATTCACATGTTATATTTCACTTTTTCCGCACTAAGCGTTTTCAAACTGCTGCTGTTGCTAATACAGACTATGCTGGGGCAAGACAAATATCTGCACATATGGCTCTTTTACAGTTTTCTTTTTAAATTATCACTTTGATTTAATTAGGTTTGAGGGGTTAAGCATGAAAAATGCATTCTTTTATTGTAAAGGAACAAATGACACACAACCTCATTAATACGTAGTCCATTTAGTTTTTCTACCATCTTTTACATCATCACTATTAAACCCAAAAGCTGTCTGAACCATGCTTGTCACTACGGATAGACAGCCTGACCCTCCCTTTCGTCCCACCTACACAACAAAAAGGTGGGAGTCACAGAATAAGTGGCTAAGTTTGG
Organism: Thryothorus ludovicianus; assembly: GCA_013397245.1. NCBI lineage: Eukaryota > Metazoa > Chordata > Aves > Passeriformes > Certhiidae > Thryothorus > Thryothorus ludovicianus. Next base: position 535,337 of record VZTB01005010.1, read on the forward strand.
AGGCAGGAAGTGTGGGGGCTGTAGGGGAGCACAGCAGCTGCCACCCAGTCTCTGCTGACTGAAGAGCCAAAGGAAAAGTTGCTCTTTTGGAGACGGCACTGAAATGCCCAGCAGGGGCACAGTTTGTGGCATTTGAATTCTCATTCTGATGTAGCTTATCATAGAGGTATAGTAAATGCAGTGCATGCCAGATCACAGTTGATTCTGGCTTGATAGTCGCTCTGGCCCCATTCACACCGCTTTGAGAATTACGGGCTGTCTCTGCCATTGCAGCCATTTCCTGTTCTCTCCTGATAACAGCGGAAAAATACTTAGACAGCTTCAGATAAGAAGATAAGAAATACTCATAAAACAAAAAAGCGTATTTAGGTCTGCTGAGAAGCTCACAGGGGGATGCTGAGATGCAGTGATAATGAATCTGCCAGGGAGCGAGGGGGGGTTGGTCCACCAATCCCTCAGTTAATAAATTCATCTTCTACGAGGCAATGGAAAAGGAAGGTATGAAAGCACAAGTCCCAGCAATGCTCATGGCTTTCTCAGCCTGCTTCAAAAGCTAAAGACAGTTAGGGAATTGAGATGAAACATCTATGTTTTTGAAATATATACTTATAATAGAGGGAAAACTTTGCCTGGTGCTATATGATGAGGAAACTTCCTGAAGAGGGCATAGTTAAACTGTTGATTCATTGCCTCACTGAAGCACCGTGTACACATACAAACATACATGAAGATCCCCACTGCACACACCAATCAGAAAATCACTCAGCTCTGGGAAAAATGCCAAAACTAGATCTGCACTTAAATTCTCTGCCTGGTCCTAGCAATAAAAATAAAAGTATACATGGGGAAAAAAAGAGAGTTCAAGACAAAGAGCTATATCCCAACCAGATTCCCTGGATTTTTCACTCTCTTGTGGAAGTTTATCACACATCAAACATTGGGAAGCATTGCTGAAAAGCTCGCCATCCCTTCCTGGGATCACACCTGTGTTCTGTGGCAGGTCCCACACGTGCATTGCCCTTTGCAGCACAGGAACAGGGGGCCTGGCTCCTCTGCCCTCATGGCGTTTCTGTCACACAGGGTAAGTGTGGAAAGGAGAAACCATCCGGGAGTGTGAGCTATGAGCCCTGTGGCACCGAGATGAGCGCTCTGGAACAGCCGAATGCAGGGGGTCCTCTCTTCCCTGCTCAGGCCATCTGTCATGCAAAACTCCCGTGTCCTGCCAGCAGAGCAGGCAGGCTCCTTTCCACTCCAGGTTCAACCATCTGAGGGGAGCTTTCTTCTCCAGCACCCTCTGACGTGACTTATCTATACCAACACAGACTGATATATACCCCCCGATATGTCCACATGCATATGGTACTATTAAAACATCCAAATACCAAATATCAAACCTGTCTTATCTTGAACACAAAACCAACCCGTGAAAGGAAATGGTATGGAAGACACAGATGAAATGTGCCACGATACATAAGGGATTTTTGTACTCTCGTTCTCTGCTACCCCCTTGTCATGGCCAGATTTCTGATCTTCCTGTGAGATAAACGCACAAGGGAATGTGACTCTGAGCGGATGGAGTAAGTATCAGCAGGAAATGGATTAGCACTGTTACATGTACAGACACGGTGTTCAGTGCACCCAACCCACCAGCAGCAAACCTACAGCTCCGTGCCTGGGAGAACCCACAGAGAGCCTGTCAGGGCCACCGGGAATCAGAACAACCAGCACTGCTCTCCTGTCAAAAAGGCCACAGAGGAGCGCACTTCGTAATGGCTGGGTGAGAGCACAGGGTCAGATCTGTGCAGCTTTCACAAGTGCCTCTCCACAGACATGAAAATCAAGCATTCTTGCACTTGCATTATGCTAGCAACTTCAAATCAAAAGTCTGGTTCATGTTATTACTACTCGGTTACATACATGTGGTAAATAAGCAAAGAAGCTTCTAAAATTCCTTTTCCCTTGTTAATCATATAACTGGGATTTCCAACTGCTTTAACCAACCAACATCTTTGCTGTAAGCAGCTCTGCCCACATGCAGCAGCAACCTCTCTCTTTCTCTCTCCTATGTTCCACAAAAGCAACACATTTCCACATTAGGTCTAACTCCTGGAAAGAAAGAAGAGAAGCACCGGGAAAGTTTATCCAGCATCAGCTTGCAGGAGAAAAAGCCTCCTGCTGTGGCTGTCAGCCGGGTGGGTGCCACAGTGAGCCAGGGCTCTTTGTGATTCTCCCAAAAACCCCTAAACACGCACTGAGAAGTAATACATTGCCACTTAGAAAGGGGAATTTATACAAGGGCTACAGGGAAGGCAGTTCGAGATGTACTCCAGAATTCCCGACAAGCGAGAGGAAACAAAATCTCAAAACATAAACACAGAAAGACGGTGACTCCCTTTGGGTGTATCATGTTTTAGGCAGGAAAGAAGGAGGGCGTGGGGGCCCTTGGGGGGTTCAAGACTGGCTGTCCATTGCAGAGCTCCCGGGTACGGCTTTGCCGCTGCGGAGGGACACCCGCCCCGCACCTGCCTTTCCCACGCACCTTGCCAGCCCTCCGGGCGCACCGGCGCCGCTCTCCCGCCCCACAGGGCTGCCGGCGGGGCTCCTTCAGCCCGAACTTCCCCTCCGCTCCCCGTGCCCCATTTGAGCACGGAGTACAAATGAGCCTGTCCCGGCCAGGCTCAGCACCTACAGACTCGACCCAGCCGGTACAACCGGACCCTCCGGACCCCGGCGGGGGTCGTGCATGCGTGGGGGTTGCACTCTTTGCACATACAAACACAGTAAAAAAGATAATCACGGCATAAATTCGCATTTCTAACCCGCACACGGAGGTTGCCCCAACCCGTCTCCATCCATCTATCCATCCATGCATCCATCCATCGCCTTACCTTGAGCCGCGGAGCCGGGGCGGCTGGCGCCCAGGACGGCCAGGGCGGGGAGCACCACCGTCTGCAGCAGGTATCCCAGTCCTA